>CM042224.1:24095461-24580461 GCA_023566465.1 Cottus gobio | reverse complement strand
TTTTTTTTTTGTCGCAGTTTTTTACGATCGTCACTTGCTCCGGATAATTGCGCTGCTATTTTCTCATCATGCTTGGGGAGACATCGAGGTGTGTGTGTGTTGGGGGTGTGAGTGTGTGTGTGTAAGGTGGGTGGGGGGGGGGGGGGGGGTCCTTGGTGATGCACCCGCACACAACAAACCTCCGATCCTCCCCAAAACTGACTTCCCAGCGAGTAAATGCACTCCAAGCCCCCAGTAAAGACAAAAACAAGAACCACGAAAGAGAAAGCTTAAGTCGTGAGGAGAAGCTCCACACTTCTTTCTTACCTTCACAATGTGGCGAAGCGCCGGCTAACTCCTGCGCGTAAACGACGCGTTGCGAGAGACAGTGTTCACTGAATAACGAGGCATGTCCATATGAATATGATTTGACCGGATCATATTCTCGTCGGATGACGGGGGTGGTTGAAAAGTGCGCCTCGGACCTGTTAGAGAGCGTCCAGTCCTCGACCCGGTCTCTGCTCCCCGCCGCGCATCCCGAGTTTGAAATGTACAACAAAAAAAAAGAAGAAAAAAGAGAGAGAGAAAGAGAGAGAGAATTCCGGTTTTATTACTCGCTTCCCCCCCTGTCCCTCTCTGCCGCTGCCTGCTAAAAGGTGAACGTTTGCATTGATGCCGATCGCCAGGCATCAGCATATTCCCTTCATCTTTTCAGCTTGGACTCCCCCTATCTGGTAGGTGAAATGCATTGTACCGTTAAAAAAAAAGAAAAGAAAAAAAGCCACTCCATTGTAGAAAGCAGAGCCGAGTGGCTAAATACAGCCCGGGTCTTGCGGTACTCGCTGTTGACGGAGGATAAATATATATATATATATATTTATTAAAAAAAGAAAGCAGCTGATGCACAGAAGCTCGCGTAAAGAAATAATCACCTCGTCGCTACGATTCCCGGGGCACAGAAACCAGCGCAGCCGATTCCCAAGCACCTTACTTTGTTTCTGACCTTGAACTGCCCACAAACACTCTTTTATTTAACAACAAAAAAAGAAGAAATCTGCCCCCTTCGTGTACATGGCCATCCACACGCAGCCGAGCCGAGCCGCTGAGGCACCGCGCGTTTCCCACAAACCGCCTCGGTTAACAACCCCGAGTCCGTGGAAGAAAACACACACACACACACACACACACAAGACACGCGGGTGACAAGACGACTTCCCAAAAAAAGTAGAATTCCTTACCTTTTTCCAAGTGAACTGTTTGGAGTGTTTCCCCCTCTTGTGCTCGCCTAAAGAAGTCCAGGATAAATGAGTGCTGCCTCCCGTGCGCGTCCTGCGCGTCAGTCACCGCTTAAGAGAAGTAATGAGTGATAAAGATGACGCTCATCTATCTGCACTGTAACCTTGTGGCGTATTTAATGTAAATAAGCCCCGTTGTGTTGCCAATCCCCATGCATGCAAACGCAAAAAACGCTCCACAGGGACACCCCCCACCCCTCCTCTCTCTCTCTCTCTTTCCCCCTCTCTCTCTCTCAATGTATTGACGATTTATTCTTTCTGCCTGCGAGCGCAATAGGGAATGAGCATAATTATTTGAAAATATGATGCATCAATAACGCGACTGGTCCAATTTGTGAATGAGTGCATTTCTCAAACACGCACACACACACACACACACACACCTTGACGAAGATGCTCGAAAGTTCCTACCTATAGTCTGCAAAAGTAGCAAATACTTGCTTTGTTGTTGTTGTTTTTTGTGGGGGGGGGGGGGGCAGATATTTCCAGATTGGAACCCCGAAACTTGAAGTTGGCACAACTTTTTTTTGCGACACGTAACAACCACACACACACAGACAGACACACACGCACACACACGACCAAGAAGAAGACGTCCTGCATAGGCCGAACTGTTTCGTGCAACTAAAGAAATCTTGCTTGCGGAAATGGTTTTGATATATTATGCTTCTATATGGAGGGGGGGGGGGGGTAAGGTAAGGGAGTGGAAGAAGACCGAATAATGCAATTATAGATTCAGTGTCACAGCATTGACAAAAGACAGAACTTCAATAATAGAGGCTTTGTTATGGGATTATATAATGATTATGGGGTAATTATGGGAACGGTTTGGTAATAATAATAATAAAAAAAAGAAGAAGAAAAAAGAGAAGTATCAAGTGCTCTCTGCAAGGACAGCTTGTTTTCTAGAATGTAAGCGCATGATAGAGGGAGTGCGATAAGACAGACAGACGGTGCTGCTGACAGCTAGTGGCAGGATGACGGCAGACAGCACGACTATTCAAAATGTCGAACCGAGAGACGCAGCAATGCCACTGACTGGGATGCTATCGGATGTCCTCGGAACCGGACATGGGCCCACAATGGAATATCTCGGGGGTCATATTCATGGCAGCCCTGTGCACCCGCCTCCCTTAGCTTTCCCTTTCCCTCTCCCACCTCCCCAAACATACACACACACACTCACACACCCGCCCTCATCATCCTCTCCCCTCTCCACGCCGCTTGTGCCATGCTGTATGTGTCAGAGAGAGAGAGAGAGAGAGAGAGACACATGTAAATGGTCACTCAGAGAGAGAGAGAGAGAGAGAGAGCACATGACACTCCATCTGTGGGTGAACGTAATCCGCACCTTATACAGCATATTTGAATTATTATAATCACGTTTAGGAATGTGCTGAAGCCTGTTTCTTAAACTGCTGTTTAAAGAAGATATTTATATACTCATCTTTTTAATTTGTTTCACCTTTATGGCTCAAGCAAAACATAATTGTTATCATATGTATTGAGATACAAAAACTGGTTCAATACATTATCTCTTCTTCCCTTCTTTGGACTTATTGATACTTGTATTAGTATTATGTGTCCCTTTTTAATGATATTTTCCCAGTGTGTGTGTGTGTGTGTGTGTGTGTGTGTGTGTGTGTGTGTTCTCTGAGACGTTAATAGATAGCCTAAATATGTGCTTTCTTCCCCTTCCCAGACAAAACACGTCTTCCTCTTTAAAAGATGCTCCGCATTCATTATGCACTATGAAAATCTGATTCTCATGCTGCCCCTTTATATGGGTATATGGAATTCAGTTTGATGCGTATTAAATTATTTTTTTCTTTTCCTTTCCTTTCCTTTTCTTCTTTCTTTTTTTTTGGAGCATTTTCCAAACTAAAAAAAAAAGTTGTCCTCCCCTAAAGAAATTAGCATAACCGTTCCCCCATCAATAATATGGCTATCTCTATGGGAGTGATAGCAGCGAGCAGTAGGGGTGTTCCTTTTGCCGATTCTCCATGGATCAACAGCGCGTCATCAGCTCCTTTTGAACTTGTTATAGCAAGTCAAGTGATTCTTTATCGGCTGACAGGCCTGACAATGCATCGGGGATGGGAAAGCAGGTCAAAAGGAAGTTGCCATATGGACTTAAGCATGCAAATTTCCAACAATGCACGGCAGCGAGGGTCGGCACCCTCACACGCACGCCACCATATATGTGTAAGTAGCCACAAAAAGTCTTCGCCGTGCCGCATTGTGGAGGCTGACATGGATCTCGGTGGCTTGAATTAATTGTATGCAGAGTATGAAACTGTTATGAGCTGCACAGATAGGGGGGCTTTTAAGGCGATACAAGCAACTGTGAATGCATTCTGGGGAAATATTGACTTAAAAAAAAAAGAATATCCATGGTTCCTTTTTGCCGACTAATGATCACTAACAAGGGGCTCAACCCACCTGAGGGGATTTAAATCCCAGCATCAGCTTCATATGAATTAAAGGTATTTATATATGTGTGTTGACAGGCAAGTGTGCAGCTTCATCTGCCATTTAACATGTTCAGAAAAACTTAATCCCAGTCTAAATCCTGCAGTCCTCTCTAGGCTGCTGCGTGAAACCTTATTGCGTGAAAGCACATTAGTGATTTTTTTCTTCTTACAGGTCTCATTTGCAACAGGTGCAGCGTGGCATCGCCCCCGAGTGCTGCGTTTTACCTTCAGCCTTTTTTTAAACATTTGGAACCCAGTGACTGTGTGGTTGCGTTTCGTGCTGAATCAATGTTCAGGCAGGGAAATCCATATATATATATATATATATCTCTCTCAATATATATATATATATATATATATATATATATTGAGAGAGATATTCTGTGCTGGACTGCGTATCTTTTCAAGTGTATGTGTGTGTGTGTGTGTGTGTGTTTGTGCCGGAGGGATGGGAGGCAGAGGGAGTGTTGGCCGCCAGTCCTGGGAGGGTCATCACTGCCTTATTACTGCCATGTTAGTGACTAGCAGCTGAAGATGGCTCTGCTCCCTGCCCCTCTGCTTGGGAGTCATCCAAGACAGCGTGCTCCAAAAAAACAGACCGGCCACTGTTCACTTCTCAGATAGATTAAGATGTTATTCCACTGCTCTGGCCATCTCCGTCTGACTTTCTGTCCCACTCCTCCTCCTCCTTCTCTTCCCCTCGCCAGACCCCAGATTTACAACATGCCCGCCTGTGCTTCGACATCTCCTGAGGCCTTATTGCTAATTTCAACTATTAGAGAGTAGACGCAACAATCTAAGAGCTGTTTCATGCCGTCGTCTGTGCCAGTTTAGAGGGAAGGACCAAATGATGAAGTTGGGGGGGGGGGGGCAATGTGCATATGGCATGTGCAGTGTGTGTGCCTCTGTGTTTGTGCCTTGTACGACTGCATGCGCCTTTAAAGCCAGATATTATGCCCGGTTTATATTTAAATGCAAACACAGCGGAGACTCTAGCCCCCCCCCCCCCCCCCTCCCCCTCGAGGAAAAAAAGAAATGCTTTTCTTTTCCCTTCAAATTGAGTTTCTCAAAGTCTAATTTGTAGCAACCCTTTGATGAACAAAATTTTTTCAGACTATCCTGCTTTAACCGAAAAGGGAGTGAGCGCAATTTTAAACAATCCGGAGCTCTGAACCCTATGTGACTGTAAACTTTAAAAATTAAACTTTAGAATTTGTATCAATTACACTTTCAAGTTGTGACAGGGCCCTCAAATAAGAGCCAAGAGCGCCGGGCGATGGAAAACGTTCAGCACACCAGATTCATTTCCACTGCAGTCGTCTCCTCCGTCGGTGACATCAATCCCTCATGTGAGGCGTTTACGTTTTCAACAAATACACACTAAATACACACTACTGTCTCGGGCCCTCCCTTGATGACTGGGGTCAATGGGTGTGCATGTTTGTCAGCTTGGATCGTTAATGAAACGCTCACACAAATACAGCACAGGCAAATATTTACAGCCCGGCCTGGAGATTTCATCACGGACAAATCTGTGATTCTTCAGGAAGCACTGTATTTCTCTTTATTTGCCAGGACAGAGAGTACACTCAAGTTCAAACTTGTCTGGGCTTGATGAATGTCGGGGAACAGGAAGTATACTGCCTTTGACTTGTAAACCAGTGTGATTTTAATTTAAATCATATGAATCGACGGCCGCCCAGAGCAGAAATATGTCTAAGTGAAAACATCTGACTCCAATTGATTAGGAGCAACAATCTGCATGGTAGGTCTATCCCAAGTTTTGGTACTGATTTGATTTAGTTTTCAATCCATGACTAAGGGTAAAGAAACTTTGTGTTCATTTCATGCATGCGTTTGTTTATCTTGAGGGAGATGGAATTAACTTCAGAACGGCGGTGTTGTTAAAACAACCTTTTGCATTCATCAGAAATCGCAGGGTCTCAATTTTTTAGGGGGTCATTATTAGACGGTCAGAGAAAGTTGACATGGTGTAAAGAGAGATAAACTCTGCCAGAGATGCTCTATAACAAAATATAATGCTGGAGAGACTGGAAGCATGGGGAAATGGGAGAACCAGGGATTTTCAGACCCTGCCGCAGTACAATGAGAGGTTTTCTGAAGGGATTCTGGCGCTCAGACACACTACCACTTTTGTCCACAGGGACCACCAAAGTTGACACAAAATGAGAGTTCTGTGTAATAGATTTAACAAATGTTAACAAATCTGTCACCGAAACCTAACCAAGTAGTTTTGTTGTTCAAGTACACCCTTAAAAATAAGTAAAACTATGCCAGAAGACACATCAGCATGCTTTCCAGATGCTATCCTTCCAAACCGATCCAATTGGGCAAAATAGTTGTACACAGAGGTGATGAGAAACGGCAACAGATATAGAAAAAATAAACTTTAGATGGATAAAAAAATCCATCTAAAGTCTGGAGGAGCGGAGTAATTTTGTTAACTACATAGCAGCTAAAACCGACGACAAACCAAACCAAAACCAAAACAAACCAAAATATGGTAGTGATATGACCAGACACATCTGCAGTATTATCAGCCTGTATTGTTTTTTCTGTAGCTAGTGTTTTGCAGTTTTAGCTAACTAGCTAGGCAGCTAGCTTGCGTTAGACAGAGCTAAAAAACTAGCTAGTAAGACCTGTGTTTTTGAAAATCAGTCCACTTGCGGGAAAAGTCACTCCTCTTTATTTTGTAGGGATCTATTTTCTGCCGATACCTGCTACGTGCTGGTTCAACCAACATTTTTATGTATTTACTTTCCTCCACTTCGCACAATTCTTCACTTCCAGTCCATCTGAATTCCGCACCTCATAATGATTCCAAAGAGCGTAAACTATGCGTTTCCTGTGAATTAAGAAGTTTATTTTGAAAAGGCACAAGTCCAAAAAAAAGTCCAACAAATCAGTGCCAGACGTGTGTTTTATTGATGATGGATTACCTTCTTAGTTAAAGCCACAATTTGTCAATTAGGACAGCACTCAAAACCTCCTAACACGATGGTAAAAAGTCATACTTTATCTTCTCACTGACTCACCCCACCGTACATTCAACAAAATCCACGGTGACAACATCCGAGCGTTCTAATCAGTTCTAGATTAGGCTAAACTTTTTCTATTTAGTTGGTCTGTCAGTTGTTGCCCTCAGTTTCAAAGCGACGTCTGCTTCTCCCCCCTCCGGGTAGGTGCTCTCAAGTACTGCCACTCGCTGTCTCCTGTCCTCTCACCTTTCCACCAGAGTCCATATTTTCTGGATAGTGTGCTATCATATTTTACTATTACCTATCAATTGGTTTCTAATCGCAGTAACGAGGCAGCTAGCTGGCTGGTGACAGAGCGCTAACGGCCTCGCAGGGAACATTAAGGAGGCTGGGTTATGCTGTGGGCCGTTAACTACCTACAGGCACTGGCTAATGGCTCCAAATGACCTCCTCAGTGGCTATTAGCACATAATTAGAACCTGCAGACCAGTGGTGACCTCCGCCGGACACACGTGATTACTCCTCTCCCCCTGTGTTCTCCCATATCCTCCTGCTCTCTCCTCCTTCCCTTTTCTTTCCTTTCCCTTTCCTCTCCACTTCTTTTCCTGTCTGTTCCTCCTTCTTGTTTCCTTTTCTCTAATGCTCTGTAGGGATTACATTGACTCCCTGGTGGGGAGACTACCACTAAAATTAATCTCTTTATAGTGCCCCAGTACAAGAATACTCCACCATAGAGTAGGTCCTAGGAAATTGCATTAAGTGAGAATATTCATTGCTACATTCATACAAGGTCTGATTATTGGTATAAAACGGTTTCAGTGTCAGAGTAAATTTAATCTTTTTTCCTCTTTTTTTGTAAAGCTTGCCAATGAGCGTTGGCACTACAGGATTTTTTTCTTTTTCTTTTTTTTACCTCGCTGACAATTGCCAGCACCTCCTTGACCTGATTCAGCAGCACTTCCTTAAATCAGCCGATAATGCACCTCCACAGTGAAAAGGGAAGCTAAGCGGCGGATAAAGTGAGAGGTGCTGCCACGCCACAAAAGGGCTCAGTCACGCTAACCTCTGTGTACACTTCAGCAACAGTCTCCCGTTACCCAGAACAAAAGAGACGCTTTACTAGGTTAGTGTCAGCTCGGGAGCAGCAGGGAAACAATGCGAGAACAACAAAGGAATGTGCTGATTTCTTTGTGTGTTAGGGGAGAAATGCTACACAGTACCAGTGCCTTAAATTATCAGTGAATTATCTCTGAGCCTGTGGGAATTATGTGGGTTATTTGTAACAAGCAGTCAAGGACAAGTGGGCCTTGTGTTACAACTATGAATACTAAGCACAAAAAAAAAATACTGGCCAACTATCTATCTTTCCAGGCCATCTTCTAGCCTTGGAAATAAGAAACAGGTACAGTTGCTCAATTGAGCTGAAGATGCAATGAAGCGGGGGAGGACGTATAGCAGAGAGTAAACACTGCTGGACAAATGCAACTGGCACTACCACCGACACAATAAATACAGCTGTTGTACCCTTGACCATGTCACTGGCTTGGCACAGTGGCACAGTATTCTACTGCTGAAAAACAGAGCAGTGGTACCCAGTTAGTCTGTTGTGAAAGCCATGCCGTCAAGGTCTTCAGGCAAAAAGCCCGGAGACCCCGACTGGGCCCAAAGCAGGTCAAGGATCCATACCGCGTTTCAAGGTTGTGTCTCACGGAAGCGGTTTCTGGTTATTAAACAATCTTTGATTGGACCCGATGAGGCGAAGGAGCGTATAAGAAACAGTGCAAACAGCAGGGACGGATAGAGTGCAAGAATATTTTTCTCCGGAGATTGAAGTTATGCTATTGAATTTAAATTTAACTCAAGCAAAGGTAAAAGTGCTGGTGAACTGAGGTCAAAGTAAGAAGGTCAGTTAAAATGGACTGAGTAAAAGTTACTGTGTTTTTATTTATTTTAGGAGACACAAAATGTTACATGATGAATTAAGATCATGCTACAAAATAAATTCCTCTGAACCTCGAAACTCGCCGGACGGAAAATATTGTTTTTATCTTAACAATCACCAAACATCGTTTATCATAATCGTCAGATTTGAATCTTTCCGGCAGTCTCTGACATCATCACATGTGACGAGCACTTCCATCAGAAATACAACCGAAACTAAGCCTAAAATTAAGATAAGTCTCATTTAAAAGTTCGCCCCAAATAAATCGTTTACTTGAAAAAGATCCTGTAAAAAACAATACATTCTGAGCTCGACAGCGCAACCAGGAAGCCTTGTTTGATTCGGCTGAGACCAACAGTCGCATGACAAGAAATCCAGGAAACTTTGTCTGAACAAGAGAGGTTGTTAAAATATGAATTAATGAATACATATCCGTCGTTGAGCAAACGTTTGTAAATAATTGGTAACACTGGTGGCAACTTTGAAACATATTGAATATATAGATTCCATTGTTTGCCAATGGAAAAAATTGGCAACCCAGGTTTTAATTCTTCTTTTGTATGATCTATGGAATTGTAACTGTGTTATATTGCAGGACATGACACGTTTGAGTTCTCTCGATCTCGAGCCGTAGTTGTGCTGTTTCCATAGAGGTGCAGGACTTTTATGTTGCAGTGGAGATCAAGGACACAGACAGAAAAATGTGACTTGATTCAAAATGCCCCGAAACTGCTCGGGGTTTCGGAGGGTTAAATGTAAACCCATGTCTAGTGGAACAACATCACGTCACTGGCCCTTGTGTTGAATCCAACAATAAATTCTGTTTCAATCGACGAGCACATTTGCAGCCTGCGCATACAATTATATAAATTATAAATACAGAATCGCCTTGTTACAGTCTTATACTATTCAACCAGAAAAGATGACAGTGAGAGAGACGAACCAAAATGACCACATAATAAAAAGCAGTATCAATTAGAAAGTAAAGCCGCCACACCAAGGCAAACAACATGCTGATGTAAGGACAATACAAAATCCAAGATGGTTGCAGCCCAAAGACACGTATATTAAAGCAAAGATCACTTTGGTTATTGTTCCCACCTGTTTGAACCTGCGTTCTTTGCCCTGTTCACTGCAGTTCTCCGAAAATCTGCTCTTGGGTACAACGTCTCACTGGGAGAGCGATCCTCCTCTGTTGCTCCTGAAGGTTTCTTCCTTTTTTCCCTGTGAAAGGTTTTATTCTGGTTTTCTTTCTGTTTTTTAGGGGGAGTTTTTCCTGATCCGATGTGAGGTCCCGGGACAGGGATGTCGTATGTGTACAGATTGTAAAGCCCTCCGAGGCAAATTTGTATTTGTGATTTTGTAATTTTGTAAACTGAATTGAACTGAAATCATTCTCTATGAAAAATACTCGCCGTCCTACCGCACTCCTCAACAAGGTTTTCAAACGTTTCGCCCTTGAGGTATTGTCCGAAGCAGCAGATGGGCCATGCACACCTCCGTGAAGGTAAAAGTTGCGGAGTGAATGCAAGTGTGTTAGCGCTGAGACAGATCCAGCATGCACCTGTTGGTGACAAAAGGTTCTGGGCGCATTCCATATGGGGGTGGGTCCACTGCTGTGGATTAATTGTTGATGTAACCTTTTCCTTTCCAAACCTGTGTCGAGAGACATTCACGCTAACGCTGAAGGGCGACTGTGGATCAGTGGTTAGTAGGTCTGGCTTTCAATCGGTGGTTCAAACTCAGCCAGTCCGTGTCGTTGTGTCCTTGAGCAAGACACTTAACCCTAATTGCTCACCGTTGCCGTGTCTACGGTCTATTGTATATCATCTAAATGTAATGTAACCATAACCATATCCGCTCAGCCTTTTTATTCCTTTCTCACGGTCTATCAGGACTTTTTGTCTTTTTACTCTGTAACAGATTTGACTCAATAAAGGTAAAAAAAGGAAAAGGAACATTTTAAATAAACTCAAGTACAAGTACCCAAAATGAAGACTTTGCTACAGTAACAAGAGTAAATGTATGTTATCCGTAACTTCCTTATCTATAACAGGAATCCTCAGTCACAACAATTTACTCACTCGAGTGCAGCAGACGGCAGCTGCCATGGATACTCTGGTTTTCTCAAAGGTAGCCAGACCCAATGAAGGCCTCCTTCAGGCCTCTTTTACAAATGTGTCAATTCCTTGCGTGTGGCCTCCCCAGGAAACGGTCAATACAGAGAAGAATAACGCTGAATTGAATCCGGCGAAGGATTTTCTTAAATATACAGCACCGTCCAGGCTGTTCAGTGTTCGCACTCAAAGTAATGCACCATCATTTTGATATAAATTGCCTCTGAGTAGTCAGCTGACAAAGTATAAGGAGAGACAAAGTATGTGTTGGGAGGAGCTAGGAGTGGACGGATGGGTAAAACAAACACAGGACATTCACCATGTCTGTCCTGTGTGAAAGTGTTGCTGCGCAACTCACGTGATTTAGTCGTCATTTTGATCCAAGCCTCATGGCCTTTTGCTAAACCTGACCTCAAACATGAATCCTTTTAATGTTTATAAGATATACTGTATCCTTAGTATTATAAACAACATTGTTTTACGACCTGTACCTAATCTTACTACTGTATAAATACTTTACATAATTTTAATTTAGAGATGCACAAGTGTTCCTGGCATACAATAGTAGCAGTCTTGTCTTTTTAAGACGCACAACACTATCCTCCCTACAGGTCCGCCCAAGGTTTGCAGAATGAACGCACGGAAATAATTAACCAATTTTCAGTGGAGGTTATGAAAAAAATGTCTACAACAAAAAGATATTGCTCTATTTGAAAGATACTAAAATAATTTAGGAAGTATTAAACTTTGGGACAAACCACAAGTCCTCCAACTGCCCAAATTGTAACCACTCTAAAACATGCAGTCATGTAAAAATGCATTCATATTGCATGAATCCAGCACTTGACTCCATCATGACTTCATATTTGATCACTGTGATCCTGCCAGGGTCAGACCTGTGCTCTGTACAGTGCCCACCAGAGGCTGAGGCCTGCTACTGCAAGGAGGTGGAGGGCCAAGGGAAGGGGGGAAAGATTGTGTGTGTGTGTGTGTGGGGTGGGGGGTCAAGGGCCCGGGCATGTGTGAGGCAAAGCCAAGAGGCCTCCAGAGTATTCAGATATCCCAATTTCCTGTCCTGTGTCACCAGGTCTTAAGAAGCCGTTTTAGACTGTGTCATGGGTTAGACACGCACACACACACACACACACACACACACACACACACACACACACAGACAAACATTAAACCGCAGTCCTCACTGTATTCATTCATTTTCATTTGCCCTATGTCAGTAGTACTCTGATCTTTGCTGCAGAGAGAGATCTCTTAACCAAAGGTCCCTCTTTCTGCTCACGGGATTTCCTCTTCCAAATCAGCTCGCCACCGCAGCCCTTTTTGCTTTTCTAAAACATCAGGTCAAACAGCCATGAGCCACAGTGTACTGAGGAACCGCGCAGCGGATTACACTCCGTCTCTGGCTTCAACGTTTTTCACGTATGCGCAGCGGTCTACTTCACGCTGTGATGTTGAGAGGAACGCCGCAGCGCAGTCGATGTTTAGAGGCCATGTCGTCGGCATGGGCCAATTATCGTGGCGAAGGCATTGTGTCCAAAAATATCCTCCGGTTTTTGGATGCTGTCTTTGAGGGGGCGGCATCCAGCTGAGTGTGGCACAGCAGCAGCTCGGTCAAACGTTGGGGATGGGAACACAATGGGGACACTGGCCCGAAGGCGGATGTTACCGACCACAAACGCCCGGTTGCTGAGGCGGGCCTGTGCGGGAATAAAGAAGAGGTTATCCCCAGTGCGCGGCCACGAAGGGTTGCACGGAGGAGGAAGGAGAAGCTTTAGACCGTAAGAAAAGAGAGAGAGAGAGAGAGACGTTGGAAATTGCACTTCCATGTCATCCATTTCCTGGAGATGGCTGCAAACCCCTGGACACACTTAATCAGGAAAAGGGCACACCTCCGAGTATCCATTCTTTTGTAATGGCATTACACCGCACAAGTAAGATTTAGAGATCCCTTAATGTGCCAGAGTCTTCTGCATAAAAGTATATACAAAGGTTAATATTGCAATAATATGTTCCTGGAGGGCATTGTAATCATTATCTCTCTGGTGGTATCAATTAGAAGCACTTTACTGCAGGTAATGACTAAGATTCCGGTACAAAATGACATTATTATTATTATCCCCATCTATAATTTCAGAGTGGATACACAAGACATGAGGGGGAAAAAAAGAAAAAGCATAAGTTCAACCAAAGGTAGGCTTTACAAGTGAGAGGACTTTTACTGTTGGACTCGAGGAAGGAAACTGCAGCTGGGCGGCCCGAGTCCGAGCGAGCGGCCTCGTGTGTCTACGTGCACATGCACTTGTGGACGTGCTGGAAGTTTTCAAAGGGCCAAATAATACACAAATATATAAAAGAAATATTTAAAAAGCGTGCATCCACTTATTCATGGCTTGCCTGTCTGTTCCAGTTTCCTCAAAGCAAGAGAGGCTGTGTGTGTGTTTAGAGATGATGATGGAGGGGAGGGGGGACAGGCGAGAGAGAGAGAGGCCGGTATAAAAAAAAAGAAAATTACAAAACGAAAGCTCCAACAACCTGGCGACAAATATTTGCATTTGCTGTTCTTTGCTCTGCTCTATTTATCCAGGGAGAAAAGTGTTAGAAACGTCGGAAAAGATGTGTATTTGTGTTTGTGTGTTTGTGTGTGTGTGTGTGTGACCTTTGCGCTTAGCTCCAAACATTCATAACGAGTGCTCTTTCCCTTATTGACCCCCCTCATCAAAAACATGAATAATTGAGGAATAAAAAAAATGCTCTTGGTTGTCCTAGTCGGCATTAAGCACAGAGAAGCGGGCCCTCAGACTTTTGATTTAGCTGTTTTATATTTAATAAGCACACACAAGAGCCTCAGAGGCGCATTTTTTTTTTTTTTAGAAGGATTTAATTGGACGTCAGTGACATCCATCACAGGGTTGTCATGGCGTTGACCTTTCCACAGAGGCTATTCATAACCAGGAAGTTACATGAGCCGGGGTTGCTGCCTACTCCGTCACACCCACCGCAATGACGCTCTATCAGTCACACCATCCCCCGGCTGATGAACCTTCAGACGTGCCCGCCGACACACACGCGTTTGTTCATCAACGTTAATGTTAAGATAATATTGAACATGGCTTCCTATTGTTTCACGGCGGCTTCCGATTCGGGTTGACCTGCGAACTGTACAGTTAATGATGATTAATGCGCACGCTATCGGTGGAGGCCTCTGGTTCAGATACGCCAGGAGTGGCTGCAGCTTGAAGACGAGTGGCCCCAAAGAGCGTGGAGCCCTGGGGGGAGGGGGGGCAAGTTAAACAATGGCTTAAGGAGGACAAGATATTTGGTGAGTGTGAAAAATCTATATGGTCCTTAAACCATCAGCCCAGAGGAATAATACATAATTAAAACTACAAGATCCTTTTAGGCAGCTGTGCCACAGCCGTGATGGAGCCTTAGGTAAAGGTACCCATGATCAAATGTGTCTGTTGTTCATACACATTTGTGGCCAGAGATATTTATTGACTTACAGTTTAAAGTTACAGTCCCTCAGATTTCAATTTCAGATTATGGCTGATCCGACGACAGATGTGGTCACGTGGTCACTTCAACTGCATTTCAAGAAGCAGGACTCTGAGTTCCATTCAAAATGGTATAACCAGTAGTCACTACAGAAGAAGAGCAACTGGTGTATTTGTTAAAAAATAATAATTAATCCTGTCAAGTTGTTTTACTAAATGAGACTGTTTTGGTTTTGTTTTTCAGTTTTTATTCAGTACTCACATGTCAGCCTAATGTCTTAAAAATGACGTCACCAAAGAAAGAAACTGCAATATCAAATACGTTTAAGGAAACATGTTTTCTTCTGGATTATGTTTTTTTTTGACATTTTTACATTCAAGCGCTGTTTTCTGTGACCATGATGTTTTTACCCAACATTACTTAAGTAGATTTGTTGCATTTTGGTTTTGTTTGAATTTACGAGTTAAACCACATCACCTCCATCACCGTCTGGTACGCTGCAGCCACTGCCAAGGACAAGGCCAGGCTGCAACGCATCATTTGCTCTGCTGAGAGGGTGATTGGCTGCAATCTGCCGTCCCTCCAGGACTTGTTTGCTTCAAGGACCCTGAAGCGGACGATCCCTCTCACCCTGGACACAAACTGTTGGTGTCCCTCCCCTCTGGCAGGAGGATGCGGTCCATCAGGACCAAGACCTCACGCCACAAAAACAGTTTCTTCCCATCTGCAGTCGGGCTCATCAACAGAGCCCGGGTCCTCCCACTGACTCTAATGACTCTGTCACCCCCAGACAATTTCCCACTGGACACTCCCCTGCACACACCCCCATGCCTTATATTTAAATGCACTCTTTAACACTACACTTGCCACTTTCACACAAAACTTACATTCCATGCACTTTATCTTATTTTTATATTCTACTGTTCAATTGTAAATATTTATTCATTCCCATTTATTGCACTCTGTTTACTGTTAAATGTGTATTCTTAAATGTTAAATGTTATGCACCGTCCACCGGGACAAAGTCTTTGAATGTGAAAACAAAGATGGCAATAAATGGTTCTGATTCTGATATGTTTTAATCTGCCACCGTAATCAGGGAGTAAATATGTCTTCCTTTGACGTTTCAGCAACATACCTGAATGTCCATCATTAGCATTCATTTGGAGTTTACATAATGAATGTGAGGAATATCTCCCCCCTTTAGCTCTGCTTTGGTCTCCACTAACTCCTGAGGGGAATGTCTGGCGTTTTTCGCTCGCATGCCACTGGCTAGTGGCTAACATTTCCTGCCTGCTGTTTTAGGTAGCTAGCGTGTAGCCTGTCAGAAGCGAGGCAGTGAGGCAGAAAAACCAAAATAAGGAGCTGAAAGACACTAAAAAAACGCTCTGCAGAGCAGTTGGGTCAGATCTGTTGGTTCATCACTTTGAGGGACCCCTCTCTCATTATAGTAATTTGATCTTATGATTAATATATATGTTTTACTATAACACATACTGTTTTGCGCAAACATTTCAACTATTGCAATTCTTTGCATTTTTAAGCCCCCTTCCGATTTTCAGTTTCCAAGGAAAACACATCACAGTTGGGACTCGCTTCTGATTGGCCACTGAGGAGCCCCAGCAGACTGAATCAAGGTGGTTTGGAGCATTTGATCTGGAAAGTCCCACAGTCAGCAGGTTTGCTTCCTTTCAATTAAGACGAGCCGGTGACATCAGCCAATCGGGGAGCAGCATTGCGTTCTGTCTGCAAGCGCGCTGGAATACGCTCGATAAATAGCCTTTTAACTAAACAACAGGGGGTGGACAAATTAATGTAAACACCTCATGATAAAAGGTCTTTGAAGTAAGTGAATCATCGTCGCAGGCCGAGGTGGATTGCACACCAACGAGCAGTCGGTACCCCATCCACTGTATATGTACTGTACATCTGTCAAAGCCCTGATGGTTTGTTTCAACTTCCTCTTTATCTAAGCAGTTTTCCTGTGTTTTGTATACGCTGTCATTTTCCAGACTGCCGCCCAATGACATATGACATACTTGCAGTTGAGTTGACCGGTGCACCTGCAGTTTGGGAACAGATGATTTGGTCCAAACTCCTGTTAGTCGTCACGCAACCACACACACACTCACACACACCCGCATAGCAAAGATCTGTTCGCCAGACATTGTTTATAGCGCATGTGTTTACCTTATTTTCTGACCAGTGTATATGTATTTGTGAAACATCACAAAGAACATTATTCTTATACTGAGCCAAGAACAAAAAAAAATACAAAGAAATCATGAAATCTGATAAGTATGGGACCTTAAAAGCATCGGGCCGGAGTTAAACAGAAGAACAAACAGTGTGGTGGAAGGCAGTGAGATTTAGAGGCACTGCACGCGATACTACGTGTGTACAGAGAGGAGGTCGGCAGCGTTCTCCAGATTCAAACCTCAGCTGCCGGGAGAGGAAACCCAAAACATAAATCCATGTCGTTTCCGTCCCGGTCCGTACATTCAGAACTATTTTGGTCGAGAAACGTGGCACGCCGAAATTGACATCCCAGACAAAAGGCGAACCTGAATGGATCTCTCTTTCAGAAGCACATGATGTGCCTCAAGGTACAGCCGAAAGGAATCCACAGTAAATAATCAAAGGGGAGCAGTTAGCTTTGTGGCAACAGAGCAATAGGCCGCGAGTCTGTAATGTATAACCGAGGAATAACAACAGAAAAGAGGGAGTTGTAATCTTGAGTGTCTCCTCTGTTAGTGCAGATGAATCTAAAGTTAATATGAACAGGGGCGAGGTTATAGCACCTTCCTGAACGGCGCCGCAGCGCACCATGGCACAGCGGAGCCCGGAGGCAATAGGCAGAAACATAAGAGAAATGGAAAGGCTGAGCAATTCACCCAAAGGGATTAGATTTTAAATAGATATCAGCCCATATATGATTCCCTTTGCCTTTCCCTCTTCTGTAAGTGGGTGTAATTTGGAGTGTGTAATGAAGAAAAAAAAAAGAAAGAAGCTATAGGTTAATCTCATTGACCTCCATACCCTGGGGACCACGGGTTATAGCTAGGAGATATATACGCATCTCCCCTGCCAGCTAGCTCCGCCTGCCCTCAGAGAGGTAATGAAAGTTGTGAAAGTGACTCGGTGCATTGGAGGAGGAGGAGGAGGAAGAGGAGGAAGGGGGCGAGAGGAGGGGGGGTAGGGGGCACACATGAGAGAGGATGAGAAATAAAAAACGAATGGGAAACCTGAAGAAAGTGGGTCTGCTTTGTTAGCCTCATTAGAGTGAAATAAAGACAATGGCTTAAGCGTTATTACATGATGAACATCCGCCCGAAAACTGAATTTACATAATGATCTAAAGATAGGTGGCGGAATAAACTTAATTCTTCCAGAGTTTATCTGATTAAATTTCCCTTGAAAAACAATGGAACGCATTCTTTAAACAGCTTGTTGTGCTTTTTATCCGCAACCCCCCCTTTCCAACAAAAGGGCATCGGGCAGCCATGCCAACCTCATGCAGCGATCGGCCGGGTAGGGTTTGAACTTCACCATCGAGGTCTCTCTGTCAGGGTCAGGCAGCCGGGAGGAGGATGTGATGGCAAGAACAGGAACACTTGGGCCTTCAGGTGCGGTTGAATGACACATTGTATGCGTTACTGTAATTCACATCAAGCACGCTGAGGCCCTCAAAGCCCCCGACAGCTGGGCTTGAAACAATCAGTTAAAAACATACAGTATGTAGTAATGTTGCACGGTATACCGATACTAAAAAGTTACCGCGGTATTTGTATGTTAAAACGATACGATTTTGCATATTTTTAGTATCGATACTTTATTAAAGTAGCGCATGATCAGAGCGCACTCACTGCTCCCTTCATGCTGCCTGCATGCATTGACTGCAAGGGGGCGGGGCTTAAGGAAGCAGGGCGGCTCAGCGCTCTCACAGCGTGATCAGGCGAGACATGGCCTCTGCCGGAGCTCCTGCCGACCGTCTTCGGCTTGTTGGAACAAAGGAAGAAATCTGGAAGAACTTTGGCTACATTGCAGACTGTGAAGGAAAGCCCACTGACACACAGAGACCCGTCTAACAGACCAAGGGAGGACACATCAGACATGCCCACTGACACACAGAGACCCGTCTAACAGACCAAGGGAGGACATGACAGAGTACCTTTCAGACAGACACCAAACAATAGGCCTACATAGCCATGTATAATCAATGCTATGAAGGCACCATGTAGTTTTCATTAATATCTTGCTGTAGGCTAATACTAATATTAATGGCATTTGTTAAGTATTTAAAAAGCTGGGCAGGAACTGTGGCAAACTCCAGGACAATGGGGACATTGGCGACGCCTGGTGGACAAAGGGGGGGATTTGGACATGGACTCATTTGGTTTCACGTGGTGTTGTGTTGGGAGTTACTCACCTGTGTTCTATCATGCGCCCTCACTTGATTACGGGCGCTCACCTGTTTCCAATCTGCTCGTTAGGAGAGCAAAGTTTAGTGCCGGGGAAGTATAAGTACCCGTGTTGTTGCACTTGCTCGGCGCTGCAGTATTAGTCACGACATCTAGTCAAGTGAGCCTTTAGCCGAGTGCGGGCTATTCTGGTGTGGCGGTTCTCAGCCGCTTGTGGGAGAGTGCTGACTGATACAGTCGTGCGTGAGTGAACCTGTCTCCAGTTTTCTGTGAAATGTGTCTGTTTTTTCTCTCTGGAGTAACGCTACCGTTGGTGGAACAATTTATGTTTGTAACCTTTTTTGAATGAACGCTGCAGTTGGGGGAACAATTTATTTTTTGGGAATCTTCCTGAATTAACGCCGTTGGCGGAACTATCATTTGTGAACTATATCCTTTGAGTAGGAATATCATTTGTTGGAATATCCTCTGTTGGAAGACTGCTAATAAAGTACCAATTTTGCAAGCAACCGCAACTGAGTCCTCGTAGCTCTCTTGCCAGCGCGCTGGCATACGAAGCCAGCGTCCCGGGTTCAATTCCGGCCTGACAGGAACAAGCTGGTAAAAAAGGGAACCATACAGATGTTTTATTTATTACTATTATAGATAAATATACCAGTATCATATCGTATTTGTGGTATCGTATCAAATTCTGGTATCGTATCGGTATTTATTGCAGGTATCGTATCGAAGTCATAATTTTGGTATCGTGTCAACCCTAGCTATGTTGTGACTGTAGTTCATCTGCTACATTGTGTAGTGAATCCTGATTGGTGCACGGAAGTATATGACATAACCTTGATTTTTCCAACTGAGCCCCATCCACTTAAAACCAGTGAAATGAGCACAGACAAAAATCACAAATAGAGAAAGCTTATTACTGTAATTTTAGTCCGATGTTTAACCGTTAAATTGCCATCCCATTTGATTTAGTTCTAAAA
This sequence comes from Cottus gobio, assembly GCA_023566465.1. Taxonomy (NCBI): domain Eukaryota; kingdom Metazoa; phylum Chordata; class Actinopteri; order Perciformes; family Cottidae; genus Cottus; species Cottus gobio. Next base: position 24,560,744 of record CM042224.1, on the reverse strand, counting down.
GCAATTCCTTTTGTGTATGGGTTCGGTTTTTGTAAGTATGGGACTGCTTCCTCATCATTAGAATGTTATTAGCCTTTATTATAGTGGCCACATTATTTTCTATGGCAAACAGGTCTTTCTTGGTCCATTTACGATCAACATTGTAATTTGTCAGTCACTTTGGTTTATGATCAATCTAATACCATTCCAGCCTTCGCTCTCATTCAAGTTCTGTGCTAGATCATTCTTCATATCTCCAACATAATAGCATCACAATGTCCATATTATCCTTGTGGAACATACCTATGTTAGCATTTAGCTGAAAGGACCGCTGTCACTATGACTATGGCCTCACAAAGCAAAAACAAAATATATGTTCAAGTGACAAAGCCCTAGAGCAGCTGTAGGAACTATGCCTGTGGTCTGCTCGGAACAAAGGAGATAGTCGGCTAACTCTAACGGCTAACTCTTATGGCTAACTCTAACGGCTAACTCTAACGGCTAACCCTAAACCCAACCAAGTTGTTTGTGTCTAGAGAAAACTTTAACCATCATGGAGTGAGATCATGAAAACAAATGAAAACATCCAACAGTGATTGGTGACCTTGAAAGACACAGAGAAACTACGCTTTATGTCTTGTTGAGAGCCGCATTAGATCAGAATGCTACAAAGAACAACATTTAAATTGTTTTTCCCGCCACTGAGAGCAGGAGCACCAGCAGACCTACCGACAACCTGAACTCAAATGGATCTCAAATTGGAAAAAAATTAAACTGGACATGAGGGTTCAACATGGGCTACACACCAACCGGGATGACGTGCAACACCCGCCGGCCTGCACCATGCAGACAGAGGAAGTGGTCGAGGCACGGGAGCAGAGATGTAGCAATCTAAGGAGCGCATCCAGTACAACTGCACTCGTGCAAAAGCTATCGAATACAACATCTCGATACGCCGAGCCCGAGACAACGAATGGGTTAACGAGAAGCAGATGTTTGGCCGAACGTCACAGACCATTTGGGCGTGTTGTTGCCTTTTGAACGTACCCTTTGTTCCATTCGTCCTGCGTCTCCAAAAATAAAAAAGGGTAGAACGATGTGGGGCACATGCGTGTCAGATGCATTGACACCGTGGATCGACTCTGTCGGAGGAACGTCTGCAACCCATCCACATGAGGAACTCCACACCCCACCAGGCGGGCGGTGGTACACTTTTGGAGTTTGTACGAAAAGTCAGGACAAAGAAAAGTGTCAGCCAGGCGCGCCACTTCTTGCTGCCCTCAAACGAGAAACATTAATGTTATTTTTAATCTGGCATAACTCTGGCTCGAGTGCTCCGGCGTGATAACATCACGGGGCTAAAGACTCGGCTCTCACGTTCCTGTGCCCCGCAGAGGAGTGTCCCTTTACAAAGAATAGGACATTAACTGGGGGAAGATTCGGTGTCCATTACAAATGTCCTTAAGACAATAAAGTCGACCCTTTGTCCTCTGCACCTCTCCGTCCCTCCCTTTTCCTTGAGATAGTTGTCTGACGAAGATGATGATGATTGTGCATGTGTATGTTAAGTATTGGTCATCATGGGATATTATGCTCTAATAGCAGGGTATTTTCCCCACGCGCAATCCGTATGCATGTGAACATCTGTTTATGTATACATGTGTGCAAAAGCATCTGTCGGCTGCCTGCGTGTGTGTGCGTGCGGGTGTGTGTGTGTGCGTGCAAGTGTGTGTGTGTGTGTGCGTGCGGGGTGGTGTGCCCGAGGTCTGGGTTTTTTGGCCTTTCCCCTCAATTCAGCAGACAACCACCTCTGCTCCTCCGCTCTGTCTGGCTTTGTAACTATGTCTGTCCTTAGCCTCCCACGGAAATAAATAAAAGCTCTCCTGCTACTCCCACTACGGGGAGGCATGCCTCACATAATCGTTTGAGACCGGGACAAACTTGGCCCATTGATATCTGTGTATTTATTACGCCTATGGCAATATAAGGCAGGGCCGAGTGAGATATCAGCTTACCCAGAGAGCAGCGAGCGAGCGAGCATTTAAGATAAAGGATATTTAATATCCAGTGCACATCGGCAGGGGCCTAAGCCTCTAATAGCACTTGGGGTTTCTGAGCAGGTAATGCCTTCATCTTTGTCTAAACACACTTTTATGGACTTTAACTGTAATGATATAAAGAGAGAGGGGGTCACAGATAAATGTAGCGTAATGGCTCAAAGCCGAAGATTAGCCATGTATCCTGTCTGGGGGATAATGCTTCAAGGCAGTTCCTCCAAAAGGTGTTATCTCCTGCCGAAGGAAGAGGAGAGAGGAAGACACACACACATACACACACACACACACACACACACACACACACACACACACACTCAGACACATATATTAAATAATAACCTTCTCTTCTTTCCAGTCTCTTTTTTTCTTTTCCCCCGCCTTTCTTTTAACAGACTTTGCATTTTGTCACATTGCGTTAGAATCAATGGTGGCGCCGTTTTTGAGCTGTAATGAATCTGAGAAGCCAGTGCACATGTACATCACCGGCAAATAAACATTACCGGGGCGCCTCCTGTGTTCTAGGACACATTACCTTTTCGCTTATTTGGCGTCTAAATGATAATGAGCATTCACATGATAACCTATATCATTTAGATCTGAACATGAATTTAAAAAGAAGAAGAAAAAAAAAGTGCAAGAACCGCAACAGCGCTTAAAGGCCATTTAGCGTACTTGTTTATTTATATCTATTTCTTTTTACAGATCAATCAGGTTACCTCCGCGTCCATTACAGAGGAGGAGGAATCAAACAACGGCCGCGTAGTCATCCGGAAGCGTGAGTGAGGGGAAAGAATAGGGCTGTTGTCCTAATTATGCGCGGGGGTGATGCATTATTTACCAATACAACATACATCGGCGGGGCTGGATATGAGTAAAATAATTTATGACAACATCCTTCTCTTTTCCTCCTGCATTTTCTTCCCCCTCTCTGTCCTCCATCTTTACTCCCCCCCATCCCTCTTTAAATCAAACTTCAATAAAATGTGCCACCCCTATTCATTTTGCATGAGGCCTCCCTGAAAAACATCCAGGACGGCAAGATCTGTTATTCGACAATACCTTTCAGATGGTGCAGGGTCAAAATAACAAAACAGTAGCCAGGAGGAGGCTGCTGCCCATCGATAACTCTGTGACTCACCTTGGGCTACTGCAGCAGCCCTAAAGACAGCGAGACAGACGAAGGGGTGGGGGGACAAGCCTCCACCCAGAAGACACCACCATGTCCAGGTAAAAAGCGCTCCATCACTGAGGAGCAATAGCTATATTTCCTGCTGGAGGTGGAGGCCAATGTTGTGACCTCCTGATGGACCTTCGGGGCGGACGTGGAGCTTGTGAAGTCTTAACGGGTTGATTTGATTTGTAAACTCCGATGGCAGAGCCGCACCTGCAAAGTTGTATTTATTCTAGGCCTTTAATGACATGACTCGAGGCGGAGTCCCGTCTCTGTTCGGAGGACAGGAATCCAAGTTCAAAGACTTTGCAATAAGGGGGGGGGGGGGGGCTTTCTGGCTGAGCAAGCTCTCTGAGGTTAGGTTTAGTGGAGGGTTAGGTTTGGCTGGGCTTAAAATACGCAAGTAAACTAATTAAAATACGTAAACACGTCACAAATATCCTCACAAGTAACCTCACAAGATTTTGAGACACAAGCATCGGCCTCCTGGTTAAGTGTACTGCATTGGTTAAACACACACACACACACACACACACACACACACACACACTCTCATAGGTGTGTGTGTCTGTTTAACCAATGCAGTACCAATGTGTGTGTATGTGTTGCACATAGGCATGGACGTGGAAATGGGGGGGATATTTCTTTTGTATCTAGAAGAGAGCAGGGAACAGGGAAAGATTACACGTCTCAAGTGCGTGCACTGTGATGGAAGATGCCAGCCTCCACTTTGCCAAAGATGGTTCCAGACGGTAAATATCAAATAATTAATAGAACGAATGCAAGCAAACTGCATTTCAGAGAAAAATGTAGTATCTATTTGAGTTGGAACAGTTCATCACTACCTGAGCTTGTTGGCAAGTCAGATTGGTCTTCAGAAATGTATTCTTTCTTATTAACTTTGACTGAGGTCAACACCACCTGCCTAACATCAGCATGCGAGCGCCTCAGCGTGCTGACATGAGGACGAGGCTCAAAGCACCGCTGTGCCTTCAAACAGTCCCACAGAGCCGCGAGCATGGCTGTAGACACTAAGTCTTGTTAATCTTTATTGGACCTAATGACTCAAATTGTAATAAAACAAAGTGTACCTTTGGGGTGTTTGTGATGCTCGGGAATAAAAAAAAAATGTATTAATGAATACAGCGCACAGTAATAATTGTGTATGGGGGCCGGCGCCGTTCAAGTGACAATTCTGAGTGTGGCCACTATGTGCAACACATTTGACCTCACAGGACATCTGTGATTTAATGCTCGGTTTGGGTGACTTTAGGTTACTGACTGTCACGGGGCAGTAATGGTAGGCAAGGGCAAAAGATGTTAAAGAGGGATTCAAACAGTTTCACAATGTAAATACATAAATGGGGGGGCTTGCAAAAAAATACTTAAATCCCTCGTATGGGTCCAAGCCGACACAGTCCATACTGCAACTAGCATCTTTTTGATAGCCCCCCCCCCCCCCCCCCCCCCCTCCACACACACACACACACACACACACACACAGTGACTTGTCTATCAAATGCCACAACGGGAGTGTGCCACACCACCACTTTGTAACTCAAGTCTTTCTGGTAGAAATGCGTAGCCTCGAAGCCCAAGCTGAGATAACAGCCAATGACATCATCAGGGTTATTTTCACAGAGGAAATTATAACTTTTTTTCGCCCTGAGTCTCACTCCCCATTCCTAGTGTAAAATCTGTTCCCCATTAAAGAGCTGTTGGGACAGCCCAGTGCGGTGTGCATCGAGATATAATATACCATACTGTTTACAATGCACACGCATGGTGCCCCCCTTTCTCTACACTGCTATTGTGCACTGCATTGATTCAAGGTTCAGCTTTGAGTTTGTGTCCGCACAAAAGGCTGCATACCTGTAGACGTGCAAGAGAGGAGATTAAATTGTCTGTGTGTGTGTGTGTGTTTATATCTGATTTCCTGCAGTGTGGTGGGTTCACGCACATGCACATTCTTACAGTACGCCTGCGCCACCTTTGGCTAATGACAGATGCAATAAAACATTTGCAAAGGATGGAACCATCCATCATGTCGCGTCGGGCACAAAGGAACCAGGCTAGCTTAAAAGCACAAACAAGAGTCCCACGCACAGGGCAGGGGCAGACAGTGTGTGGGGGGGAAACTAAATTTATATCATATTACACACTGAAATGTGACCTCGTAATGACATCAGTGAAACTCAATCAAGTCCTTGACTCGGTATTACTTAAGGTAAACCAGTGTCCTTCCTGATGTGAAATGAGAAAATTGGACACAGTGTTGTTTTCAACTCACTGCTTTAACTGCGGATGCAGTTTGCGTAGTATTTGCGTTGGTATTATTTAGATCAGGTCCATTCAAACTGGCTCCCCCAGATTCTCTGGTATATTTAAAAAAATACTATTGATACCATGGATTGGCTGAATACTCGGTTATTATTTACTTAGATATGTGCATTCATATTGCCCAGCTAATCAACATTTGAAATATCAATCCAATTGTTTAAGATTTTTTTAATTTTTTTGCCACTTCAGGAACTATAATATATGTCATGAATACATTATATTATGTTGCAAATACATTCGCAAAGATCAAAAAGGAATATTATTATCTTTATTTGAAGTTGCGTTAGCTGACTGAATGCCAGTCCAACATTCCCTCAGCTCACTGGTCCACTATGTCCAGCAGCTAACTATCTGTCTGCTGCGTATGGCTGAGCATGTAGACTACAATGGGTTTATTGGAACTACAAAAGTCTGCCTGCTGGAAACAGGGGGTGTCTGGGATTTGTCACTTTGTCACATTAATATAAAAATACTGATAAGAGCACCCAAATAGAAACATAAAATAAAATACAGTGGACGTGACTGAATGAAAATATAAATACTTAATATAAGTGATGATATTACAGTAAGGCATTACTGTTTCCCGGCTCAGCACCAGTAATAACGCTGCTAGTTGCGGCTTGTACTTTGTACTCTTCTCGATCTGTTGTGTAAATACAACACAAGGCGAGTTTATTCACAACACCTGCCCGTTATCAGCGATATATCATCCGACACACCGGGCTGATGGAAGGTAACATGGATTCAAATGAATTCACAGCAGCGGCTGTCAATAAGCAATACTGCTGTCACTGCATTAGTATCCTCGGTGACGAGCGAACTACACAACGAGAAGAAACGGAAAAAGAAGAAGAAAATAAATCTGCGTCTCGCTGACAATTTTGCTCTGATCAAAGCGAGCGTAGCTACAGGAGACATGGATTAACAGCCATTTAATGATGAAGTAAAGTTTGTGTTGTGTTGCACTTGTTTGGTGTTTGTTTGTCTTTCCCATCCAGCTCTGAACAAGACAAGCCGGCAGGGAAGGTTTTCTTTTTTATTAATTTATATTTATTAATTTATTTTTTTGAGGTTACAAATTCGTGGGTGTGTGCATGCAGGCACAGTGTTGCCTGTTGAATCACATCATCAGCATCAACAATGAGGAGAAAGAGGAAGAAGAAGAAAAAAAACGTCAGGCAGATATAAATGAATATTCCTCACCTGTCTGCTCGTGTTGACTCCTCTTGTTTGGATTTCACAGTGGGGGAAAAAAATAAAGGCGTATATTTACTTTTAATTGAAAGGAAATTAAAGACGCATCCACATCCGCATGTGACAAAGGAAGATCACAAGGCTCGGGAGCGATGATAGCTTTTGTTTAAGATGGATTTCATAAAGAAAACCCCCCACTGATAATGATGAAAAAAAAAAGAAAATCTTGGACATTTCTCCAAATACAATTACCTCGGCATCACCTGATTCAATCAAATGCATTTGCATTCTGTTTGCATGCAGCGTTCCGTGAACCGGTAAACAAGGCAGGCAGAATAAATCTGATGTGTTTTCATGCTTATGGTTGCTCCTCTGTTTGCTACATTTTATTCAGAGTATTTGAATTCTTATGAATTGGTAAATAACCGCACAAGCGTACACGCGTGGATGGATGTTCTGAAGTTGCGAGGGGCATGTTTCTTCTGCCAAAAGAGAAAAACTGGGAATGTTAGTTCATGTATTGAGACAGATGTTGTTTGGCCGGCGAGCATCGGCAGATTAATATTTGACTGCGTCTGATGTGTGCTTAAGAATGTATCAAAGACGATGCATCATTTCGGGGGTCTACCAGGGGACGGCGCGGCTGGCGCGGTGACAGGAAGCACGAGGCCAGACTTGGCACCGGTCGATTGGGCGCTCACAGCATCAATAGCCGGACAGAGATGGCGTAATGAAGGTCTTGTTCAGCTCTAATCCCCGACCTTCTTTCTCCCTGGACATAAAACACTCATCTTTTCACCTACCGTACCATAATGGTGGCCAATTTGCGTGGAGAGTCTGTGAATTGATACTCGTCCTAAATGTAGATGATATTCAAATGCTGTGCTTGTCAAGGTCAACGAAGCCAGCCGATGGTGTTGGTCAGGCTGTTACTGTAAATACAAGGTCTCATTTGATATACTTTGATTATTTTTATTTTTTTTACAATAAAGGGTGATGTTAGTTTTTTCTTTAAAAAAGAATTCCTAATGGATTGTGATGATGATATTATGCAGCGTTAGGATTGGTTCCTAGTCCGGGTTTGTGCACACACCATTGCTGTCTGCATGAGAAAGTTGGTCTGTTTTCTTGGGTTCATTATTGTGTATGAGGCCATTATTATACCATCTGCCGGTGACTGCAACTTCTGTTCATTGGAACAAATCATTCTTAGAAGACGCGTTTTTGGGTGAAAGCGCTTTAAATGTTTTTGGACCCTCATCTTGTTATGAACTACAGTAACATTGCAAACTAGATTATTTTATAAGCATGCAAAAGGTTAGAAACAGGATTACCATCTCAGCACAGAATGTACTTGCCCTAAATTAGATTGAAAATATATATATATATATATATTTTATTGGAAACATTTGCTAGTTGGCTTTAAATCTGTGAAATGTTTGGAGGTGTGGTTATTGGGCCAAACAAACACAGGACTTTCACCCAGGACACCACTGTTACCTTTCTCTTCACGCTTGTTGGGTAACATTGCTACACCCGTTACTTGGCATTACTTAATTAAGAAAACCTGCCAAGGTCAGTTATTTATTGACAGTAATTACATTGTTACAGTATTTAGGTTCAGAAATGCAACGTATCCCATGGTTTACATGGTGGAATGGTTGCATTCTGCGTCAACACACATGTAATATGTAGATGAGCAATACCAGAGGTATGCTTTCAAACTCAACGTGATTTCACAAAAATGTAAGTGGAATGGCCGCAAGAATTGACACTTAACAGCAGCCACTGTGATCACAAGTGGCAATTGTGGGATAATGGTAAGCAACTAAAGAAGAGTCATCGTGACATTGAACTGACTCAGTAATGTCACACCGGTGTATTCATCTTAGGCACACTAGCCACCTTAAGCTACTGGTACATACCAGACCAAGTAAGGCTGAAGCAGCAGTACCCTAATCATTTCATTACTTAGAAATTCAACTGTTCATTTGTAAAAAAGTGACAAAGTGCAATCTGAGGTAAATCGTCACGATCCCTCCACCGCTCCACAGAAACTAATCGGAACAACGTGAGTGAGCATCATTGTTGCAGAAATTGTTTGTGAATCACAATTTTGAAAAGAAGGCAAAAGTTGCATACTGTACGGCGAAGCAATTTTGGAGCCACTCCCTTCATCTGCCCTCTAATTACCTCTCAGATCCTCCTCCTCCCACTCTCGGCCGTCAAACCACTCATCTTGATCACGCTCCATACAGGAAAACACAAGTGGGGTCAAATGCCATTACCACCATGAAACACTATCACTCCTCTTCATCCATTAATACAGGTAGTAATGATCATCCTCCCGCTCGTGAGATCACTCCTCTGACTGATATATGACCCAGCTCTCACAATTAGGCGAGAGCTTATTTGCCCTATGAGTTGTATCTGTTCTACTAGTTTAATGTTACGTCTATTGAGACTCAATTATACAGTGGATTGGGTTTAGTTTTGGTTGCTGATGCCTGTTGGCTCAGGCACTCTGCACATACATTAAACATATTGCAGCACATCAAACAATGTGCCAGAGGAATGGCGGCGTTAATACACATTATGACACACATAAGGAGAATATACAGTATCATCGCTAATGTGAAATGGAAGATTAATAAAAAAAAGAAGAAATCTGCCACAGTAGACACGTCTCTTTCTGCAGCAAATGTTTGAGAATGTAATACAATCGCATTGTGTAAATGAAGGAAGTTACTTGTGGATATATCAAACACATGCCTGTATTCCCTCATGATTTCTAACTGCTTATTTTCTATACAATTTGACTGTTTCCTTTCAAGATGGAGTCCCCAGGCGACTAGAAATAATAGGCCCACAGTGTATACCCCTAAGCTTTGGATAAAAAAAATGAAAAAACAAAGAGCCAGAGTTAACCCTCAATAGACAGACCAACTGTTGTGGTTAAAAGCACGCCATTCACAAAGAACTGTTAAAAGTAGAGAATGAATAGTATCTTTGAGCGCTTAAAAAAGAAAGAAAGAGAAAAAAAAAGATGCCATGTTCTTTTTCATGCACATCCATTATAATGATGACTCATAAATAAGCACACATTGTGAGTATTTCTCATGTTAAATGCCAGTTACAACATCACAAGGCTTAAATACAGTTTGGAGTGGGGGGGGGGGGGGGCAGAGCACAATTGACGGCATACCACTGAGCTGTACCGTAATAACTAAGGAGACTATTCACTCTTAATTGATATGGCCTTTCTTACCATGAAAAGAACAATTATTTCTCGCACTGCACGCTTCTTATGTGCACAGTAAGCCATCAACACAAAGTGCCCTGAGTGAAATGAACAGAACTCACCAACAGCCTACTCCAAAAAAAAAAGAGACAAAAGCTGGCAGAGCCGGTTTCATCTTCTCTCTCATTCCCTCTTGATGTAAAGGCGCCAGAAAAGAAAAAAAAGCTCAGAGATGATGAATATACGGCGGTGTAATACCAATTTAATATATCAATGGTATTTATAAGGCATTAAAGTCAATGACACATGGCGAGCAACAGCATAAAACAAAGAGTCCTTGTTAAAATGGATGCATACCACTTTCATGGCGCGCTGCATCATTTTGCTGGAAGCATCCTTCTGAAAGTCATCAGTGCTGGTTGCCACCGTGCGGAACAGTTTTGTTGATCACACAGATCCCACTCTGTTGAACCCTCACTGAGTCCACATTTAGACTATATTTATTGAGTGAGTAGTAAGTAAGTAAGTGGAAATGCACAATGCAATGAGCCCACAAGGTTAGGAATTAGGAAGAAGAAAGGGTGCAGCTGATGTGGAATGAGGAGTTTATTTCAGCTCCGTTGCTGTGTAGGGTTCATCTCGCTCACTATGAAATGAATTGGACCGAATTTTGAAAATAATGCCTTGACATGTGGGACACACGGTCACCATATGAGACCATGAGCTTCAAAATGAGGACAAGTGTGGCTTCATTTAAAATGTTTTTTTGTGTAACAAATAGAGGCGTCTTGACAAATACAACTTCACCGACTCAAAGGAAGCTCAATGAAAAGGCTATCCATGAACACTCATATGCAAGTGTGCACACTATGCCTCAAAGACAGCATGGCATCGTGTGTGTTGCATTGTGGTCAGACAAAGCTACTCCTGGTGGAGAAATGTACACGATTGATTATTATCCCTATTGTGAGACATTCAGTGGGACTCCAAAAGAAGCCTTTTTCTTTCATTCTTAGAGAATGACCACAAATATGACCGCAGGACCGGTCGCGCAGAGCATTTTTATTCTGTACAGTCCAGAAGTTACTTGTAAGCTAGCTAGCAATTTACACACAATTGTTGGAACTATTTCAACTTGCTTAAACTATTTTAATTATTTGTATTATTATGTGAGAAAGTACTCAAGAGTTCACCTCCAGACAGAAGGAGCAGTTAATCTTAATCGTGTCCAGCTGCATCTTTGACAATTTGCCTCTGTGTGAACACACGTCATATATGTATATATATATATATATATATATATATATATATATATATATATATATATATATATATATATATGAACGAGAGGTATGCCTTTCAACCTCAACGTGATCTCACAGAAATATATATGAATTGGCCGCATGCCAACACAGCATAATGCGCTGTCGACGGGTCATGGTCACTTCACATATTTCTCTGATATGAGGCTGTTCAGACAATATTGTCAGGATTGATTCACCTCAAAGGGACTTCTCTGGCTTTTCTTAAGATTTCTGTCATGTACCGTTCTTTTGAGCATTTGTGGGTGATTCTAAATGTCGTCCTAAATGTCGTCCATCCAGAGAGCAGCAACAGATGTAGCCCATGTAGGTTTAACAGCTGCTCTTTTCTTTTGAAAGCCACTTGCATTCATATCGCTGATAAATGTGCTGACTGCTGGGTGGCATTAGTTGAGTCTATGTCAGATGCTTTTATTTTCAGAGCTTAAACAATTTACACTATATGTATACTGTATATTATCAGTGATAATGTAATGCGGGGGATTTCTTATTTCATGATAACAGATGGTTGCTAGAATACTATTGCTAAACATGCTTGAGACATTCAAGTACGGTCTTCTCACTCCATTCAAATATTTTGAATTTTAATTATCATATTCGAACACCTGCATGGAAATGTCAAAATTCAATAAAATGTCCTCTTCTGACCAAACTACGTTGTAGCCGAGTTCCATCTTTCCAAACTAGTTGATGCAAACGCTCCCAATTTGCTTCTCTCTTTTCATTTTAATTTCAAAAGTTTGCAAAAGTTCTTAATAATTAAATATAAACATGGTAACTGTCTTCTGTAGTTAGTACTTGGTTGTAGACTTCGTGTTTTTGGACAGCATTAAGTTAAAAAGGAGTGTATGGCTCTTGGAGCAGTGGCATTTATTTCACCCATGATGTCAGTGACAAAACGGCAGCAGATAAAACTGCTGAACAGATGTCCACTTACGATTAAAAGGTTTACAGCAAGATACCGGATTTAATCAAAACTTTGAAGCAGCAACAGGCGAGAACAGACGTTGTAATAAAGCTGCTACTGCTTCAAAATCTCTTCTTTTGTTCGTTCATTATACATCTTCTATGAATCGGGTTTGAACGGCAGAAACCTTGAGGATCCAGAGGAAGACATAATCCCTTTCATTAATCCCTGTTTCCTGCACTCATAAAATATATTGGTGTGGGGCTTGAGGATAATGTTTCCATCGTCAAATATACATGTGATGCCTTTTGTTCTTCTCAGGAAATTTGATTTTATAATTGTCCGTATTTCTGACATCCAAGCTCCCCGTATTTAAACACTTTTGTTTATTATTTTGTGGTGAAATGGAGAAGTCGGTGCAGTAGTACATAAAAGCAATCAGTCTGCGTGATTTAACAAGAACCTGAGCCCATTAAAATGAACTCCGGCACTATTGGAGGAAAAAAAAAACGATCAACAGCACATCAGCAGTTTCCCCACCGTCCCCCAGACAGCTGAAGACGGGGCCGGCTCTCAAAATGGCACTTCTGCCGGAGAGAGAACGGAGGAGACGGAATAATGTGCCGTGAGTTATCTATGTACAACATCTCCAATGGAAAAAACAATTAAATGAGATTGATGGAGAGATGAAGACAACTGGGTGGGTTGAGGGGTGGGGAGGGAGGAGGAGGAGGAGGGAGGGGTAGTTGGATCTGACTGTATGTCTATCCCTGTTTGCGTACCTCCTGGAGGCACAAATGTCAGCTTTGAGCAGTTTGTGGACTCCCCACTAAGCTCTTGGCCCGCTCCGATCCAGACTGGTTCTATCTTCTGGACTCTTGGCATGCCACGTACGAGCCGTGGCCATCAATGTGTCATTCAAATGCCATGGCTTCACAGCCACCACTTACTTCTGTGCTCATGGATATCAGGGTTAGTATTTTGTGCTCGCGCCTCTATGCGGTGACAACAGTGTTCTCACTTCTACTGATTTCTGGAGGAACTGCACTCAAAAGATATTTTCCCTCCGTTACCGGTCGCATTGCGTACATTTATTGGACACTTATCTTATAGCTACGAAGATTCAGCTTAAAAGTTTTGATCACCAACATTGCAGATAACTGGAGTTGAAGCATGCAAAGGTCACTATAATGATGTGATCACACAACATAATTACTGGATTATTATAGATACATAATAAAACCGTAAGGGCACTCAGAGAGTGCAGACCTCCACTAAGGCCAAATGTCCTGGCAATGTTAATGAATTTGGAAAATAATTTTGTGCATCCGCTCCGTGATTTTGATTCTGATTCACTCCAAGATTGTAAAGATTCTTGCTTGGCCCAAGTTTCACCCTTCCACTAAGGTTCATGAATATTGGGCCGGTTGTTTGACCAGAATCCTGCCAACAAACCAACCAACCTAAAGCATGGCCTCCTTGGCGCAGGTTATAATGTATGGTTGGGAAAAGGTGCAGAGAGGATTGGATGTAGATAATGTCTACCAACCAATCCAATGTGTTATCAATATTCATTTCTGATATCATTTTTTTTAAATGTTCTGTAATAGTCCTGGTTAGTTATGGCTGAGGTCTCCATAGTAAGTGAACAAAACACTACATAATGTAGGTATTGTCCTCATGTCAACATGTATGACTAACATGTATGACAAACTAAACATTATTTTCATCTTCAATTAATTTGCTGAGTGAATTTTAAATTGGTTGACAACACCAGTGTTATTAATAAGCCACTTGTTCACCTTTGAGACAGATTATCAGCGATAAATGGGATCCCAGAATGTGTACTGATGCTGGTACACAATCCATGAACATTGATGGCAGATTTTGTCAGATTTGGAAGGGACTGAAATGACTCTTGTAATGATTATTTTAGACCACCTTCCCTTGTAAAACAAATCCTCTCCAAACAAAGCTGTAGGCCACGATCAGATGGGGCATGTTATCTGCTGTTTTGAATGCATAAATGCGGCTATTTGCAAAAATGCCAAAAATATGTCCTATTTCCTTGTATTATCAAGCTAATCTGAACATAACATGAACAAAAGAGTGAGTGAGTCGAGTTTGCTCCTAAATTATAGAGTAAGGAATTTGTTCTAAAACCCAGGAAGAACAATGGCCTCACACAAGGAATACCGACGGTTTTGTCATCTGAGACCCCTCTTGTTTTACAGGATCATTTCCCATTGACGTTACTTCATTTACACATGCAAAACTATGTCAAGTCTGTCAAATAACAGCCACTGTGGCCATAAGTAACGATGCTAATTGACCATGGTAAATGGACTAATCTGTAGTGGAAGAGGACATGGACTGGTACATGGTCATGTGTATGGTGTTAGTGGTAAAAGGTCCAATATCTAGAGTAACTGATATAGTTTCCAATGTATATTATAACTAGTACACAAATAAATGTAGTGTGGAACTGGTAATGGAACTGGTACACTATAAATCTATAGTGGATGGCCACGTTAGAAGAAGTAATTCAGTAATGTCAGTTATACAGAACAATCACGTTAAAGTTGACTAACAGTAGCTAGCGTTAGCCACTATTAGCTACTGGTCATTCAGACTGTAACAATAAACTCCTCAGTGATGATTGGATAACATGTTTATTTATACTGCTTATTCATTTATTTTATTATATTTGTAAGTACTGCCAGAATGTGCTATTTCATCTTTCAGACTTTAAATTCTCACTTATGACCAAAAGTATTTAAAAAAGGCAAAAAATGGCACAGCCAGAGCAATGTCAAGGCCTTACCAGACGACATCTGGATTAACAAGACAATCCTGACGTCAGACACTGCGGTGGACTCTTCCATGCCACAGGGCACGGAGTAAAGGGTTAATGCACATGGTGCGAGACAAATTTGCTTCCAGAATGTAACAAAAAAAACAACTCTCTTTTGCAACGTTTTGTTGTTTTTGTCACCCCTTTTCATTGAGGCATTAACTATTGAAGACAACTGCCAACAAAAGTGATGATGCTAAAAAAAAATAGGGGAGGAAAAATAAAGACACAGCTAAAAAAGTGCTGCTACTGTAAAACGCAGGTATTGTTTAAAGCTAAAGAAAAAAAAAAGAAGCAGAAGTGAGAGCATGGAGCCGGTGGCGAACAGAGCAGTGACAATGCTGCTGCTAAACAGCTTTGGCAAGAGATGACAGGAAGCAAGTGAAAGAAATAAACAGTCAACACACTTTGTTTCTGCTACTTAAAAATATCCTGTCCCGTTTTAAATCCTGACACATTCTGTGATGGATGAAGGGGGGTGGGATGATATATTGGCGGCGGGGGGCTAGCTTTTCCAACGGCTCCGTGGCAGAGTGTGTGTTTTTCCCCCATAGCTATTACTACCATTACAATGTGAATCCCGGGGGACCCTATGGATTCGCCACCATATGTTGTGCCAGCACTTGCTAAAGAAAAACCCCACTTGGAATAAACTAATCCCGTTCAAATGGGTCGTGGCCGGCACGGACATGACTTTGCGAGCAATGTGGCGAGGGGAGCAAACAGGAGGGGGGGGAGTCATATGCTCAAAGTTTGGATTCAAAACACTCGCCCCTTTTTTTCGCGCAGCGCTGCTCCCTTTGATCCCCACCGCCAACTACAATAATCAGGTTCTCCTCCAAGTTTTTATCAGATAGAACACAGACAAGATTACATCGAGAACAAATATGTGTCCCTTTTATCCTGCCAGAGAGGGACGCGCGGGGCTGACAATAGCAGAGGTGACGGAGTGCGAGTTGGAGACGAGTAGAGCAATGTGTGGTGTAAGGGATGGGAGGGGGGTGGGGGGGTAAAAGGCTGTTTGTCGAGTGGAGAAGAGCAGCAAAAACGACAACTCATTATCCCCAACCCGGAAAACATCCCGAGCACACGCAAACAAACACACGCACACAAGTATGCACTCACAATTGCAGTCTGTATTATTTTTTTTTGCACCACTTCTGTTTGCGTGCTCCGTCTCCGTCATTTTGCCTTACTTATTTATGAGACTTTACAAGTTCCTTGACGGAGATGCAGAGCGCTGCAGTTTATGTCTAATTTAGTAAATATCCTTTCGCCAGTCAGGCCTGTCAGCCATTGTTTTTCTCTCTTTCCCTATGTTCTCCTCTTCCCCCCCCCCCTCCCGACTTCCCTCGTCTCTCCAGTCCCCGGTCGCTTGGGTGACAGATAGAAATCAAGTCTGGATCCGATGTACATATATATTCCCTCTGATTTGCGTCCCCCTTTTTTTCCGTTGTTTGTGGGCGTCACTGCAAAAAGTTTAGCTTCTGAACCGAGCGACGCTCAGACGAGGCCAGGTAACTAGCGTGCGGCGCCGGGCTAGTTGTCTGAGTCGTGTCAAGCCCTCATTGTCTTTTAATGCAGAAGGGGGATAACAGCCTGCCAAACAGGCAAGTGTCTCCACACAAGTCTCCTTTGCAGTACCCTTCGTTAACGATCACAGCGTGGCGGTGGCGGCGGCGGCATACAAAAGGGAGCGGGAGAGGGAGGGAGGCAAGAAACAAGAGCGAGAGAGATGAAATATATTTTGAATGTTTTATGGAAAAACAATCTGACACAAAGTAATATTCATCTCCTATGAATCCAATATTCTTTTTGGAATGATATTAGACGTATCTATTATATCTTCCATTGTGTTCCCATCTGCCCTTTTCAGGATCTAAATTATGTGCATTAGTACGTAAATGGGCTAATGCCTGTCTGTATTTAGCTGGCTACATGCCGTGAATATATTCTCTGCTTCAAGAAGTAATTGGTAATTACAGTGGTCATTTAGGCAATCACTGTCTCCCCGAGATTCATGTCATTCTTAAAAATAACTAGCTCTTAACCTTTGACAGAATTCTACAGAAACTGTTCATCATCGCCCCCGCTTTGATTAATTTTTACACACACACACGCTTACACACAACGCTTGGGCACAAATACGCTTAGAAACAAAGATGGACACACCTATGGCATCCACTGACTCAAAAATTGGGTAAGAGTACATATAAATGGATGCAAAGACACACACACACACACACACACACACACACCACCTGGCCATCTTTATATGGATAGAAAAGAGATATTTCCCACATGGAGGAGAAGGTAGAATATCCCACCTCCGACACCATTAGTTCCATTTCATAAACAGCAAGACTATATATAGGCCATTTAACGTCCTCCGTCCTCCCTCCCCACATCCGTCCATCGATCTCACTCCAAATTCGCACCGGATTTATCCCACCTCATTGACAGCAAACAGTTAGGTCTTTTCATCCCTCCATCTCTCCTCAGACTCCAGTCATTCCCATGCATAATGATCCTCTGTAGACAGTGGCAGCGGGGGGAGTGTATAACTGGTAGTGTGAGAGACGGTCAGGTTGGCGATATTAGCATCAGAATACTTCACTCTGATGCCCTCCATTACCGTGTGATCCTCCACGCAACTCTTTTTGCATCTCATGTTCTTCATGTGTGCAGAAAAGTGGACCCTCCCTTTTTCTTGCACTGTCACCCACCGGCAAATCAGCAATTTTTACAATAATAAGCAGGCGGAGAGGAGCGTTTCATAAATCCTCCATATCCCTAGTACTGGTTTTATGAATCTTTAATGTGGGAGCCAATGACCTCCGCCTTGATATATAGAGTAAAAGCCAGAAGGAAATTAAAGCCTTTTATAATGATGAGTAAAAGACACAAGCTGCCCCTGTGGAGTCGTTAGTCAGCTTATTGGCTCTAGTGGTCATTTTTATTGTTTTGTTTTGCAATGATTTTGCTCACGTTGAGTAAAAACCTGAGTTTCTGATTCCTCACAAATCTTTTTTTTTAAAATCCGCAGAGACGGGAATCATTGAGGAGAATTGTCAATAAGATTCCAGCTCGTTTGAATTTATTGTTTGTATTTTTGTGTTCCTGAAAAGAAGAAGAAAAAAAAGTCTCTGAGTTGAATCACAAAATGCTTTTCTTCCGCCTCCAGGGCCTCGCATTAGCTGCCTGAGCTCGCTGCCAACCTGTGTACTCCACTTGACCCAGCTGCTGCCGTTGCTGTGTCTCGTACCATATCTCTTACTCGTTCTGCCCTCACGTGCCAGACTTTTGCCGTAGAAACGGCCTGACATGCTACAGACAGTGCTTGTTGGCCTGTGGCTACCGTTCTAGTGCATTCTAGTGAGACAACAATGTAGTGCCTGTTAAGGTTAGTGTTAATAATTGAGAAGGCACTTGTGTGCAGACAGCTCTTTGCTCGCAGAAGTATTGAAGAATATGGACCCCGAGCATTAAAATAATTATAAGCCAAGAATTATTCTTTTTTTTACATTTGGAGGTGAGCTGTTTAATGTGCTGCAGCTACACAAGCTAACTAGTTTGCCTGCATGCAAACTGAAAGTAGCTGTGACATTAGCTAGGTAGCTACCGTGAGCCGTGAATCAATGGGAAGTAACGGCCGACAATTCTGAAGCACCAACAGTCCGAATAATGGCCCGTTTGTCCAAAGATCCAAAAATACACACTCACCCTGCAACAAGCACAAGCTCATGATTATTATGCAAAAATTATGTCATGCCTTCCAGTTTTTTTCCCCTACCATAGTGAAGGATTGACCCGCCCTACCCTGCCTCTGATTGGCTTACACTGATATTTTTACCCTGACCAAACCAATCTCACTCCTAATACTTAACCCAAACCAACCCAACCAACAAAAGCATCAAGCGGGAGGTTACTCCTTTGCCATCATAGGAAAATGTAGAATAATAATTACCCATGTGTTTGTTGCACTGAGGGTGTATATTCTTGGAGTTATGGCCGTATGTTTTCTGGTTAACGGGCCTTCGCTCCAATGGGATATTTTTTGGACAATTGGGGTTTCGGATTTTTGGGCCGCCTGAACAATGGCATGGCACCGCCGGTTGCTCAGGAGGAAAAGCAGATGGTCCACGGAGTTGTCAGTACAATCCCCGGCTCCTCTTCTCCACATGTCGAAGTGTCCTTGGGCAAGATGGGAGGACTTTGCAAAGCGCTTTATGAATGCAGCCCAATACATTACTACTTTATGATAATGATAATACGATTAAAATAATATTATGTCATCAGCTGAATGCAAACGTCGTCTATGTAGACAAATAGACGACAGCTTCTTAACTGGTAAACCTTCAGTATAAAAAAAGTGTATTGAGTCTCTCACAACTCCTTGCTATGGCAAAAAATAAATTCCTGTTTAGTCTCAGCTGATAAATTACATTAAGCTGACGCTTTTATCCAAAGCAACTTACTGTAGACACAGCAATGGTGAGCAATTAGGGTTAAGTGTCTTGCTCAAGGACACAATGACATGGACAAGCAGAGGCTGGGATCGAACCACCGACCCTCTGATTGAAAGACAGACTTGCTAACCACTGAGCCACAGTCGCCCCTGTGTTTCTTGTCCGGTTTGCAGGAACCTGAAAAGCCTCAAAACAGTAATCCAGATTAAACATGGATGGTCATGAGAAAAATATATGTGCTTTAAAGAAGCAGAGAGGGAAAAGTTAAAACAATTTGGTACTTATGTTGTACACTGAACCCTAAAATGTGATTTGCACACCTTATAATTCCTCCCTCCTGCAACGTTTGTCCTCACTCCGACGGAGAAATTAAATGAAACGAAGTCAAAGAATAGTCCCTGTAATATTAATGAGATACTGGAGTTTGGATGGTATAATTTAAGATGCCTTTTTTTTTCTTACATGCCTGACTTACACACAGCTCTAAATTACGCGTTGAGAATAATTTGAAGTTGGGCTGTCTTCAAGTGAGCAGATGTACCTGCCAAATGTGCTTTTTAAGTCTCGGCAGGCCTACAATAATGGGTCATTTTCCAGCAACTGTCAGTACAATAAGTCTGACCTTTTGAACACCCCATTTAAGAAGTCATCAAACCTATTTGCTATCATTTCACTCATGTCACGTTTTGAAATAAAAAGTACACGTTTTATTTGTTGCAGCCAAATGTTATGGGCTGTTAATAGCCGAACAGACGTCCTTGATTTCTGCGTTCTGCTTTGATTAAAAATTAATCACTGAATAAGTCATAAGTCGTGAAAGTAGAGACAATGGAAAACCCCATGAAGGTCTCAATCCACATCTACGTGCACATTTTGCTGATAAACCCCTCTTCAAGCCACTACAGTAGGCCTGCTGTCTGAAGTCTCACTCTGTGTGCTTACACTTCAGCGATTTGCATTAAGTGGGAATGCACACAAGCAATCAACACATTCATCTTAATACATAAAGGATCATTAAATCTTTTGTCAACTGAAACCCTGTGCACGTATGTGACTAGTGTTATACAGGGACTGGATGTAATTTACGGATCCTTCCCAACATGTGTGTCGTGAAATGAAAGCCTTGCATCTGAAAACACAGTCAAACCCTTCCTCTGGAGGCTGAGTGTACACACAACACTCATGGAAGGAGAAGTTTGTCAAGCCGGCTCTATTTCAGTCAGGTACCAGTGAGAACGGCTTTCACAAAAACGAGGGCCCCAAAAACTGACGTTTTTAGTTGCACCTGTGTGTAATGTCCACAAGTCTAAACACCAAACCATCATTTTAAACCTCTAAATCTGAATGTTCCTTGACAAAGCAATCGCTCATATTAATAGTCTTGTATAATAATCTTATATTTGTCCAACTTTGCTGAATCACCAATAGCCACTTCAGAGAGCTATTGCGACTGACTGCACTGGCATGATGTTTGCTTGTTAGCATGCTAGCTTGTTGTGAGGGGGACTGCCCATTGTTCCGACAGCCCATTGTTCTGGAACCACAATAATAATCATAAAAAGGTCCCATTTGGTTCAAATCCGATTTGTTTGACATGACTGTGATCGAATTGTCCCGATATTTTTCCTACTATGACGAGACATGACCCGCCCAAGCCTGCCTCTGATTGGCCAGGACTCGTCACCAGTGTTGGTTGAGTTGGTTCAGTTTAGGGTTAGGGTAAGAATATCAGGGTAAGCCAATCACAGGCAGAGTCCGTCGGGTCATGCCTTCGCCAAACTGGCAACTGGAAAGGTCCGATTACGCAATGCTGCATCATAATTAGTCCTGTGCTGCCTCTGTTGCAGAAAGAGCCTGTATTTTTCGGAGCAGTGGGCCTTCGGAACAAAGGGCATTTGTTTACTGGATAGCGGACTGTCGGACAGATAGGCTTTCGGAATAATGGGAATCACATCCCAATTCACATGAATGCATGGGTCATCTTGACTAGTGTGACCAATGTATGAAATATGTAGATGTAAGTTGTACATCTAGAAGAAGAAAAGTTGGAAATTTAAATTAAATATACAGTATATATATATATCCTTTTCCAAAATACACCACTGTATGGTATTCTTCTGTCATGAATTACAGTTACATATTTACACAGAAATAGTCTGCTGATTAACAAAGCACAGATATACTTAATATTATCAGAGAGGCTTTCGGGCACAATGCCAGTCTTAAAAAATAATAGTTAAAATGTAGTTAATATCAGTACCTTGTAAATAAAGGGTTAACATGTGTTTGTGTGAGCACTTTCTTTTGACCCCACAATTGGATGTGGACCTGTAGCCCGTTGAGCCACAGCCATCGGTGAGCACACTGGTGACGGAGGTCAGCAAAGTGGATTTGCTGTGATGGATGCGACAGAACGACTGAGCGATCGCGGGACCTTTTCTGGCGGAACCATTTATACGCGTCAGTATTCATCCACGGACCCCTTCGGAACCCACTATACATCCTCATCAAGGCTGATAGCTAAGAGGAATAACAGGATGAGGGGCTGAGGGCGGACGGGGGAAGTGATGTTAAGTAACGTTCAAGTGCGTATTCGTGCAGTGAGTGGCTGATCGGTAAAGAAAAGGCAGAATATGTGTGAGAAAGTTCACTCTCCTCTAGGTAATTCGATATCTCTGCTTGAAAGGGAAGAGATACTTACTTGCCCGACCCTGAATCCCCTCTAGAGGGGAGAAGAAGAAAAAAAATCATCACTGATGGATATAATTCGAGAGGAAAAATGAGTGAAAGAGGCAGAGAGAGAGAGGATATAAAAGCAGATTATATTTAAGCAGTAATCAGGACAGTGAAGAGCTTGGGAGATTTTAATATGTTTAAATGTTCTTAATTGGGCTCAGAGTGGAGTGGGGCCCCCTGAAAGCATCCACCCAAAACACTGCTCTAAAGGTAAAAGGCAGATTGGCTTTTATTGAATTGTAATGAGAAGAGGGAAATTGGATGTTAATTCTGTCCCCGGAGTCAGCGAGCGCTCCCTCCGCTCGGCGCGAGGTGTAGCTGTATCGGGGTCGCGCGTTTGAAGTCTCGTTGCACCTCATTCAGTTATTTAAGGTAAGAGGGAGGGCACTGTAAAAACTTAATGAATTTTGTGCTTCGTGTTGACGTACGTGCCAGCGAATGTGTGCCAGTGTTTGTGCTGGCGCGTATTCACTGGCACACGCGTGCATCACCGGCAAACACACACAACACACACCGGAGCGCGACGCGTGTGATGTCTATAGACAGCGTGATCACGTTCGGCAGCGTCACCTTATTGAGGCCTTGTAGGAATTACACCCCAGAAGATCTGCTCCGGGCGCACTTCCGAACACACTCTGAGCTGGGTTTCCCTTCCACCCCCCTCCGCAAACTCCGGATATTATCGAGATTTCACACTGGGAGAGGAAATATCAGTGTGGCGAACGTATCTGCCAATGCAAACTTGCATCTTAAAAGGCATAGAGGCGATGCGGCTCGGGGAGAAAAAACAGCATTTCCATGCACTCTGTCCTTTTCAATTGTAAAATCAGCTTGGCAAAAAGAAGCGGCACCATAAAATTCAGCTGTGGTTTTCTTTCAGCCAAAGCGCTTTTCTTTTGTAGGGAGAGGGAGAAAAAAAAAAGGAGGGAGAAAAGCCTAGGTCTTAGCTGTGAGAGCAAGAGTGTGGGGAAAAGCATGGGTCCATCTGGCAGCGGGAGGAGGCAGCTTTGTGGAGCTCAGGTCCAAGACACACTGCTACAGAAGGGTCCTTCTCTGCGACACCTGCAGAATACCTCCGAGCTCCGACTGCCTGCCTGCTCGCATTGTTCTACACAAAGTACGGGCATACGCCCGCCGCAAACCTCCGGGTCGCCCCTCGCCCAAAACCCGGGAACAGAGGATAGGCCTCTCAGATTACATTATATCCCTGCACACACACACACACACACACACACACACGTGCACAAACGTAGGCACGCACGGAGAGAGGGCCAGAGTCGCGGGGGCGTCCCACCACCACCCTGTCAACCTGTCAGCTGTTATTAACATACAGAAATGGATCGAGAGAGAGGTATAGAAGAGACAAATGAAACAAACAGACACCAATAATGGCGATGGGGGGGTGAGGGGGGGCTGGATGGAAGAGTGTGCGCTTGTGAGGAGAGAGCACGTCTGGAACGATAGAGAGCGAGAGACGTCTCTTTTATTTACCCTCATGCTTCAGTGCTCCTCGTTAAGAAGGGGAGGACACTGGGGCCTTATCACCCAATTTGCCGCCCGTGTCTATGTGCTTCTCAATTGATTTCTCCGACAAAGTCCGGAGTCATTTTTTCAACTCTCCTTCATCCCGTCTTCTTCCCTTCCCCTTCTCCCCGCGCCGTGTCTTCCTTTATCTCCTCTGCTCTCTGTCTTTTGATGCCACCTCTCTGGTCTCATCTGTGTTTTACAAAAAGGGGCGCCGGAAGCCGTGCTCGCGGTACATATATCCATGCACATGGAGATGTCCGCGAAACAAGGCATAAAAAAAGTGCATAAAATAGCCATCACGGATTTCACAGATGTTTTATGAAAATGAGAATTAGGACATGCTTGAAGCGCACTGATGACAAATCCTCTCTAAGCTTTAATTAGGAACGTTGTTAAAAAAAAAAAAAAAAAACAGCCAGTCTACCGGCACATACAACTTTTAAAGTGTATTAAATGCTGCAATCATATTTAAAAACGTTTTAATCTCTCTATATAATTAGAATTTTATGCGTAATCGAGAGTGCGAGTCACAGGTCAAGGTGAATGGTAATTCTCGCACAAAACCTCATCTGCGGCACAATGACAACCCTACTAGAGTTGGATTAATGAAAACTGCAACAAAAAAAAAGTACTATTAATATTATTATTATTAGGCCTAAGATGTTCCCCTGAAAAAACAGGACGGCTGAAATCAAATCTCCTTATGTGTTGGGCTCCTTTCCGGGGCTTTATCCTCACATTCACCCAACAGATATTAGCCCTGAACATCCATTTTATACACAGCTACTGTATTGATCAAAACAGCTGTCAACCAAATATGAAACAGAAAACCTTTATAACAACTGCTATAGACAAGAAATATACCACAGTGAAAAGTCATGGCTTTAGAGCAGTGGAGGTGTGTCCATCCTACGACATATTAGAGGGATGACTCAACCGAATGTGATCCAACCGCCACAAAACACACCGAAACTATGTGCATGACGAAACAAGTGAGATATTTATTTTCAGAATTTTAGTGAACCATCTCTTGAAAATGCCAAAACAATATGGACTTTAAGATTGATCATTATTATGATGATTATTATACCATTATGTTCATTATTATATCATTATCATTCTGTTTACTGTAACAAATGTGTTTTTTAACACGCTGTTCTAGTTCATTTTGTCTAAACATAAAAATAATAATAATCCATAAACAACCCCCTATACCCTTCTAAGCATGTGACATATATGAACCATTGTCCATGATACGTGGAAGAAAAAGCATGCTAAATATCTTTGTGTGTGTCAAACCGTCTCAAGACCAACCGGTGAAAACATTCTAAATGTACCGTAAATACTTCAACGGGCGTCGATCTTCTTCAGGTGCGCTTAAACCTGGCGGTTAAAACAAGTTGTTCACAGCAGCACATCTCTTTGCTCCCATGCTGCCTCACCTGTCTGTTCCATCTACTGGAGGTAACACGCTGATATGGAGCGGTACCTCATACCACCCCCACTTCAAAGCATCCAAACTGTCCCTTTAAGGCACCTGTTTTGGGGACCACTTACCTTTAGAACGCCCCATCATCGTCTTTTCACACAGAGAGTCTCTCAGTATCTAAGTTTAGAGGCCCCCCCCTGTGCCTAAAGCCGAGCGCTGGCTATCAGGTGATCACTTGACACGGGTCAAGTTGTTAGGCGGCCCCCACGAAGAGGCGCGGGGCCACCGCTAACAAGACCACTTATGGCGTCGGCGGCTTTTAAGTATAGCAAGCCATTAGAGGGACATTGTTCACATCGACTTGAGTGTGAAATGATATGTGAGGAGAGACCGCGCGCGGGTAATATTACCATTATCCCGGGGTCATCTCGGGGAAGACATTGATCTGGAGAGATTTGCGTTAACACAAAGTAGGAAACTCTGACTTGCCGTAATGCTTGTGCGCCTGTTAATGAAGCGTGCGCACGCACCAAGCGGCACAACGTCACTTGCTTGTGTGAGCGGAAAAAAGCCCTCACTGTAGCGCCCGTGCTGTTTATCAATCAAGGCGACTCCGAGTGGAAGATACTGCTTCCTGACCAATGACGGGAAAAATGTGACAATTTCAAGTGTCAGATTATCGGTCGAGTCAATGTGTTGGGTTTCCGCTGATACCGATGGCCCCCTATTGATCCGAGGGCTCGTGCTCGTCGAGAGCCCAACCCCGCCCCCCCGGCCCTGCGAGGACCCCAACCTTCCCCCCCTTGCATCATGCAAGGAGAGATAAAGGCCCGCTAGGCGTGAAAAAAGTTGCTGGCCAAAAGTTTTGTGCTGAAGAGAAGAAGAAGAAGAAGAAGAAAAGGGGGGGGGGGGGGAAATGGAAGAAGTTTAAGCTGTGGAGCCCTTCCCCTGAAGGCAAGCTGGCCTGCCATCTGTGCAGGCTCTCTAGCCATAGCCACCACCCCTGGAAGAGAGAGAGAGCGAGCGAGAGAGAGAGAGAGAGAGAGAATGGAGAGGCAGCCAGGGAAGGAGGGAGACAGGGAGGGAAGGAAGGAAGGACAGAGGGAGAGACAAACTGGGGAACATGAGAGGAAGGAGTGGAGGAAGCAATGGGTGGAGAGAGAGAGAAAAGAGGAACAAGCAAAACTGAGGTAGCATCTTGTCTTGAGTTGGACCTTTGGATCACCCGGCCCACCCCGACCTCTTCTGAAGACGAGAACAAACCTCCCCCTTCAGGCCGAGAAGAGAGAACCTGCCGCGGCCTCGAGCATGAAAGGCAGCTCTTGACAAGCGGACATGAGCTTTGCTTGCCTGCCACTGACACTGAGTCCACTTTCTAACCAAAAAGGATCCCACTTTTGTTGCCTTTTTTTTCTCTCTCTCTCTTCTTTTCCTTTACTCCCCTTTCCTGGGAAAATCTGCCAGAGCTTATCCATCGAAGCCAACACATGAACTTTCAATCAGGGATTAGCCGGATTTTCCAATGTGGATCTTCTTTTGTGAATTTGGCCGGCGTCGCCTGTGTCGCTGGCAAAGGGAACGTAAATAGAATATGATCCCTGGGCCAAGGGATTGCCTCGCTTATTTCAAAGAAAGACTTCAAAAACAGGGCCCACTTAGGCTGCTCCATGAGTGTGATGTTTCTGCCGTTTCTTTTTTTTTTTTTCGAGTGTGCGCTCCACGTCGGACCACCAAAAAAGTCCAAAGCAGGCATGTGCGCACGCTGCTGCACTTGTGGGGGGGGAAGTGAAAAGGTGAGAAAATAGGTGGCTTAAAAGAGCAGGAAGGAAGGGGGGAGGAATTTGACGCTCACGTCGGAACGTCGCTCCACCGGTGTGTACGACACCCGTCCGTCTGCTCTGCACCCTCCCCTTCCGTCCGCCTCTCTCTTCTGTCACCATTGTCCCCCCCACCACCACCACCACCACCACCACCACCCCCAACGTGCTGACGTCCGTCCAGTCTTCACAGATCTAGATGCTAATCCTAGCTTACCGTGCTGGCGACTCCGATAAGAGAGGCCCCGCCGTACGGCAGCAGCGCGCGTGACTCGCGCTGACTCCAGTGCTCTATCAGACCGCTCCATGTGGCCGCGGGCCACCGCCAAAGTTGGACCGCGGTCCATCCGAATGAGGGTTTATATGCGGGGGGGACACACATGGGCACTCACACACATATACACAAACAAGCAAAGAGCTACATGCAAACTCGTGCGCGTAAACGGCGAGCGCCGCTGAGCCGCCTCGAACATAAAGAAAAGCACTCGGAATCAACGGCCGTACCAGAGAAGATTTAAACTTCCACATGGACTGAAGTTTTATCTTTAAAAAGGAACAATGGGCAAATATGCCACCCAACTGAGCATTGTGTTTGTTCTTTAAATGTCAGAGTGAAAATCCCCGCCCCCCTCCCACCCCCCCTCTACTTTGAAGAAGATAGGGCTTTAATCAGCTAGCTACCACTGCTGCATCCGTCACTCGCCGCTTGGCTCGGCCGCGGCGACAGACTCAACAAACACTGGCTGTTTACTCAACGGCGGGTAAAAAGATTATCTATAACTTTCGCTCCGTCTTCGCGGCGCTCTTCCTCTCTGTCCGTCTGGCGAGGAGGGGCGACGGGGGGGGGGGGTATGATGGACCATCTCCCGCGGCGAGGTCCTCCTCGTCGGAGGTAGGCGGGCCTCCCACTGGGTAGCGCTCAGGTGCGCGGGGAGGCTTGTCACATGGGGGGAGGGGAGCTGGTGACGAGCGAGGGGGGCCCCGATCAGACAGGTTCGCCTCGGTGATCACACGTGGCGCGCGTTCTGAGTGGGAGTTGCTCACACTTTGAAGTGACGCGGCCGCTGTCTCGGCTTGTTTTTCCTCTGTAGAGGGAGAAGCGCAACCGCCTCATACGGCCACACGCGCAAAACAAAGTCTCCAGTCGAAGGCCCTCGCAGAGAGACCGACGGCGAGCACGGGGTTAAAGACTCGACTCACGTGTCCGTCCGCTTTCTTCCCTTTAGCACGTTTCCTCGTGGAGATCCTTGTCAAACAAACAAACTCTTCTTTTGTTTGCACTTAAGAGTCGCTTGTTTCGCCACGGAGGCGTGTGTGGCGGAGTTGTGTGTGTGTGTGCGCACTTGGGACACCTTTATAAGAATCTGCGTGTCTGCGATTACGGCTCCAGTATGTGTTGCTGTGACTCCCTTAGGGCGTTACTCTTTGCCCACCTATCTCTCACTCAATGAACCCCCCTCACCACCACCACCCACCCCGACATACACACACACACACACACACACACACGCGCGGGAAAATCTACAACCTCCAGCACATCGTGACAAAGGGTGGGGTGGAGGATTAGGTGCCACGGCTGAAAACCACACTAAATTGAGCCCTCACTGTTTATTTTTACACTTTGCATTGTAAATTAAAAAGGAAGCAGCAGAGAGGGAGGGGGGGGTTAGTAGGATCGAATTTGAGGTATTGTCACAGCTACATCTTTTTTTTCTTCTTTTTTCTAATTTGTTACCCCCGTAAATGAGATTGTTCTCCTTGACTAAGAAAAGCAAACGTTACAGCCCATAGCTCACAGGAAAGACGATGCATGAGAAATCCGTACAACGTGTGTTAGAGCCTGTGTGTGTGTGTCTGTGTGTGTGTGTGTGTGTGTGTGCGTGTGTCTGTGTGTATGTGCGTGCGTAATGGAAACGCTCAACAGCACTTGATCTTTTATTTGGTGGCACTTTTTCTCCGAGTGGTGCTCACATGCTATTATAAGGCACCGTAAGCTCTTTCTAAATGGATTACGAGCAAATTGTAATCGCGATAATCTGTACATAATATAAAGATGCTTTTACACGCTGAACAATGATAAAGTACTGGGCTACGTCAGAGCGGATAGGTTTTAGAGGACAGTGCTGGAAGCAAACACTTTTCCTGATGTGCAGTCCACATGTGGTGAGTTCACATGTCAGGCAAATGTTTTGGTTTTTTTATTTGTATTTTCAGGATGTCACATGTTAAAACATGTTTTTACTATAAATTACTGTAAAAAGAATTATAATATCACATGGGAAAAATAATTGTGTATCTAGGGACTTCCCATCAAGGGTTTTCTTTTACATATATTTAATATATATAATATTTTTATAAAATATAGTAAATTAAGGTAAAAACATCTTTTTTTACTTGAGATTTTTGAGGTTTTCTACAGTCTGGTGGAAAGAAAACCTGTTGTTTTATTTGAGCAGTTTTCTCCTCATTTCATCAAATGTTCCCATTTCATAATTTAGCCTCATTCAGACAAAACATTTCAGCAAATCTTTAATAATAAAGTAAACAACTGGGGACGTTTCAAGGTGAGATCTATTAGTTATTGTCTGTCCCAACTCACCTGTAGTGTCTTTAAAATGTAATATTACAATAAATATATGTGAAGGCCGTTTTGTCTAAATTAGTTTTTTAGACTCAGAGCCAGATACCTCCACTTCAGATCATCCAAACTTTCCAGGTTCATGCCTCTCTATATTCTAGCTTTATACTGAGGGGTATGTTCAGATATCATCCATAGCCTGGTTTATTTTCACGTTTCATTCATTTTTAAAAATGCGAGTGAAAAAATAAAAAAAGATACCCCAACATGCCTCTAATAAAACTTTGACTGTAATATGTCATAGAAATGAAACATCAATGTTAAATGTGGCTTCATCCAACGTTCATATTTCTATTCCGAAAGTGTCTGAAAAGCAGCACTTATCCATAAGGCAAAGCCTCATATGCATATTCATATATACATTTTCAGAAAACTTTTAATTCAGAGAATAATGGTCTTCATGTCAGTAATGAAGTGAGGGCGCTTCGAGGCGATATCTATTAGTTCAAGTTGTTTACCCAATTCACCCTGAATATGATCTATGTATACAGCACAGAAAGTAGTTAATTAGCTACAAGCTACAACATTGATCATTTTAAAATGATAACACAAGTACACATTCAGCTGCATCATGAGTAGTGACTACTTGAAGGACATTTTGCTGGTGACACTTTGGTGCATTTACTTTGGAAGCAGTTACAGTATTGCCAGAAAATGCACTAAATTCCAGAAAAGATTTTGGTACTAGTTTGATCCAGTGTTTACAAAGAAATGATGTGAATTTAATGAATCCGTAAATCTCTCTTCAGGGTTGCTCTGCTCAGGGGAGGAAGAGGGAGCTGCGTTTGCCTCTTGTCAGCGCGTTAATACGGATTCTCCGGGAACAGAGCTTAAAGATCGACCATTACGTGTGACATATGGATGTTAATTCCAGTCTATTAAACAACGGATGAAGAAGAACACAGACATCCAGAGAAACAAAACACAGAGTGGTGATTGAATGCTGATTCTTAGCTTATATGTACACGTCTAGCGCGAGAGGAAAATCTCCATTACATCTCTCTCTCTCTCTCTCGCTCTCTCTCGCCCTCTAACTCAGATTTGTGTATGCAAGCGTATTTGCAAATGTGGTGTGATCTCAATGCCAGCTCCAAAGTGTCTGATTTTTTTTCTTTTTCCCTCCCCCTTTTAAATTACCAACAACCACTTAAATACAGTATATCCCCCAAAGACTTGATTAAGCGATTCATACATACAAAAGGCCGCCTATCACCCAAGCTTAAGATATGGGCCAAGATGTCTCCGCATCTTTTTTCTTTTTTTCCCTCTTCCCTTTAGACCGTAACATGTTATGAGGCTTCTCAAAATATGATACTGCTTTTAATGTATTCTGCTATATGACTCTAAATGCTTTCATCAGCCCCTGAATGGTGAGAAAAAATATGCAGTTTCATTATCTTTCAATCGCGGGTGATGAATCCGTGCCAAAGGCCTCTAAACTGTACATGTGATTTAGATGTGCGCGTGCGCACATCTAAATCACGTGTGCGTCCGGAATCACAGCCACAGCTGTGATTCCGGACGCACACACGCGGTTCCGTGAGCAAATTCTTTAAAAGTCTGCGTACGTGCACTCGTGTGTGTTTGTGTGTGTGCGTGCGTGCTGGTAAGGGGATGATTGGGGGGGGCACAATTTTCTCTCCCCTCTGTCTCTCCACAGTTATTTGTATCAGTGCTGCGCATCACTACCTTAAAGTCTCCATTAATCAATCTCCCCTCCTTTTTATTGTATCACCGTGCACTGTGCAGAGATTGCTAAATAAAAAGACATTTCTGTATGGGGGGCGGGGGGGTAGAAGGGGAGGGGTGTGGGAGTGGGGGAGAGAAAGGGGTGGGGGTGGAGGGGAGGAAAAGAAAAAAATGCAACTGTATTCATTGGACCTTAAAATGTTTTGATGGCTTCTGGGAGCCACATTATATTTACATAGGAATGTGTCATTAACGTCAATGGTGCAGCAGAAACTATTAAACTAATACAATGCTAAAGCCAACAACCTTGAGAATTTGATTAAAAGGCCTTTTGTTGAGTTTTAAGAACGCTCCATTCTCCGGTTAAAACAAAAGACTGATGGATTCGGCTGCGGTTATAATTCAGCTGTCAACTTCTATTGACGCTTCTGACTGTCGCAGCCAGACGACATTTACATACTTTATATATAGACCGATACGATGGGGTCCGCGCCTGCAATCATAATGGGAGAGGGTTGTGAGGAAGCGTGTGCGCGCTAACACACACACACACACACACAACCACTGTTTGTCCTTCATTTCAAATTAGCCCGCTGTAATTTTGAAAGAGGCTGCAGGCGCTGTTTGCCTGGCAAAGTGTTGCTGTTCTAGTGCATCTTTAATTCTGCTTTAATTGTGAAAAGCATCTCTACCCCCCCCCCTTCCCCCATACACACACACACACACACACACACACACACACACACACACACACACACACACTTTGCTCTTTAGCTCTTTGCTAATCTTTGGCCTTAGCACATCATTGTGTGGATATTACGCCACCCGTGACCTTCCTGAACTGTTTATTAGCCCACGTGTGCTCCCTCTGCCGCGATTTTGCTTCCCCACCACTCGACGACTGTCTCCGGTAATTTACTCTTACAGTAATCGGATGATAATGTACGCCTCTGAATAGGTGGTGGTGGGGAATGGGGGGGGTATTTAGCACCTAGCTGCGTTATCCCCTGATCACATCTTCAATATAATTATGAAATTTCAGGAGGGGAAAAAAAAAATATGCACGTGGGAACGTTTCGACAAATAGAAGCCGCGGCAACTCGAGACCCTATTTGTGTTTCATTATCTGTTGGAACACATTTTACAGTCATTGCGAGATATTTAACATTGTTTTATCATACCCCCGAGATATCTTACACACCGATCTAATTAAAGTTACCATTTTGCCCGGTATCCTATTTAAAAAAATCTATATATTCTATATAATTATGAAACAATGCATTATTTAATATATAAACCCCAAAGCTCCTCGCAAGTGGCGATAATTTTAATCAAAAGAAAATGAATAGATCCCCCTACCCCCCCTTCTTTTGGTCCTGTTTGGGAGCCTAATTGGAGAATGGGGTAAGTCTCGATTGTTTCGAGTTTTTCCGGCCAAAATGAAAAATACGAGCGGGTGAATTAGTATGAAAGCATGCATGAAATCTAGTTTTGAATCATTTACGAGCCGTGTAACAAAGTGAATGCGATTACATCGACTTAGGCCACCACTTAACAAACTGTCTGTGTGTGTGTGTGTGTGTGTGTTTATGTGCTCTCACCTCACGTATGTGTGCATTCCATACATAGGCCAGCGCCGCCGCGCCTTGTACGCCAAAGAGGCTGTATCATCAATTTCTACGGGAATATTACATGGAAACACATTGTTGTCCTCCGTATTGTTGTTAAAGTAGCCCATTAAAATGCAAGCATGTATATTAAAGAGCAGCGCCGCCTTTTGATGGATGGTCGTCGGCCCATGAATGAGTGTGCATATTGATTGGCGAAAAAGGTGAAAAGCAGTTTGACACAATTATTTCTGAAAGGCCCTGGTTATCCCGCATGATTTAAAAACCATTTTAAACGCCTGTCACTTACATTCCCTTCCGTGAGACCCCAATGACTCCTGAAAATAATAATTATGTAAAATGTCCAGGCGATATTGGATGTGGCAGGCTCTGTGCAGACGCCGCGATATGTATTGATATGCATCTCTAAGAGAAGATGGAGAGAATAAGAAAACCATTACCGGAGCCACGAGGACAAGCGTCCTCTCAGTCTCTCTGTGTCCCTCCCGTCCAATAGATCCACATTTCTTATGCCGATACGCAGACAGCCGTGTTCGCCTAACGAGGCAGCTCCCATTAGAGGAGACATATCGGACTCATTTTTAGGCCCATACTTGTATTTGGGGGGTTTCTACTAGAACACGTTTACGGGCTAGTTTAAAAATCATGTTATTACAGAAAAGAAAGCAAAGACGCATTGCCATCGACAGCTGAGTGACAACGTAGTTAGCAAGCTAGCTAGCGGACGGCCGGCTAGCTTGCTTTGCAATGTCCGCCATGCTTTCATTGTTACGCTGGTTCCAGAAACCCAACGAGCTGGACAGCCTGCTGGTGTTTAACCTCCGCCTCCTTCTCCACCAAGTTTAGAGAAAGGACGAGCTACTAGCTAACTAGCCAGCCGCCCTCTGATTGGTCAGCGGTTCTTCATCATCCTCGCCGTTGGGGTCTTCACAGCGGGGCGGGGGAGCTCACTTTAGCGGCATTTCTCCCGACAACTGTACAGTTGTGACATCACAACCTGACAGAAGTCCACACGGCTGGTTTAAAAAATAAAAGGTGCACATATACCTTATTTATGATAATAATAAATACATAAAAAATACATGGAAGCCTTACTTTGTAGAATATGTGACCTTTAACTACACTAAAAATATATGAGCTACGAATGCTTACTTGCAAAACGGTGAAACTTTGGTCGGGGAATATTAAAGACTTAGTCGCCTCCTGGAGCGAATACAGCATCACGATGGCGAGGACCACGGAATGACAGGTGAGGATTTTCTCCCCCTGAAAGGGTTTGCAAGTGAAAGCCATTGTCAACCAATCATCCCCTTTCTCTTCAGACGCTCTTATTTGCTGGATTAGAGCGCAGAAGTGGAGATTTTTCCTTTAGGTTGTCAAATTTAATCAGCAGGAGACGCCACGAGGAGATGAAATCAATGGAGCAGACATACCTGGTCTCTTCCTCCTGTTCTCTAGCCCTGCAAAGAAATACGGCCTCGATCCGCGGCCAGTAGGACGCTAAAATGTGTTAATATGAGAACGCACAAGCAGGCCGCCGTGGGACAGCAGTGAACATGCATCCTGATAGACAATCATTCTGCATGGAGATGAATTTTCCTAAGTAATCAGCGTCTCATATAATATAAACAGCCTGCCGTGTTCTGCTGTTTGCAAGTTCAAGAGGTGACAAAAGATAGTGCACATTAGTGTGTGTGTGTGTGTGTGTGTGTGAGAGAGAGAGTGTGTGAGCGTGTGACTGCTGATTAGTGAGTGTTTCTGTAGCCACGTGTGGTCGTTAGCATAATCTTCCTCCCTGTTCATTGCCATCATCTGCATCATCATCGCCGCATTCCCTCGTTGCCGTAACGTCATCATCACCCGGGACAAAAAAAAGAAAGAAGAAAACGCAGCCTCTTCGTCATCGACATGTCAGCTGGTCTCCAAGTCTGGAAGATTGATCAGCACTTCACTGCCGAGGGCCTTGAAAGCGTCCGTCCCAGAGAAACGTCTCGCTGACGAGCGCCCAACTGGACAACTGGACATTTCAACCAATTAACAGATCATATTCGCTTATTTATCCATTTTTCCAAAGCAAAAGGGGGACACCGTCAACTTGTTTTGTTTTGTCCGACTCCAAAAAAAAAAATGAAATCTACGATATGAATTTAAGGTATAACATTTAGGAAAGCAGAACATTGTTCCATTTTAAAATCTGGATCCAGCAAAGGTTTGCCTTTTTTTGCTTGATAAATTAAACGTTCAACCAATTATCAAAATTGCTGTCAATAAAATCTCTATCATTTCTGTAATTAAATTGACCATCATTTCAGCAACAGCTCAGTATTTTTAAACTTATTTCAACTTATTTGATCTTTTAATTGAGCCATAATTTTTCTCATGAATCTTATTTAATTTACTTGTATCTTGTCATTCCACACGGAGGTCTTTGGTAAAATCAGCAAAATAAACGGTACCCAAAATAATTACTAGTGATGAAGCCGACTAGTCATTTCTGCTCCGTTTTGTTTATTGCTTTTTTGTTTTTAAAATTGCTTGTTTGCAATTGTTGTGTCATAATAATAATAATAATTTTACTGACGCGCTTTAACACTAAGTTAGGTATTTTATTCCAGTGAACGGAGGGAATAAAGATAAATGGAAAATAATATCAAGATGTGTTTTGCGCTGAACCGCTGCTCTACGTCTCAAAAACATTTTATAGGATTTGCAGCAGACAGGAAGTATGTGCGTCTACACTTGTGCGTGCACTTTTGTGTTTTTAATGTACTGTAGTTTCTACTAGCATCAATCATTCCGTACAATTAGCCCAATTCCCGCTCAATTTTCTGCTTTCAGAGGAGAGCAGCGTTGCTGACTGCACAGACAGCTGTCTCTGACCGACACACGTACACACATGGAAGTACACTCGCTCTCTCCTCTCATGCTTATAGCACACACACACACGCACACACACACACACACACACACACACACACACACACTCCTCCAAACATTGCACGGTGCACAGAGGACAGCAGGTGTCTTGTCAGAGAAGGTGTGTGTGTGTGTGTGTGTGTGTGTGTGTGTGTGTGTGTGTGTCAGTTTTCTTTCATCAGCTATTTTTTTCCCCTCATTCAACTGGGCACACCTCTTCCTCTCCTCCTCCTCCTTCTCCTTCACCGCCATCAGCCTCAAGTGTCATTTGTTTACCATAGCAACCGGATTAAATTAGGGGAAGTGATTACGGCTTATTAACAACCAAACGCTGTCAGTATATTCTTATAATTTGGTATGTAAACACTTTGCCCTCGTAGCGCTCTCTGCTAGAAATTGCTTTGTACAGTGTGAGGGGGCCCCCGAGCTCAGTCATAATAAAAATATAATTATGAATCAGACAATGGCCATTCCGAGCACCCCGTGCCCCAACCACCCACCAATCCCCCCCCCCCCAACACACACACAGACACCCATGGCCTGACAGCAGCCCCCCAAAAAAATTCCCAGGTACCACCAGAGAGCCACTTGTAATGAACAATAAAAATGCTAACCTCCTCTCATTTTTTCCCTCCTTGATTCTAACTAATAAACCCACTAGAATTAACATTCACACTTCATGTAATGAGGTGAGGGAAGGGGAGGGGCGGTGGGGAGGAGGAAAGAGGGGGGGTCCAGACTTTAGTTCTCCATATTGACTGCACGCGCCCTTAGCCCCACTTTGCATTAAATACAGTACTCGGGGCCAAAGTGATTGTCAAATTATATTCCTTGTTGTGCGGAAAGATATTTGTAATTAATATTAAAATTAAGCATTGCGCTGATGCCGGGCGGTGTATTATTACAAGAGCTGCTACCAAAAGGCCGCTGTGTTTTGCCCACCACTCGCATCTCATTCCGGCTTCTTTTTTGTTTTCTCTCTCTCTCTCTCTCTCTCTCTCTCTCTATATATATATATATATATATATTTCGTCGTGCATCAAAATACTTCTCTCTGCTCGCCTTTTATTCCACCTCTAAATCGTCTCCCCCTCTACTCACGTTTTTTTTCCCCATCGCTCATTTACAGTAAACCTCTCTCGCTCCCCCTTCTCTTTTACTCACCCTTTTTTCCTTATTCCCCTCTAATATTTTAACTCCTTGCCCTCCCCTCTCCTCTAAAACATCAGTTATACACCCGCAGATTATGTTTTCATGGGGTGTCCCACCG
Organism: Cottus gobio; assembly: GCA_023566465.1. Taxonomy (NCBI): domain Eukaryota; kingdom Metazoa; phylum Chordata; class Actinopteri; order Perciformes; family Cottidae; genus Cottus; species Cottus gobio. The sequence goes on along the minus strand of CM042224.1, from coordinate 24,523,560 downwards.
GTTTTGGCAGAGTGCTTTAGAAACACAGGACCATTTTAAATAAGCACCTACTCAGAGGAAAAAAAGTATGTGTGTGTGTGTGTGTGTGTGTGAGAAGAGGGGGGGGGGGGTGAAGGAGTATGAGAGATGGAGAGAGAAAATAGAAAAAGAGAGAGGGGGCTGCTCTAGGCCAAGAGAATATGAGCAGGTGCAGCAAGGAAAATGAGTGCTATAAACAAGCCCAGGTCCTCGTAATTTATCATTAATCTGGGTGCCTGCGCTCGCAGGGCCGGGCTTATTCTGCATGCTGATAGCCATGTCATATCTCTTATCACAGATTTGTTTATGCTTTTATCCTTGTTTCTCAGGCTTTACGCCGACTGCCATGGCATCAGCCATTACCACGCTGGCATTTTGGGGGGAAGGGGGGAAGGGGCGGTAAGTCACATGCACGATGAGCCACCAAAAAACGAGAAAGATCCACGGCGGTGTTGCTCTGACATTAACGGATAAAAACCGTCAGGAGCACACTGCTGTCGTGGTGCAGAGGGAACAATAATTAAATAAATATATATTCATGTATGTAAGTATCTATAAATATATATTTCTGTTTCACATAGACAGTGAATGCAGCCTCTCGACGGACAAAAAGTCAATCAAGCAGTCGTCGCACTAATCAGAAGCACGGTGACAGTTGTGGAAGTCCTCCCTTTGTGCTGCAATATCCAAGTTCTCAAGCCGGAGACAGATTGCCAGAAATCGGTTCAACTCTAAAGACGCTCAGATGGGCATCAAATCTGTCCAAATGTTCTGTACATCGACGACACACCAGACTCATCGTGAGTTTCTCCGATCAGAGGGCTTCATTAAAAAATGTTCCAACCGTGTTTACTTGAATAATCAGCCAGCTAACTGTATCTAAAGCAACAACATGATCTACTTTGGAAAATTGTACCAGAGGCCTTACTGTTTGAGTGACTGTCTCGAATGTTTATTTTTCATCAAAGTTAGGACGATTAGAATGCCCCCCGCCCCCCTGCCCCACCACCACCACGGCCCCGCCACCGCCCCTCCTCCCCCCCACATCCGCATTTGAATTGGTAATACTGCTTCTTTGTTTACTCAGTGCAATTTACTAATGAAAAATATGTGCAGAAGTTATTGATTCATGACCGTAATTGTTTAATTATTAATCAGTTTAGTCTTATATTAGCATTTTAAATGTAGCAGACAGCTTGAGAAAACTGAGATGCAGGTTCAAGTTTGTTTTTTTTGTACTTGCCATCGGAGATTGCGGGAAACATCAAAGACAGAGTTGCACGTGCTCAGACATGTGCCTTTTCAAACGCCGGTGTTAAATGTAAAGACGGTACTGTATGAAGAGAAACAGACCTTCAACTTTAATTTAGCATTCTGAAAACATTTCAGGACGACAAGAGAGGCTCAATCCTCCTCAATGGCAACCAGCTGGAGAAGGTTGCTCGATGGGAAGTTGTCAAGATGGTTTGTGTTCACAATAGAAGACACTGTCAACTGTCAAGCAAACGACGAACCGAGTATGAGTTTCAGATTGAAAAGGACAAAACAAAGTGACAAACTTATTTCCAACTCAAACCACGGTAAACATCCGAACCCAAAAACACCTTTCTAGAATAACAGCCTCATATCATGCTTAAACGAGGTTACCGTTGGCCTTGGTCACGCAGCGTTACATAACAAGCATATACTTTGGAGGCAGGACAGGAGCAGCCGTCGTGAACCCAGATGCTGCGTTTACTGTCAGCACGTGAGTTACACGTTCACCTGGCATCCCTAACCCTGTCTTTTACAGAATTAAGTTCCCATTCAACTAAACTGCATTCTGAATTATGTTTTAAGGGGAAGCAAATTTCCTCCCGGGGTACGGTCGCAGATTTAAACACGTGGTTGACATAGTAAATAAAAATAAATAAATACATGCTATATGGTTTAGCTTAACATTAATGCATTTATTACATTAAGTCACGGTCTTCAATTGAAATAGGTGAACGTTAGCATTTGGTTCGACACACTTGTTTGCTCATTGGAATACGTCACTTGCTCTGCCCGAATGTAAAAACGTCCACATAAAAAAAAAAAAAATTGTTACTGTGGTTTGCAAAAAGCAATCAAAGCCAATATGTTGTTCTTGGCAGCCGGGCTGCTCCAACCGCAGCCGAAGCTAGAGCCTCATGTTGAACTGCATGTGTTCTTTTAATATTACCTGGAGATTTTCATTTGTGATAATCAAAGGATTGTTAGTGACTCAGATCGTGGTCCCGTCTGTCATATTCGATGAGTAAAACTTTCAGCACCAATTACCCACTGTGTTTTGGTAAATGCAGAGCTCCCCTGATGATTCAATCCAACGTGAATCAAACTCTCAATAATTTCGGATGTAATTTGTTTTTGTTTCTTTGTTGTGTATTTAGTTTATTTCTTAAAATGTTCAATAATTTTTTCTCTATATTCACAGATTCTCCAGACAACCCGCTGTCATGATAAACTAGAAAAACTTCAAAGCTGCCCATATCAATGTCTTTATCCAAACAATATATTACAATACCATTTGTAATGTGAACGGGATAGCTCATCTGTAATCACAAAGAATCGCCATCTGACTCTTTGAGACGTTTTAGCCTCATTCAGCTCATCGTTTTAATGTCCTGGCCCGCAAATTCCACTCTCCAACTAGTTCTTTGTGCTGCTTAACTCTGATAAACCCAGTGTACACAACCCGCCCAGCACAGACCAAGTTAGCAACAAGCCGGTGAATAAAGTGGAGCATTGAGGAGAGAGGAGTCAGACACTTAGTGAGTGGGTAGAGGCCAAAGCGGTAAAAAAGAAAGGAATAATGAACTTATTTGTCAGGCGGCCCAAGACCCCTCAGAGCAGCGCTATCATTGTCTGCTGTGTATGTGCACAGTGTCTGAGGTGATGTTATGTCCATGTTGTTTTCAGATAGTTCCACTGCCCTCACGGATGCAAACAACATGTTAATGTAGCTAAATCTCAAAGTGATTATCAGGATATTCTGTTTCTACTATATATATATATATATATATATATATATATATATATATATATGTACATTATAACTGCAAGTAACAAGTTCATGTGGTCTCCATATTATGCAAATGTGAATATAGCAATACCTATATCAAAAATGTATTCAGCTCCCAACTCATGCTCTTTTCCTCGGACTCATATGCTACTTGGTTTGAAGGACATCCAATTATTATTATGTAACACGGGCCGAGACCTCAAGCGATGACTTCAATCACTGATTGTCGGACATTTGTTGTTTATAGGCCTCTTATCTTTGTGTTCATTTTCTAGTCAAGTAGGTCGCTCACTGCAATGCATCCTTATGAAATGGTTCATATATCTCACAAAAATGCATTTGTTAATTTCCGTGCGTTCTCCCACTGGCGTCCAGCAACGCGAGTGATCAGTGTTCAGGTTGAGGAAAATGTGGCGGTTTGGGTTAAAATAACTATGTTTGTGACGCAACTAATGATAGTTACTAACAGTAAAATAAGTCAACAATGACTTTTTTTGGTTTCAGGTAGGACACACACTGCGGTCTCCTGGGTGAAAGTCCTGATGTGGGTTGTATACGAATTGTAGTGCATTACTTTTTGTATAAGTACCAACAGTGAAGGAGTACAGGCTGATGAATGAGGGGTACATTTCACTACCACAACTACTGATAACCTCACTGTAATCAGCCATTAGGCATAAGCGTGGGGTTTTGAAATATTTATATTGTTAAGAAAAAACCCACAGACTACTATACAGGAAACTTGGCACACTGGCTCCAGCTTCAGTGTGCTAACAATGCAAATCCGTTGCTTTTAACCGTCAGGCTGTTCCAAAAGTTATTTCCGTGTGACGTGCATGCAACAATGCGCTCTTTCTTCTTATGAACTAAAAGGCGAGGACAGGACAATGTTTCCACATGACGATGTGGGAATACTGTATGCGGGCCCTTGTTCTCACACAGAGGGAAAAAAGGTCAGCACAGGACGGTCACAGCCCAAGGTCAGAGTCTGCACTTATCCAGATTCAAGTCAAGTGCATAATTAATGATGTAGCTCAGAGGCACCAAACTCATTTCCAGCTATGAAAACAGAAAGGAAGTGTTTTATAACCAAATGAGACATTTCTGTTTGAAGAATGTGACACCTGTTCCAAAAATGATTGCTGGCATTTGAAGTACAACTCCAAGTGGAATGTTTCTGTGCTCGGTTTACACAAAATGCACAAATTTTTTTTTTTTAAAAACGTGACCAAGGAATTACTTTCATATATTGTGTTACTTGATTTCTTTCCTATTTTCTGCACGTATTCCTGATTTAAGCATGAACGTATTTCAGTCTTGGGTTGTTCTTTTCCTAACGAGTGATCCTCCTGAAATAAAACCGTTCAGACATGAGAAGTCGGAACACACAGGCTTTTGGAAATGACATCGGTGCTATTCCCATCTGACGGAAACCCAGGTGGGAGAGCAGGTGTCTTCACTCTGTGACCAATCCCAGCGATTAATGGATCGATTAAGTTCCAGGTAGACGAGAACCCAGCTGCACCCACACCCATCCTCAGCATAAGTGACCTGTCTGTGAAGACCTTCATTTCAAAAGGATCCTCAAGTATGACATTATGGGTTATTGCTGTCTTTTTTTCAAGCCACCGGTATATTTTAATAATCTAGTATGCGTGTGTGAAACGGAAGGAAAAAAGGCATTTAGTTGCATTCGCATTTTCACTCGTCATTGTCCAATATCTATGGAGACATTATTAATTAAGAGAAATCAGAGCTTTACAAAGAGTTGGGCCAATCACGTCCATGTAGGGCTCAAACGGGTGTAGTTACACACTATTTACATCTCCAAGAGTACACAATGTAATCCAATAATGCAACACAACTAATACGACACTAATTAGTTTGACCATGTCTAGAAAATGACGAATGAATGACGTGTTATGCGTGTTGTCACAAGGTATTTCTTTTTTGCTTTTTGGGTGTCATTTGACGCCGCAGCCGTAATGGAGTGCTCTCAAGTCAAGTTAGGAAGTTATGGGACAGCGAGAAAGTCCACTTAGGGAAGAGGACGGGGTGGATGGGTCAGACTTTAACCCAAGAGACGGCGGAATGTAATTGAGTTAAAGTAACACCTATACTTATTTTGACTTCAAGTTGGCTCCTTAACTTACGTACATAACCTATTTTTTTTAAACAAACACACAAACATTACATTACATTACATTACATTACATGTCATTTAGCTGAGGCTTTTATCCAAAGCGACTTACAATAAGTGCATTCTACGGTTACAAACAAGAATCAGAACAACAAGAATCAAGAAGGTACAATTTCGTCAAAGGTTCGACTACAAAGTGCTATCAGTAAGAGCCATTTCAGTACTACTATAGTGCTACATCCTTTATTCAAGGTATAGACGGAAAAGATGTGTTTATTGTTTGCGACGGAAGATGTAGAGACTTTCTGCTGTTCTGATGTCAATGGGGAGCTCATTCCACCATCGAGGAGCCAGGACAGAGAACAGTCGAGACTTTGTTGAGTGTTTAGCTCGCGGTGACCAGTTGAGCTTCTGCATCCTGGATGAGCTGTAAAGGTCGGATGGCACCAGCAGGTAGACCCGCCAGGAGGGAGTTACAATAGTCTAGACGCGAGATGACCAGAGCCTGGACGAGAACCTGTGCTGCCTTCTGGGTGAGAAGTGGACGTATTCTCCTGATGTTGTGCAGCATGAATCTACAAACACACTTGCATACATAACATAACTAATGAGCAACAAACTTATTGTCGTTGACTACATAACTTATGTGGGTACCTTGTATACTTAGCTTATGTAACATAACAAACATACTTATTTGGACTTATTTAAGTTGACTACTAAACTTATGTATGGAACACATTTTAAGTAACAAACAAACTTATTTTGCTTTTTTAACTTAACATACATATAAAACTTAAATTATACAACAAACATACTTATTTGACTTACTTGCGTTAACTACTTAACTTATGGAATAAATTAATTTACATAAGCATCATACTTATTTTTTTGAATTGTAACTTATGTACTTAACTTATCTAACATGACAAACATACTTATTTTTACTTACTTACGTTAAAAACTACTTAACTTACGTAGTAACTTATGATTGAAACTAAACTAACAACCTCATTTATTTTTGAACAATTTACGTTGACAATTCCAAACTTATACGTTATAACAAACCTCCTTAACCCAAAAGCATGGATCTTTTCCTAAACTGAAGTGTTTTTTTTAAATTCACAGCAACCACGTGTTTAATGCTGCGTCCGTATGTGACGAGTCGGCAATGAGAACTAGACTTTAAGTAACCGGTGAAAACCTTAAAAAGCGTACACATGATAATATTTGAAATGAACTCAAAGGTGGCATGCTATTTATACGTCTACGTTTATACTTTATGTACAGTACGAACATATGTACACTCTGTTAAAACAAGATAATGTAACTTTTGTTGTGGCAGTAATGTCATTTCTCTTAATCTCCTAAGATCCTCAAGTCAGTGGCTCTAAACACGGCGTGTTTCTGCTGAACAAATCTCTGTTTACATTCACGGTTTCTCACCAAACTCGCATTGTGTGTATTTGGCCCGACAGGCGTGCTGAATGCATCTCCTTCCTGGTGGAGCATTTGCAAAACCACATTTTACATTGTGCGTTGTTGACACCCGTGTTTGCTCCTCTTCTTCCTCACTGCAGCTCTTTTGCTGGCACGTTGCTACTTTTCTCGGCGCGTTGTCGCCACCTGTCGAGGAGCCGGATGGTGTGGCGCCATCGGCAGGAGTGTGTATCGCAATGCTCGTGTGCAAAAGAGTGACCCGCTCATCAAAAGCTGTGCTCCGTGCAAGCGTTCAACTTTTTTCTTTTCTTTTTTTTTGAAGAGAAATAACATGTTATTTCTAGTTGCTTATTGTAAAGACATTGCCGCGCAAACAGCGATTAAAAAATGCTCTTTCACCACAATGTGAATTAATTATTTTAAAAAAATGCACGCCCCTGTTACTGACTTACAGATTTGAACAACACCCGCGCAGTGTGTTGAAGCTATATTTACTCTTTATTGAATATTCAACATGAACATGCAGACACACTTAATTCTAAAGGATTATCTAGGACTGTGTTTGGTAGGCTACTTAATGACCTAGTTAGAGACTGGGTTAAGCAAAGAACATCAAAATAGACATTAGCAGGAAAAGCACATTACTCATTAGCGCGTCTCTTTTTGCTATCTCTTTCAGCATCTGTCTTCTAATATATCTATTACTGTGTTTATCTCAAATCTCTGAGGTCGAGTATCTCTTGTCATCTCTATCAGTCCATCTCTCTCTCTTTAGTGCAGAGATCTAATTCCTTTGGAAAAGATCCTCTTTGAACTTTACATGCAATCCATGATGGCCCCATCACTGGTACCTACTTAAATCTTACAGCGTGATGAAAGTATAGGGGCTGTAACAGCACAGCGAGTTTCAATGCACTTTTGTCCCACTTTTCCACTCGGACTCCATCTCACACACACACACACACACACACACACACACACGGCCTCTGCGCGCACCCTGCATTCACACTGCCACACCGACACAAACAAACAGATGCACACACAGGCTGCAATGCATGCCTGTGTGTGGACACACACACACACACACACACACACACACACACACACACACACACACACACACACACTTGCACACAAAGTTGGATACCTGAGCTTTGATGTGTGCGGTGCTATGAATGACGGGATTGGTTAATTTACATATTTTTACTTTTCTCACAGCATCAGCACACTTAATGTTTTTTTTAATTCATTTTTCCTCCTTACAAATTTTCCTACGCTGATTGCATGTGTGTGTCTGTGTGTGACTATGTGTGCGTGCGTGCGCCCCACCGGTGAATGTGTGTGTCAGAGTGTGCTATTACGGGGGGTGAGAGCGGCAGAAGCTTGTCTTTTTCAAGGAACACCCCCAGAACTAATGTTCCACACCTGTGCACAGTGCAGCGCTCTTTATCGAGCATCACAGGTGCACTGCATTAATTGTGGGAGAAACCATTTCATTGGGCGGGAGTGGTGGGGCGGGCAGCGGCGGTGGTGCGGGGGTCTCCTTTTTACTGGCACGCATTCAATCACTCAATATTCACAACCGAATTGCTTTTAGCGTCGAGGTTGAAGGTTTCGACGCATCTGCACGGATGATATCAGAGGAGGAGCGCCACCCTATTTTTTTAAGTACTGATTTTATTTTTTCATTTTGTATTGTTTGTTTGGCACAAGACCCAGAGTGTGTGTGTGTGTCTATGTGTGTGTGGGTCTTTGTGTGTGCACGTATGTGCCAGAGCTGGCCTTGAGAGTCTTGCCAAATGCCTGTTATGTTTGCAGTGTTCCTCGATGGATGGGGAGGGGAGCAGCGACTGTAATGTGTGTGTGTGTGAGGGGGGGGGGGGGGGGGGGTATAAACACCTGCAGGACCCGAAGGTCAAACGTATGAGACCACCCCCCCCCCCTCCGGTGGTGACGCAATTACCATACGTTAATACCTTTCCCCAAGCCCCCCAACCCCCCACCCCTCTCCCTCGCTGTCCACTTCTGCTTTTCTTCCAACTTGGTTTAACAATTCCTGTACATCACCCTCAGTAACTCCCTACACCTCCTCTAATTTATTACTCTTCTTCTACCACCTCATCATCATCCTCCATCACCAGCTCTTCTTTTTTTTCTTCTTTTTTTCCGCTCTTCATCTTTTCCATCAGACCACCAGATTATGACTGTCTGTCAATCAGTCCATTTAACATCTGCTCTGGGGTAAGGCGAGGCAGACAATAACACATCACGGTCACTGAACTGAATTCCCTAAAGATTTCGGAGAAGGCCTCGTCTTTTGCATTTTCCTTTACATTTTTTTTTCTACTTCTCTCTCTCCCTCTCTCTCTTTTCTCCCTTCTTTTTTTCCGGAGGTCCAGTAATGAGTGACAAAAGGTCATTGGAGCATTGCAGCTGCTCATCCACTCGTGCCGTAATCCACGGCACTCATGCCTGATTACCCCTCCAATGGTCAAAGGTAGGGGGGGGGGAGTAAAAAACAAAGGGTGCAAGGCATGAGGCTCCTCCAAGAAATATGGGCCAGGGGTGTTATTTTGGACGGCGCCAGTCAGAGAGAAATAACCCCCTGAGCAGATCCATTTATTCTTTTTAAATCATAAATGCCTCAACAGCGGCTATGCAGTGAGGAGGAAAAACATGACACATTTTCTCCCTTCCCCTCCATCAACAGCCATTTTGATCTCCGCAATTGACCTTCCATGGCATCATTTACAATGAGTCATATCGCAGCCACAAAGTGTTAAAGCTGCAGCGCGCGCACACACACACAGACACACACACACACATTTAAACACACAGATAATCACTCTTTTTTCTTGCCCGCTCAAGCTCACTGGCAGACGCGCGCACACACACATACACACACACAAAGTCGTGTTCCCCCGAACGCGTGCACGCCACCACACGCTCCTCGACCATTATCGCACACGCACTTGTAGGCATAATAGCTTTAACTAGACCAAATTGTCCGCCCTTCATTTGTATGTCTGCGGCGACCCACATTCTCCGTGACTCGCCCTTTGACAAAGAGGGGTCATTCCCCCCAGCAAAGAAAATGAAGCCCAGTAGATATTGTTTGATTGGATTTTGCTCTTTTCAAGGTTTCAGGATCATTACAGGAATTCATTTGAAGTGTTGCTGAAAATGAAACCGCGACCCTCTTCCAGCGTTTAATTATTCTAATACCACTTTCTTTTTTTGCTCTCATTCTCTTTTTTTTCTTCTTTTTTTTTGTCCGTCTGCAAATTGTGCCATTTCGAGAAATTAAAATCATCAGGCTATAGCCTTAAAATGACACCAGGGTGGACAAATTTTCACCAATTTATTGTGCGTCTTCCTCTCGTCCATCTCATCTCTCCTCTGCTCGTACACTGCAGCCTCCATTTTTATGTTTTCTTTTCATTCTCTCATTTCTTTCCCCCCGAAATCATCCGTACGTATCCGCTCCTTTTTTTGCCTTATTCTTTTCACTCTGTCCTCTTCTAACTTCCTCTCTCTTTCCTCTTCATCCCTCTCTCACTTTCACAGTGTTTCCATCACTTTCGTCTCATCCCTCCCTAACCCGTCCCCTACCCCCCCTTCCACATTTTTTAAACACAAGCCAGCGCATTGGTTCCAAACCAAATGTGTTCATTCCAACATTTCAATAAATTGAGTAGGGGAGGCATTAACGTTAATCACAGCGACCACATTGTGCTTTAGACACGTCGGTGGGATTATGGATTACTATTAGCTGGGTGGAAACCGATTTTTTCATTTGAATTCCGACTTCCTCGTCTTGCTAAAATTAAAAAGAGAACTAATACTTCTTGGACCATAATACTTCTTCTTGGACAGGACTTTGCTTTGCTCCCCCCCCCCCTTTCCCCTCCCTCTCTCTCTCTCTCTCTCTCCATGATCTGCAGGAACACCCAATGAGCAGCGGATGACAGACAAGCAGACAGTTCACATCTCCTTTCAAATTGCAACCACATGAATCCTATTGTTTCATCAACTTATACCTCTGTATCCGAGGATGATCATTCCCCTTACTGACACTGATTACTGGTCTGTTTTACTAAATATTCCAGTTGGTCACATTTGGCCGTGTCACATCGTGCCAGATTGCATCTGCTGTTATATATCAGGGAATTTTTTTTTTTTGGTCTCCATTTTTGCTCTTATTTGGTCTGCACCAGCTCCTCAGGAAAATATCAGGATGTGTAGCAGTTGGTTGGGCTTGTGTGATGTATAGTTGGATTGAAGGACAATGTGCTGCATGCACTATGTGCTGCATGAACAAAGGAGAGCGTTTGTGAGGAAGAACCACAAATTACATTTTATTGGAATATGATTAAATGGTTACATGAAAATCAGTTGCAGTTTTTTAAAATAATAACTTTTAAATACCTTTTTTTGTCAAAGTGCATGTAGATATAGTTAACAAACAGACCTATTGTTTTACTTTTATTTTGAAGTTAAAACAAAATGCAATTTGAGAACCGAGTAAAAAAAAACACTCTTTTGTGTTTTTGTGTGGGTGCAAGTGTGTGTGGGTGAGGCATGTATCACCAACGTTATGGGGACTCGCCTTTCTTTTGGCGACAAATTGCAGGTCCACATAGCGTAAATCCTTAACTTTTAGGATGAAGACTTGGTTTAAGATACGGGTTAAATTAAGATTATGGCCATGGTTGGGATTAGGCAAGTAGCGGTTATTGTTATGGTGAAAGTAGTTCTCCAGGAAATTAATGTAAGTCAATGTAATGTCCTCGAAAGTGATGTAAACACGTGTGTGTGTGTGTGTGTGTGTGTGTGTGTGTGTGTGTGTGTGTGTGAGTGTGTGTACTGGGTCTTATGGCGATACAGCATGCATGTGGGTTGCAGCACTGCAGGAGTCGTATATATCTGGTCATACTGTCGACATGTGTAACAGATGGCCTGAGTTATGGCATCCATATAGTCCTTTCTTATCTCTTCTTTACTAGAGGAATCTCCCTGCTCCGCCATCAACACCGTCGATCACGCTAATAACCTCGCGTTGGGGAGCGACTGTATGTACAGCTTTTATGGGAACATTTGCAGTTGTTCGGGTGAAATGGATCGACTATGTGTCAGGAGGATATGAAATTGTTGGACGTGATCCGATGCAGTAAATCATGCAGAAATCTGATAACTAAATTTAAATGTAATATTTGCCCTCTGAAGACTTAGTTAAATTTAGTATCCCTACACATACCAATTGATATCATTTTTTTGGACCTACGTGTTAGCTCTGCCTTGCCAAAGACACTGTTGAAAGAAAAAAAGCAAGTGACAATACCCTCCCAACCCCCTCTTTCATCTCAAATAAGCCTACTGGGACTATTTTGAGAGAGCCAAGTAGCTCTGTGATTCACACAGTCACATATTTAACAGGAATAATCATTTGAATCCACCTCTTTTGTCTTCTCTGATTGTCCCTTTGAAATGTTCTGCAGCTAGCAAAAAAAGAAACAGCTTTTCAACATTATGGTCACTATCAGGGTCTGAGTGTGGGATAAAAGGGGGATGCAATTTAACCAAAGAGCTTTTTGGTGTTTAATCATTTACAATGCATTTTAACCAGTGGCGGCTGGTGACTCAAAACATTTGGGAGGATTGGAGGGAAACCAACCCACGGCGTCACGTTATTCTACACTAGTTGTCCACTAATTTCTACTGCATTGTGTTCAATGGAAAATTGGGCAATAAAACAATGGCTGACAGGATTTCCTAAAAACAATCACTGCAGTCTCCGGAGGAATGTGTCACTTGAAGCTTGTTGGCCCAAGTTGGAACACCCTCCATGCAGATGAGGAGGGTGCAGTGGCTCTTCGGGCCACCGTACATATTTTATAATTGGTTGTGAGATTTGGGATCAGTTTATTTAAAACAATTACTTTTTTTTAAATAATTTGCCTTAAAAAAAAGAAAATAGAGAAGCAAACTCCATGGCCGTCACGGCCTGCCTCCTCTTGAACACGTCGACACACAAACCACATCACCTCTATTTCAAATTCATTTCTGCCTGGATTACATTATTTTGGCAACATGTTTCAAATGTAGGACGTGTGAAGTTCTTATATTGTCCGTGAGTCGTGAGGAGGTTGGGGTGGACGTTTGGGCACACGAAGCAGGACTGACCCTGGAGACTGGGTTATTTTAGGATTAAATGTCTGGAAATAGTTGGAATAGCCTGCCAGGTAACAGAGTCCGCCTACCAGCACCCCTAGAGCTAATTAACATCTTATGTTATTTGTTTAATTCATAGTCAAATCAGAGTGTAAATATGACTTGTTGTGGTTTTGTGGGAGGGTTATGTGCCGGACAGAAATAAAAAAAATTGAGAAACAGGGTTGCATACATATACAGTTAGGTCCATAAATATTTGGACATTGACACATTTTTCATTATTTTGGCTCTGTGCACCACAACAATGGAGTTGTAATGAAAAAATCAAGATGTGCTTTAAGTGCAGACTTTCAGCTTTAATTTGAGGGTATTTACATCCAAATCAGGTGAACGGTGTAGGAATTACAACAAATTCAAATGTGGCCACCCTCTTTTTAAGGGACCAAAAGTAATTGGACAATTGGCTGATCAGCTGTTTCAAGGTCAGGTGTGTGTAATTCCCTCGATATTTCATTTACAAGGAGTAGATAAAAGGGTCTTGGGTTCATTTCAGGTGTGGTATTTGTGTTTGGAATCTGTTGCGGTCAACTTTCAATATTAAGTCCAAAGAGCTGTCACTATCAGTGAAGCAAGCCATCATTAGGCTGAAAAATCAAAACAAAACCATCAGAGAGATAGCAGACACATTAGGTGTGGCCAAATCAACTGTTTGGTACATTCTTAAGAAGAAAGAACGCACTGGTGAGCTCAGCTACACCAAAAGACCTGGAAGACCACAGAAGACAACTGTGGTGGATGACAGAAGACTCATTTCCCTGGTGAAGAAAAACACCTTCACAACAGTTGGCCAGATCAAGAACACTCTCCAGGAGGTAGGTGTATCTGTGTCAAAGTCGAAAATCAAGAGAAGACTTCACCAGAGTAAATACAGAGGGTTCACCACAAGATGTAAACCATTGGTGAGCCTCAAAAACAGGAAGACCAGATTAGAGTTTGCCAAAAGACATCTAAAAGAGCCTGTACAGTTCTGGAAGAACATCCTATGGACAGATGAGACGAAGATAAACTTGTACCAGAATGATGGGAAGAGAAGAGTATGGAGAAGGAAAGGAACTGCTCATGATCCAAAGCATACCACCTCATCAGTGAAGCATGGTGGAGGTAGTGATATGGCGTGGGCATGTATGGCTGCCAATGGAACTGGTTCCCTCGTATTTATTGATGATGTGACTGCTGACGAAAGCAGCAGGATGAATTCGGAAGTGTTTCGGGCAATATTATCTGCTCATATTCAGCCAAATGCTTCAGAACTCATTGGACGGCGCTTCACAGTGCAGATGGACAATGACCCGAAGCATACTGCGAAAGCAACCAAGGAGTTTTTTAAGGCAAAGAAGTGGAATGTTCTGCAATGGCCAAGTCAATCACCTGACCTGAATCCAATTGAGCATGCATTTCACTTGCTGAAGACAAAACTGAAGGGAAAATGCCCCAAGAACCAGCAGGAACTGAAGACGGTTGCAGTAGAGGCCTGGCAGAGCATCACCAGGGACGAAACCCAGCGTCTGGTGATGTCTATGGAATCCAGACTTCAGGCTGTCATTGACTGCAAAGGATTTTCAACAAAGTATTAAAAGTGACAATTAGATTTATGATTATATTAATTTGTCCAATTACTTTTGGCCCCTTAAAAAGAGGGTGGCCACATTTTAATTTGTTGTAATTCCTACACCGTTCACCTGATTTGGATGTAAATACCCTCAAATTAAAGCTGAAAGTCTGCACTTAAAGCACATCTTGATTTTTTTCATTTCAACTCCATTGTTGTGGTGTACAGAGCCAAAATAATGAAAAATGTGTCAATGTCCAAATATTTATGGACCTAACTGTACAATGTGACATCTTCACAGACTTTAAAAAGAAAAAGACAAAGTTCATGAATACTTAATGAATTCAAATTCTGTAGCTTTGATCCGTCTGCAAAGCCAGTTAATGCAATAACTCAGCATGAATAGACAGCACTTTAGCTATCTGGCACCATAACACAATATCCACGTTGACATTTAAGCTTTATTTTTGACGTGTGAGGAATGAGAGGCAACGCCATCTGTGATTTAATGTTGAGCGAGGTCACCCTGCAGTAGCACCCTTTGTTGTGATAACCTCAGACGGTACCGTTCCATTCCAACAAATAAGTCCCTTTTCCAGCCGTCTGCTATTTTTTCTGGTCAGTATACCTAAACTACGCTTCTGCAAAAGACACATTTTGGTCGCCGCCTTAAGTGTGTGTGTTGGATCGTGCGTGCTTGTGTGTGTGTGCTTGTCTTTTGTGTGTATCCCTGACGCTCCTGTCACCAGTGGATGGTATATGTCAGCCTTGACGACATGCTGGCTCCACTTCGTCACCAGCTGCAGCCCAGCTCAGCTCCAGAAAAACTGGCAAACTGTTTGTCTGCCTGCCTGCTTGACGCACAATAAAACTGTGTCTCCATTAGACAGGCCTCTGCAGGGCCCTACACACACACACACGCATATAAAATTTGAAGACAAACATGTGCGCACACAACAGTAATCAGGCACATGCTCAGAAAAATTTGCAAAAGGAAACACATCCACATAGTGTCCTTGCAGAAAGTGTGTCCGCAGTCATTTTGTGTTTGTGTGTATGTGTGTACATACGAGTGTGTGTCCTTTGTACCTTTTCTAGAGACAACTGCTGTCTGTGCCAGACACTCTCATAATATTGGACAGGTGTACAACATAGTAATCAGGGATTTACGAGTGTGTGTGTGTGTGTGTGTGTGTGTGTGTGTGTGTGTGTGTGTGTGTGTGTGTGTGTGTGTGTGTGTGTGTGTGTGTGTTTGTGAGAGAGAGAGAGAGAGAGAGAGAGAGAGAGAGAGAGAGCATGGAAAAAAGAGAGGATAGACAAAGAGTGAGACAAAAAAACAGATAAAAGCAAAGAGTATACATTCTGGCTGTATACAATATTGTTTACTTCTGTCTTTTGTCCAGAAGCCTGATTTTGCCCCAACCTACCTGACCCCCAGTTGTGTGTGTTGGTGCCTCTGTGTGTGTGTGTGTGTTATTACATTACATTTAGCTGATGCTTTTATCCAAAGCGACTTACATGATATACAGTAGACCGTAGACACAGCAACGGTGAACAATGAGGGTTAAGTGTCTTGCTCAAGGACACAACGACACAGACTGCCGGAGCCGGGGATCGAACCACCGACCCTCTGATTGAAAGACCGAGTTGCTAACCACTGAGCCACAGCCGTGTGTGTGTGTGTGTGTGTGTGTGTGTGAATCATCCATCTGGACAAGGTCAGCCTCCTCTATCCTCCCTGCCCCTCAGTGCCTCCCCCATTGCCCCTCATCCGGGCCGTTCTAACTCCCAATGTCGTCAAATACAGCAGCTTGTTCAGTCAAACTATGACGCCCTTTCCCATCTATAGCATGTGAGTCACAAAAACACAGGACTTTCACACAGGACACCGGTGTTGGTGTCCTGTGTGAAACCAAAAGGCAATGTGGATTCATTTTAAGTTAAGTACTGTAAGCTAAGTTATGTAACATACGTATACATCCCATATGTAACACGTGTGTCACAAGTACACATGACTTTCACCCAGGAAACCAGTGTCAAGTCCCAAATTAAATAAAAATGTTAAGGTTACGTTATGTACCATACCTACCTTACATTAGGCTCTCCAGAATGTGACAAACTGTGATCTACTCCTCAACCTAACCAAACACCTTTTGTCGTTGAACCAAGCAGTTTCCTGTGAAGATGGAAGTTTATTTTGAAATGACAGTGTTTGCATTTATCGAGCAGAAATTGACACATGCGCAGCTGACACTCGAGGGGTAAGTCGAGCGTCATCGCCTGACGGGGAGGGCCATTGACAAAATCGGCCGTATTCACTGCGTTGGGAGAGCGAACGCGTCGCCCCATCACACTCTTCCTCTTCACCCGTCTTTTACACGTTCACCCCCTCCCCTGCTCCCTCTGTTTTCCCTCTCCCTCCCTCCCCACTATTTCCTAGCTCTGTCTCTCTCTCTCTCTCTAGCCGCGGAGCTTAAATGACAGGCTGTCAGAGGACACTGAGTGCTCTGGCCTGGTTAGTTAATGTGTTAGTTACAGACACACCTGCCAGTGAAAGAAAGCAACCATCAGGGATATAGACTCCAGATAGCAGAGGGCAGATGAATGAATCTATTGATCAATCAATCAGTGAGCAAAGTCATCAAACGTGTACTTGCTTAACAGCCAGCGGTGATCACTCGACATAGATCCCCCCCTTTATATTTTCATATGTATTTCTCTATTCACCATTACCCTGGATATTGCACTGCCCTCATAGATGCACACACATTAGCACATAGCGCTGTCAACCTAAATGATACTTTTCACCATCTTTCCATTTGCACCTCCTCCTCCTCTTCTCGCCTTCCTGTGCCTTAAATTATTCAGATCTCTCTACATTTGATTTAGCATGCCTCCTGTCTGCCATTTCCCCCTCTTTTTTATACATTTCATTATGTTGTATGACTTTAGACCCACTGGCTGGAAAATGACAATTATTTTGCTCCAGCAGCCAGCTATTAACAGAGCTGAAGAATACATGGAGTGGCGTGCCGAGTGGAAACTGCAGTGTAAAAAGAAGACGCGTGCATTCAGACAGACACACACACACACACACACACACACACACATGCACATACATGGATCTACAGAGAGCCACACATGCATACAAGTAAATACTGCATACAAGTATAGTATGAACCAAAATACACGGAAACGCATGCATATGTGCAGCTACTGTGTGTGCAGTTTGTTTTCTCTTTTCCTGGCTTGCCTTTTTGTCAGTAACACATACACACACCTATGCATACACTTAACTGTATGACAAAGCAACACAAAGCTGGCTCGTGGCCGGAGAACTGCATGAGGAATGATCCCACGGCAAGAGCAGAACAAAGAGAGAGATCCGTCACCGCAGAGTAATGCTTTTTAAATGTACCTTTAGTGCGGCCGGGCTAGTGAATTCAACCCATATCTAATGGTAGCTTGTTTGGCCTTTTCATCAATTCTGCATAAATATATATGAGCCACAGGGAAACATACAAGGGGCCTAATAGAAACGAATGAACTGCTCAACCATATATTTGCCGTGAGAGATATGCAGCTTGTGATTGGAAAGGGCATCCACTATCTGCAATATTGATAACACTTTTTTCAAATTTCATCTGCTTTTGTTTGCGTTCTGCGGCCGCCTGTTTAAACATGGTGGGAATTATAATGAGGCCAAACATTATCTCCAGTGGTTTTTCTAGGCTGAACATATAACTTTATCACTGAAATGATTCCCGCACTTTGGCTGCATTGTAGCGTTTCCATTAGAGCTTGGCTATCTGACAGAACTCCAACCAATCGGCGGCAACAGTGGCCCACGTCTGGTGGCTAAGCAGTGCCTGAGTCTGTGACACTGTGTGTGTGTGTGTGCGTGTGTGCGCGTGTGTGCGCGCGTGTGCGCGCGTGTGCGAGTGTGTGCGTGTGTGTGTGTGGAATGTGCCAGGATGTTTAATTGTAACCATCTCTGATCAAATATGCTGGAGGACAATGTGAACTCGCTCTCTTTTACCTTGGATGGTATTTATCAAAACGTCACAGTATTGTAACACCAATTGTTATTGCTGGGTTATTTTTTAAATCTTGATCTGAAGAGTTTTACGTTTTAGGGTCCATACCAAAACAGATCTCCCTGTAATTGTTCTTTCTCTTATTCTTATTCAGCCTAGCTTTTGTCCCGCGCTGCCTCTCTTAGGAAGGCGATCAGGTCTTGACAACACACGGAGATCCGACCACAATGGAAGGCGGACGCTGTTGCCGTGAGGCTGGAAATGTACTTCTGTAACAAAACAAGTAAACAGTAGATCTTTGAGGACACATGGATCAGTGTGAGTCAAAAGGCACTTTACCATCCGTATGAGACGTACCAAGCTTTTAAGTAACTCAAATGCAAAAAAAAAAATGCAGAATTTAAAAGAATGACAAAGTCCATGGAGGTAGGATGTGAGGCTGGATGGATAGGTCAGACAAACACAGAACTATTGCCCAAAAGACCTGATTGGGCAATGGGGCCTACATAAGTGAAGTTAAGCAACAAACAAACTGATTTTGAACCAAACCATGATCTTTGAAACCTAACCAAGTATTTGTTTTTTCTAAGTGACGGCAAGGGGTTCTGACCGGGTGACCATATGTAAGGAGTTGGGAATAAGAATTTTTGTGGGATACCGGTAACTCAGAGAGGAACACAGAGGAACACGTGAGGCTGGCCTTTCGTTGTATTTCCCTGCATCTAAACTCTTTTGGGAGATGGCTGTTATGAGCATCTGGGGGTAAAGTAGGCTTGAAGCCGACGTGCACGCCTTTCAAACTGCAACAACACGTTGTGCTGCCCAGAAAACATGGGGGGGGGGGGTTATTCCAGAGCTGTCATGGCACGATTAAATGTACAATAATACATGATAAGAACGTCTAATACAATGATAAATGCTTCTATAGTTGATAAGAAGCCGATGATTTATCACCTGGCTTTGATTCTTTCATGGATTGATTGTTAATATCATAGCAGTGATACAGGTGAGTGTAGAAGATAAGCAGTTTATTCTTTTCTATTCTATTCTTTTTTCCCCCCCGCCCCAGTTTCTATATTATTCCATTTTGTTCTGCTTGATTTTGCTCTATTCTCTAAAACACGATCCTCCTTGGTGGCTGCCGTTGAAGAGTCTTTTCAAAAGGGTTCTCCGCAGCAGAAGTATGCAGAGGTGAACTGTATTATATATCCTCTTAAGAAAGCACAGGAATCAGTCTCGCATGATTGCCCCTCGTAGTGCCTCACAGAGAGGGAGTGGGAGCGGGTTATCCATGTAGAAATTGCACAGCAGATATCATACGCCAAGCACAAAGACGCTGGGAAAAAAGCACCAAGACGATCTTTTCATCCCGGAGTCGCTGAAAATCCCCGAAACACACCCCTTCGAAGAGCAGCTCAGCCCCCACCCGGCGCACGGGGACCGAGGGTTATTTGAACTAAAGCTTTGTATGGGGTTACAGGCAGCGTTCGAGCTCTAAGACCGGGGTTGGTCCGATGCCTACCGTGGACTTATGGTGATCTTGGTGACTTGGCCAAACATCGCAGCCCAGATCGAGCTGTGTCACCAGGGATAGACATATCAGAGGAGCTCAGCGAAGCTGGCAGATCATGATAGTCATCTTATGGAGAGGGGTCCCAGTGATTAAATCCAGGCTGTTGGATCCCACCCTCTGGCACTTGACCACACACATGCACGTGCGCACACACACACACACACTCACGTGTAAACACACACACACACAAAAGATGCATGCGTGTCCAGAGTCCCAAACCCGGGATCATTAATATTTGCACATTATAACCCTCCTCTTTTCTCACACTGCTGCCACCAGATATACCAGCTGGGCCCGCCTATCCATTACCATAATGCCATCAGTGTGTGTGTGTGTGTGTGTGTGTGTGCGTTTCTATGACTGCGTCTGGCTACGTGCAGTTTTTTGTTGTGTGTCTCTCTTAATGCATTGTATGCTCACACGGTTCTGCACGTTGGTAAAAGTGATATTTATGCGTATTTTTGTACAGTGGGCACGCATATTCAAAATGGATTTAAGGGCTAAATTGTATAATGATTTCTGGGAAAAACAATAAATTGAGGTTCCAAATAAAGGCCATTATGGAAATGAGATTAGGGAGCAATTGAATTAGGCTGTAATCACCGTTTCTATATGTCATTACAATGCAACTTTATCCAGCATTACTCTGTGCCTGGGGCTATAAACGACAAACAGTGTTTCTTTGAGGGGTGTTTCAGCAAATCGACAAGGGGGAGGCTTTCATTCAGATCCACTCAAAGCAGCTCTACCTCCACCACTTTGTTTCTCAATTCACATAATTCCCGTTGAGTCGGACAATAAAGATATATATTTGCAAATGTAACATCTCACTCTCATGCGGCAGACCAAAATATGACTACGGACAAAAAAAAAGAAATAAATCTTCCCTAATAAACCATGGATGGCAATACTTCCTTCAAATATTTAGGTAATGTCATCAGTTCCAAACCACAGTTTTATATGAATAGATTTTCATGTAAACCAAATTCCCCAACACATAAACAGTGGAGGGACATTGAGCACCAATTGAAGGATGTGCATAGTGATCAACTCAATGCAGTGTCCTATAGTCATATAATTTGGCAAAAAAGAAACGGATGAGTGTATTTATCAAATACATATTAATAGTATAGTAAAAGAAAATAGCTGAGTGTCATTTGATGACTAACAAACACCAGGTGCACCTTTTTAGGTGTTTCCCTTAAAAGCTACTGAAGGTAATGATAATGACGAGCTTCAGGAATAAACTATAAACAAACATCCAATCTACTCTCAAATTGTCTTGTTTACTAAACGAGGTCAAATGAAGGCATCCGTGTTAAATTGAGACTGTTGCGTAACCAGTTCAAACCCCTTGGTGTCACGCCATTTAAGAAAACTTTTCAAATGCTGCAATCAGGATCGATTCATTCTGAACCAATCAGGGCAACACCAGCTGTGACATGGTGGCTTCCTCCAAAAGGTAGAACCTCACAGTGTGTCCAGTGAACATATTTGATCAGATACACATATCATGATCGTTTAAATTCATTATTAATCTTACAATCATCTTCCGAACAACACTCCCATACACCGCAGACAGCATGCATGTGCGCACGCACGCACACACACACACACACACACACACACACACACACACACACTCTCTCTCTCTGACACACACACACACTCACTCTCTCTCTCACACGCACGCACGCACGCACACACACACACACACACACACAGTCCATCATCACCAATGAGAGTCCTCTACTCCTGTTTTCTGTGGTCCGTGGGGATTTGTCAGTGCTCGTCAACCAACCGTGTCAACCGTGACAGTCGTCCAGATGTCTCCTGCTGCCACTGAAATGACAGGAAGGACAGGAGGAGTGGAGGGAGAGAGAGGGAGAGAAAGGAATATCCCTCATCTGACAAGTACTACAGTGGGACATCCGTGAGCAATCAAATTCAGAGCACATAACTAGCCACGTTGACGGGCGCTAATAAAGTGGATTCCATGCTTGTGGGACTTCAGGGAATACGTAAGTTTGTGAGGGTTTGGCCTGTTGCTCAGCTTACTTGTTGGAGCATAACTCTTTGTGTGTGTGTGTGTGTGTGTGTGTGTGTGTGTGTGGATGCACCTTGTTTTATGATCTTTTCAGTTCTGACCAAATTCTCAGCAGCTGCTTCTCAAAGAAATATGTCATATGACCACAACCTCTTCACATCGCATTTCCGATCCACCAAACTGTTTAACGTTGAGGCAACAAAACCACTTAGTTAAGTTGGCTTAAGATAAGTACTTAAACATCTCATAAAAGTCACAATTTGGGACTTGAACACTGGTCTCCTGGTTGAAAGTCCTGTGTTAGTGAGTCCAAAGTAATGTGTCTTACTGCTTACTCTACATCACAAGCTCTGATTGATGCGTTCACACGGATGCGTTCAATTTGCGTGTCCACCATGACAACTGTTTGACTTTCCATTGCCACTGTTTCCCTTGAGACGACATTTTCACACATTACGTGCCACCACTACTTTATGCACAGTGAAGAAGCTGTGGTCCTTTCACAGATATCTGTGCGATCTTGCGATATCATAGAACAAGAAAATCCATCCTGTCAGGCTTCAGGTAATGGATTTGTATCCGGCCAGACAGTGACCGGACAGAGCGCCTTATTGTGACGAGCTACCGGCTTTTTTTTTCATGAGTTGCTTCTTGCTTCTTGCATTGGTATTTACAGCAGTGTCATTGTGGTGCACACGGGACTAATTTAGTTATCAAAAACAAAGAAACAGGACACATCAAATACACTCTGATAGGACTTTAAGTCTAGTCAACACCCTCTGCCATTAAAAGCACATTAAAATGTTGTATAATACATTATATACAATAGTGCAGCTAATCTGTGAAGTTCAGTGGAATATTGTGGATATTAACATAACGCTAATATAACTGCTGTACATTCATCTCTGGGTCACTGTTTATTTGTCAGCTTGGACTCTCCTCTCGGCTCATTAAACTATTTGCTGTTTTTTTGCTGTAAAGGGTTAAAAAGGAGCAGATGTGATATAGTGTGGCACAGATCTGGCACAGTTCCACACAGCACTTGTCGCTCGCTAGTCGTCTATGCTACTTGCAAGCAATGTAATCAAGCATCGTCACAAAGGCAAAGAAATAAAGAACGTGTGTGGTGAGCTCATGTGGCGAGATTACCGTGGTAGCGAAGTGGGCAATCAAGCAGGTAAACAGTTGCTAAATAATCGCTAATAATCAGTCGATCCTGTTTCTATGATTCATTTCCATATATTATCAATACGTTCAGAGCTAAAGCAGACCTTTACGTCCAAATTCTGTTAAGCTTTCGGTCATTTTCATGTAGTTTATTAGCGTAACTGATTTAACTTTATTGACGACCCCATCTCCTGGGAAGGTGTATAGATAGCACAACATTTCCCGAACTTTCCACGTTCCATTTGTATGCATTTAAGGCTTTTTGCATGTCATTTACACTCCACTTTTTGTCATTTGTACGCCACAGGGTTAACATTGTGAAAAAGTTACCGCATTAGTCGTGATTATATTTTGGCAACAAAACAACGGTAAGGGCCGCAGCAACAAAACCACTGAGTTAGGTTTAGGAATAAACACAAAAAATACGTACGTCAATAATGTCACATTCGTACGGAAAACGTCAAAACGTGACGTCACTGGTTTCCAACACTGGTTTTGTTTGAATCCACCTCCCCACCCGTCCCCATAAGCTGTCCCTTTCCTACTCCATACCACGTCACCCGTTGACAGCGTATCACAGCTACGCAGATGTGTTTACATCGCAGCCAGTAGAGACTACGTGGCGTACAAACGACACGCAAAGAGCAAGAGAGGGTGGTGTCATTCATACATCTTTTGGAGAGAGTGGGCTGGTATTGATGTTGCTCGTGCAAACGGGGAGGAGAGCAGATGGAAGCAAAAGGCAAACGTCAGACTCGGCTCAACCTGCTGGACATTTTAAAAGCACAGTTTATTTGTGGCGAAAGACGCGTGACCCTGACGCTTTTCCGCTTCAGAGATTCACCACCCCCTCTCTTGTATCCACATTAAGCTCATATGGAGGGCATGGCAGGGCAGAGCTCCAGCAGGCTGGGGGCCTGTGCCAGGAAGTGCTCTGTAAAGCACATGGTGAAAGCCTGCAGCACCAATCAGCCCGTACTGAGGTTGTCAATGGGCTCATTAGCGCTCATTACAGCGACCTCTTGGGCACCTGGGTGCCCTTCAGAGCTCTTAGGGTGGGGGTAGACTGTGGGTAGGGTGAGGGGCAAAGCAAGGAAAAACAGAGAGCAGAAAGAGGGCAACAAAAGACACATCCCATGTTTTTTGTCCTGTTGGAGTGAAGACTGATGGATTTGGGGAGTGTAAGGAAGAAGGTGGGGATAATGATGTTAGACTACATAGACACAAATATGTTATTGAGAGAGAACACGCAGTTAACACTGGTTTGTTTTTCTTTGGCGTACCCTGATGATAAAAGGGATATTTACTGCTTACTCAAAATTGGCAACATAGCCTGCAACAACTGACCGATATCACAACTGACCCTAAACGGCAGCTCTGTAATTTTAGTCACACAGCGGACAAATTGTTTGCTGAAGCTCAATTATGTTCAAAAAGGTCAGACTTGTCTTTGTCTTATTTTTCTCTATATAGCATAAACTGTGCATGTGTGTGTACCCGCTCACCTCTTTCTGCTGAGTGCATACACAGCTGCACTGTGTTCAGTCTGAACACGACTGTACTGCTGGTGAGGTAACATACTGGGCTTCCATCATGTCACATGATCACTAACCGGGCTATGACAAACCAACCCACTTGCACTCGCAAATTGTCAATACACCTTTTCTTGATCAGTGCCCGATGGCGTCTGCCTTGAGGCAGCCTTTGGCATCTGTCTGTGACGCAGCGGGCTGGCCACTAACGCCATGTAAACCAGTAAACCATCAGTATGAGAAAGTCAGAGCAGCGGATGTAGTGCGAAGAGCGAGAAAGTCTGCAAAGGATGAGGTGAGGGTGGATGAATGAGAAAGAAATATATAAGACTATCACCCACCCAGGAAACCACTGTTCATGTCCCATGTGAAACCTAGTTTGTTTATTGTATGTTTGTTACGTAACGTCCGCACTTTATTAACGGCAGTTACACAACAAACGTAAGAAACATACTTATTTAACCCAAACTCAAATTTTTCCCGAAGCCTAATAAAATAGTTTTGTTGCTTAAACCTAACCATACTGTTGTAATCCTAAAAACCTTAAAACGAGTGGAAACTTTACCTTTCCCATGAGCACGGAAGTTTATTTTGAAAGGCCACAATGCATATAACAAGCAGAAACTGACACGTCATATCTGATGCTGGAGATGTACCTAGAGTGTGACACTCTCATCAAATGCACACCAATTACAGATCGCAATAGTAGATTACATTACATTTCATTTAGCTGACGCTTTTATCCAAAGCGACTTACATGATATACAGTAGACCGTAGACACAGCAACGGTGAGCAATTAGGGTTAAGTGTCTTGCTCAAGGACACGTCGACATGGACTAACGGTGCCGGGGATTGAACCACCGACCCTTTGATTGAAAGACGGACATGAGCCACAGTCGGCCACGAGTAATGAGCAGATGAGTAATAGAAGTTTTAATTATTGAGACTCCTATTGACAGCCGGATATTTTGCAATTATTTCTGTATTGTGCATTTTGTAGTTTGGGAATTATTTGTGCTCATTGTATCCAGTCAAGGCCACATTTAATTGAATGGGGTCTTTCGAGAGCAACAAGTTCAGCATCAATCTTAACAGGTTGAACAAAGCTCACACGACCATGAAATCAACCAAACAGCCGCGTCAATTTGACGTGTGCTTACCTTTCTCCTCCAATGTGAACGCTCTCACATGATGATTATACCTTCCTCACAGCTTCTCTTTGTGGCGCTTCAGCTGCGAGACTCTTACATGAAGTGTAAAACGTTTTGTTAAAGCCAAAAGTATTTTACCTCAAGCACCAGGTGTGCTGTGCAGACACTAATATTATCATCCATTTGACTATTTTAGCAGTTTACATCGGACATGTACAAAAGATACTGTAAGAAGGATGCACCCTCATCACAAACAAATAAGGCATTTACACAGATATTATAGAGATTACAGAGATTAGGAGTAAACTTTTTTTTTTTTAAATACGTAGTTTTTGCAGGCCACAGCAAGGCCAGATTAACCTGCTTTGGGGGCCTTAGGTAGGAACACTATTCTGTTTTATGCTTATCTGCTTCTTTTTTTGCCAGTTCTTCTTTGTTTCCAAAAACTTTCTTTGAAAAATGTGGTAAAGCAGTGGAACAGGGTTAAAGGTAGGATGGAGTGTCTCCTTGGGGGAAACAGGGGGGGGCGGGACTTACAAAGCAGCGCTGAAGCCCTGAAAGCTAGGTAAGTAGGACAATGTCCCTTTAAAACGCAGTAAGGGGAGGAAGAAGTGTGGGACATCAATTTTTAGTACCTTTACAGCGGAAGAGTACAGCGTTTCAGAGATGGGAGGCAGAGATCCGACAGGGCGAGGGTTTAAAGGAGTGTAAAGGCAGCTCACTGGAGCATAATCCAAAAGGCCTTTTGTTCTCTTTGCAACGTGATACAGTTGGTTCATAAAAAGCCACTTCAATTGAGTGAGTGTATTGAGTGGCTGCACCAATTTGATTTCATTCCAAACAGAATTTTTTAATACATATTCTGCTCAGGTGTCACCAAAGATGAAATACAATTAAGGGACATCAATCTGATAAAACATCTTGCACAAAGAGAAAAGTGATATAAAAAATAAAAAAGGGCTGAAAACACTCCAGCTGAAAATGAGGCCACCAAGAAGAATGCTTACATTGAAGCAGCCGATTCATTATATTTGCTCTTCATATTACTCATACGAGGGATTCCCACCTGGGAGCAAGGTTGCCTTTTAACAGGCAATGTCAAAGGATGTTGCCTGCACCTAACATGACACAGATTTCTCTCCCTTTTTACTGCGCCTCAGATATTGTCATAAATGTTTCAGAACCAGCAACGCAATATGGAAACAGAAAAAAGGGATAAATACTCAATACTCCCTGCAATGGGGATAAGGCTCCGAAATATGTTTTGGAAACATAATCAGCATCATAGCAGCTCTGTGTGTCTGTTTACATTGTGGCCCCGACCATCGCTCCCCTCTCCTCTAACAAACAAGAGGATGGGGAGGGTGGGGGGGGGGGGGCATGGAGCAGAGGAATAATACAAAAATAAAAAAGAAGCTGGAAATATCTTTTGCATATTATTTTAAGTAACTGTTCAAATTTCATTTCAGAATGGTAATCCACAAAACAAATATGTAGCGGCATATTTTAAAAAGGGAGGCTCTGCTCGCTTCAATTTCCTATTGTGGCGTTCGGCGCGTGTTTGCTCTTTGTGTCTGTTTGAATTGATTTGCACAGCTCGGCAGACAAGGGCTGAATGCTCAGACCAAGAATCCATAATTTCATATGATCTGATAGTTCTGCAGTATTAGATTGATTTTTGTTCTCTCTCCCCCCTTCCTCCCTCTCTCCCTCTCTTTGGTGTTGATGTTAACAAACAAGCTGAGGTACCTGCGCTCATGGATCCAGAGGAGAGCAAAGAGAGGCATTTTGTTCAGGCTAAGGTGATAATGTGGAGATGGGGACATGTTTGTTTGAGGAAGGGGATATGTTTGTTGTGTGTTGTTTTCTGAGGAGCTACTTCCCATCTCGCCTATTTAGCTGCTGGCGCTGTGGTGTCTGCAGCCACACAATATCCAGGACTGGGGGGCTTAACGCGCCGCTTATCTACGGCCGCTTAGGTCTGAACGTAAGGCCCGTACCGCTGCTGCTCCATATGCACAGGAGCAGTAGTCCCGATGCCGAACAGATGACTAGATTAGATATTGGTTCTGATTATGACACAGTGCTGCAGGTCTGCAACACTGTTTGAAGAGGAAACGAGAAATTACTCTTAGTTTGAAGATAACTTCTTCCCTACACTCATATTGAAGCACTGTTACTCTAACTCAAGACTGTATCGCGCTACTCTGGCCTCTGTGAAATCTCCCCAATTATTCAGACTTTCGGTCGGACATTGGTCCACAGATTATCAGCCTGTCTCCGAAAAACCATGTTTCTATATTACTAAAACAAAACAGTTTTGTCAAAGAACTGCTGCCTGGACTCCACTGACTTGTGGTTATTGAGTCAAGGAAGTGTTATTAGTTCCATACAGAAGTCCAAACACAAGACCAGCTTGTGCCCAGCCGGTCTCCAGATAGATGATAGATAACTAAATGCATAGTTTGTAATTGCCCCGCAACTAATATTCAGCTATTATTCAGAATTTGACAATATTCTGATTTTGATAAGGGTCACAACTTGTTCTGTTTGGATATTCTGAATTAGGTCTATTAAGACCTGTGGGATATGCCGATATTAATCGGGATTTGGGGGCAATCTTTGGACAGCAGCGCATTCATACTTTGGGTTTTAATTTGGGGTTTTACAGCAGTTGGGAACACCCTCGGCCTCTTGTCTCGTCACGGACAGCTCTGTGCGGTGTGCACAAACCAATAGGCAGATGCAGTTTCCAGAGATGCATGCCAAAAAGAAAAACCTGAATTACAGATTGGAAGGAGAACCAAGCTACTTCTTTCAACAATTTGCTAGACCTGAATATGAACAGGTTTCTGGTTACGCACAAACATTGCAATGCCGGACTTCTCAAATAGCTGCTTGAAGGAATGAGAGAAGGAGGCAGTGATTGAACGGTAGAACATCTCCGCCACCGGTTACGTTATTGTAAGTCTGCACGGCTGCGTGTTAACGGGAATATTAGTGGAATATCAATTTGCATTAGCCATGCAGACAGCTTAGTGGGAATATTTTTCGACATACTTTGTGCATGGAAACGACTGTACGGACTGTCCAGCTTACTCCGACGGGTTTTGACTCAACACATTTTCGTCAAGAGTACAAAGTGCAGTGAGGGCAGGTGTTCAAATTAAAACTCAATCAAGAGGTAATGTGACACATTGCACCTGAGAATTGCACACTTAGTGTCACTTAGGACCGCTGACGTGTCACGACAGTGGAAATAACAAAAGAGACGCAAACATTCAATTAAATTAAATTCAGTTTATTTTGTATAGCCCAAAATCACAAATACAGATTTGCCTCTGAGGGCTTTACAATCTGTACACATACGACATCCCTGTCCCGGGACCTCACATCGGATCAGGAAAAACTCCCACTAAAAAACAAGGGGAAGAAACCTTCAGGAGAGCAACAGAGGAGGATCCCTCTCCCCTGATGGACAGAAGCAATAGATGTCATGTGTACAGAATCAACGTAACAGAGTTACAGCACATCAATGAATATCACAGAAACTATTCATATAATGAGTAGTAGGCATGGACCACGACCCAGATAACCACGTTCCATGACAACAGACGGAGGCAGAGATGAGGGGCATCATCAGGGCCGCCATGGCAGGGTGACCGGCTTCAGACAGGAAGAGAGGAAGTAGAGTTAGTAATGTCCATTGAAGAGACATTAATTCATCCAGAAGGATAGAGAGGAGAAAATGAGAGAGAATAGGAGAGAGAAGCTCAGTGTATCCTAAGATGTTCCCAAGCAATAAGCCTATAGGAGCACCCCAGGAGCACCGAAAGACATGCACCGTATAAAACTAACACATAAACAGGAAAACACAAGAGAGATATTTAATTGCAAATTTATACATTGAAAAGTGAATCCCAGTGAAAATAACAGTGAAAACAAATATTTGGTAAATTATTAAAAAAAAAAAAAATTAAAAAAATACATATTCAATAACAAATTCATTATAATTAAGGACAATCTTCAGTCAATTTTCTTGTTAATGCCGGGAAAAGTTGTTAGCTGCTAGTGAGTCTGTTCACAGATATGACCTCACACACCTGAGACCCCAGGTGGGACCCCAGATCGAGTCCTGGATGGGGTCTCAGTCAACCCATTTGGAATGTGATCAGCAGATTGAAAGGGCGTCATCGCCGGTTATCACCGCCATTCTAATCCTTCACACGGGCCAAACGGCACCTTTCACAAAACAAAACTTAAACGGCTTTAGGTTTCACATGAGGTTTTCTTGATCTGAACTGAATTGAGGATGACAATATGAAAAAGATATCATTATGTATTTAGTTACATGTGTGGGGCAACGGTATCTGGGAAGCTGCAGATCTCTCACAGCCCTGACAAACAGTACCTTATCAAGAGAACGGAACAGCAGGGAAAATGCATGTTGCATGATTTATATGAGGCAAAACGAGAATAAAACATATTTGCACTGTGCACTGAAACAAATGAGGTTTCACTCTATATCGGGAAAATCAATACAATAACAGGCTCCCCGCACCCCGCGTGCATGCTTAATAAGCACTGCACTGTTAACGCTGAGGATACAGCCTGCAAAAGTTACATATTACAATGTCAAGAACCTTCTT
Source organism: Cottus gobio (assembly GCA_023566465.1). NCBI lineage: Eukaryota > Metazoa > Chordata > Actinopteri > Perciformes > Cottidae > Cottus > Cottus gobio. The sequence goes on along the minus strand of CM042224.1, from coordinate 24,492,985 downwards.
TCTCTTTTTTTAAACTCCAATCTCCAAGCCTCTCGTTCAGGATTTGGTTTGAAGAGTTGAGTGTTAAGTACTAAAACTACAGTTCAGAAGAGGCTTATGTTAAAGGAGTCATCCTGAGACACTCACCCACCGCCTTAAAACGAGGGGGGGAGACAGAGAACCGCGATGCTATCACCTCCCTCGACTCCCGCACGACACCACCTCCCCCCCTCCCCCCACCCCCGCACCATCCATCCCCACCTGCCGTCAACTTGCATGCACCTGTCACAGACTTAGACAAATACTTAGCTCCCGGAAGACGGGCAGGCAAACACCTCAGAGGGAGGACCGTGGGTGGGTGGGTGGGTGGGTGGGTTTGAAAAGTGAGCGGGGGAGTGGGAGACAATCGGAGCGAGCGACTCCAAAGGCAGAGGAGAGAAAATAAGTCAGTGATGGAGAGATGGGGATAGAGGAGAGCGATTAGGCAACATCCTCCGAGCGCTCTCCTATCAGTGGGCGACAAAGCGGAGTGAAGCCCAGGTATTAGCCTCCTCTCTCCTCATGTCTCCCCCTCCTCCCCCCCCCCATCCCTCCCTCCCTCATTCTCCTGCCGCGAATACCTCCACTACCTGCCGCCGTCTATTTTAAGCCATTCCTTCAACGCGGCGTGTCAAACAAGCCTGAAATCCCTGCTAATACTAGTTACCCCTGAAACACTGATCTTACTGTTTGGATTTTAGCTTAGACAAGTCCCCCCCCCCCCCCCCCCTTCGCCACCCCTCCCACCCTGCCACGAGAGGAATAAAGTTAAGGAGGGGGGTTGGGGGGGGGGGAAGTGTTTTGACATTGACTTTACATTTTGAGCTCATTAAATCATGGGATCTGTCTCACTTCTACCTGGATTTCTTCTTTTTTTCTTCTTCTTCTCTGAGATAAGCCAAATTAATATGAACTCGCCAGGGCCGGTTTTAAATGCTTTTGTGTTATCCAAAGCCCCGCGCTCCATCTCCCTCACGCTCGCACACTCTGGAAGTTATCATGGGGCTCGTGATAGCCTTTAAACAAGCAAGGTGAAGTGCTTTAATTAAAACTAGCAGCGTTCCATGGGAAAAAGGGAACGGGAAACTGAGATGGGGGGAAGCCTTCATAATTCATCATACCAAAGGGCTTTCCCAGCGGTGGCTCAAGGAAAGAGGAAGAGGAGCTAAACATCTCTTAAGTAGAGGCATAAAAGATGGCCACTTTAAAAGAGGTGCACAGAGCACACACCTCGGAGACGGAAGAAATTAAAGCCTTTTGATGCGCGCCGTCTCACACGATATATTCCCCCAACAGAATGCCCTCTCATGGCTGGTCCCACTCTTAAAAGAAGTGACACAAAATCAAGATTCAAAACGGGTCCTTGTGCCTCTTCTGATGTTAAGTGCAATGGTGCACTTAACATCGGGGAGGGGACCCCTATGCAGGCCATGTAAATCAATCTGTGTTATATTGCTCTAAACTCCATGCAATATACCCTCGGCTTTCATTGCCTCCATAATGCACATTTACATACTGTCTACACAAACATGCACGGATAGCAGCGTGTCACACACACACACACACACACACACACACACACACACACACACTCGCATATAAGAAATCTATTGAGAGTATTTCTCCTTGCCAATGATTTTTTTTCTTTTCCCTGAGTCAAAGATAATACAATTCCTTTTTTTCTTCTTCTTCTCCTCTTACTTCCTTACAATACATCTTTCAGTTCTGCCTTTTTGCGCGCATGAAATTCATTTTCTAATGGAAATATTTGTTTTGTAAATCAAATATGTATTATGCACAGAATGCAAAGCACAAATTAAATTATGTTAATGAAATGAAAGAGATATGAAATGCATATTTCATGGACAAAACATAACCCTGCCGAACAGCCATTTCTTGATAAAATCTTTAAACACAATCTCATTCGGAGAAAGACATATTGCCATGGCAGATAGCACCTCATTAAAATGGTCTCCTTTAATATCAGTGCTTAGTATATATGGGATTGTAAATAACCACTGGGGAAGAAGAACCAATAATGAAATACTGTCTTTAATAGCTTGCCATTGATGTCAGCATAAAAAGTCTACTAGAGGAATATTGGAAATTGGGTGTGCACACACATATAGTCAAAAGCTGTAAATGATTGCATATTTAAATAGAGCTGACTAAGGAAAAGATGATATAGATATTAGTAATAGGCAGAAAATTATGCTGACCTTACATAATTCCACAAAAAAAAAGCCCAGACTGTTTTAAATTTTATATTGGTTACACTTAATGAATAATAGATTCTGTAGCTGTTGTGCAGTCCATGATGTTAATAAAAGCCTAAGAATATGAGCCCTGCTCTGCCCGGTCGACTAGCAAATGAACTAGACTGGCTTTTCAGCAGAAATAAATACAGCAATAAATACAAAAGGGAGGGGGGCGGGGTGACGGGGATTGGGGTGGTGGGCAAGGAAAACGGGTAGGAAACAGGGACGATAGCAGGAGAAAGGGGAAAGATACAGTCACAGATAAAGGGAGGGAGATGTGGAGAGCGGGGCAGGGAGGAAGAACAGCAGGGCAGCAGCAGGCTGGAGGCTAGGCGAGGCCTGTGACTGGTAACTGGACTTGACCCGGGTCATACACACTCACCTGGACACACACTGTGTGCTGTGTCTACCGGGGTTCTATATGTGTGGGGGCTGTAGAGGGACTGTAGCCACGGCGGGGTGTTTTCGTTTGCCCGGAAGCTCATTCAAGAGGCCGCCCTCGTAGACGAGATGCTTCTATTTCCCTGTTTACGGATGCTTTGTTTGAATATCACACCACAAATGTCCGATATAAAATTAACAGAGGATCTGTGGTTGTCTGCCTTTTTTTTTGGGAGTGTAAAAGCTGTGCAAGCACCTGCTGGCGTAACTCGCTCGGTCACGCTCGAACACTGGCGGCAGAGCGGGCGGCGGCGAGGAACAGAGGCGGGGGGAAGTGCGGCATCTCACCGGGCAGAGCGAAACTTGTTGCCACAGCGTGACCCCTGTCACACCGGCTAAAACTATCACACCCTCCATGCAATGCTTTATAATTACAGTCTCCCCTCATTGATGTCTGATTTCACCATGAGCTGTTTGAGTTTAATGTGTAAGGGGAACTAAGCCACGCATCTTGTATAACAAACAAATGTTTAAAATATAGGTACAGTCAAATGGTTTCAATTATTTTTTTAAACTGCCATAACTGTGCAACAATGTCAAAGCTGGAGTGAAGTTGTAAACATTTATCTTAGTTCCCCCATTGCCCCAAACTATTCCTATACATTTACAAACATGCAGTAAAATTGTTCCTGTTTGACTTCATCCATAACAGTAGAAATAAAGCAAGATTAAATCAAGAAATCAGGCATCATATTTGTGTCTGCTAGGTGTGTTGAATCAAACGCAACAAATCAAGACATGGAAGATGTTACTCCAAAATATTAATGCCAGGATCCCTCAGTGAGTTTTAAAACGATTTATCCTAAATAAAATCTCACTAGGATCCCCTTGCTGAACACAGTTCTTTTTTTTATTGTTATCTATGTTGTAACAAGGGCATGCATGGCTATTTCTAAACACCTTTCAATGTCACTCGAGTGCTTTATCCAGTAAGAAAAAATAATCAGATTAACACTTTTTAATTGTGTTTTAGATAATTGTCATTCTGTTCCTCTCTTCATTCACAAAGGGGGAGGTGTTGGCGACACACGGGCTGAAACCGAGCGGGACAGGGGAGGCGGGAGGAGGAGTGGAAGGAATGGCGGGGCTGGGATGGCAGTGCAAAAAGAAAAGGACGAGAGAGAGATGGATGGATGCAGAAAAGACTGAGAAATACTGAGAGGTAATACTCAGAGTACACAAGGACCAGAACTTTGCATGTGTGGTGTGCGGTACTCCCTGGGTGTGTTTTGAGAAGTGGGGAAGGGGCCACTGGAGGCCCCACTTGAAGGCCCTGACCCGATTTAGCACCGGTGCCGGTGTGACCGTGATGGTGCCGCGCCACTGTTCAGATTGTTGTTCACGATATTCCATTGGGACACTCTTCATACTGTTGGGGTTTCGGGAAAATGGGCATCCCCATCACAAGGTGATCTCTATATAGGTTTGACTTTCTGTGAGTGGCCACTATTTCTATGTTTGTGGCTGCTTCTTGGTGTTTTTAGGTTGGATCATAATAAAATGAGTTAACCTGTAGGTTATAAGTTAAAGTTATAACTTTAATTGCAAAATCATATAAACGCTCAAATGGTAAATTCATCAGCATCAATTACATCGGTATAACAATCAACTCAGTATACTCAGTATAACAGTCATGTCACGCTCATTACTAGGACTCGTTTTAATGTAAATACTGTTCTGCATTAAATGACTCCAGTTGCTTCTACGTTGGCATTTTTTTCAATCAGTTTTAATTAAGATACCACCAATAAAACATAACACTTTCTGTTAATTTAATCAGAAAACGTTTGTGCAGGAATTATTGGCTCTCATTGATGTACCTTAACGCCAAAGGACAAAAATTGAAAAGTAGAACAACTGCAATAAATTAGTCCAATAAAACAGCATTTCTCTCCAAAATGTGTCGACAGCAGACGTCTTTAATTGTAGGGTTTACTACAAACATAATCATCATACAGAACAGGTTATTCTTGGATATAAAAGGCCACTGAGAAACAGCAGGAAGGAAATTAAGAGGGTCTCTAGGGTCCAAGCAGAGTCTGTCTCTGGTGGAAGAAATCTCTGCGGGAGGACAAGGAGGAGAAGGTTTGTCTGAGTGTCAGTGAGGAGGAAGAATTGTCGAAGAGCAGGGCCGATTCTTGACAGGAGGTCACCACACTCAATCACTTCATATCAACCTCACATTACACACCTAATTTACCTCCCGCTCCCCTCCCACTCCTCCATTCCCTATTGCCCCTGAATGTCCCCTTTTCTCCTTTCCCCGCTGCTTTCTCTTCTTCCCCTCTGGCATCCCTCTCTTCACGTCCTCATCTCCACTATCTTTCAGGTAGAGCTGCCCCGGTAGTGGAAAGTTCAGGTTGCTTTGTATTCTGCTCTTCAGAGCAAAAATTTGTTCTTTTGCCTTGACTCTCTAAGAAAAGTATTCTCATTTTGTCTATAATTATCATATGGCCATTCGTTCCACATGACACATTTTTGAGTGACAAATTGACCTTTCAGATCATTTAGATTTTTCCTCACGTTAAATGGACTGCTGAAGTAAGAGCGATACTCAGTACCTCAAGAGTTTAGAGTGTTGTCGCCATGTATTGCCTTTCCAAAGCCAAGAATACAAGAGCCAACGTGTTCAAAGAGAATTAATCTGTGTCTGCTTTAACATTAGCTCCAAATGTTTTTAAAAATCCATCCATCCGTTATCCTCCGCTTATCCTCCTAGACTTTGCAGGGCATTCCAGATGTCCCTCTCCCCAGAAACATTGTACAGCTCTTCCTGGGGGACCCCAAGGCATTTTTCAATGCTTCCTCCATGGAGGATGTGTGGTGGGGTTCAGGAGTTCAGGAGCAGAACTCAGACGGAACCAGCGCCTTCTTTTCCTTGCTCAGTTGTCTAATGGTTTGCCAGAACTTCCTGACGCCAACTAAAAGTCCTTCTCCATAGTCTCTCTGAACTCTTCCTACACCCGTGTTCTTGCTTTGGCGGCAGCTGCAGCTGGCTAACCGGTACCTACTGTATCTGCTGTTTCTGGAGACCCCTGGGCCACCCAAGCACAAAAGGCCACCTTCTCTGAACTGCCATTGGGTGCAAAAGCACAAACAATTCTCTCAGAGGAAACATCCTCTCTGCAAATCGCTGTTTCATTGAATTCTTGGGGATAACTTGGGAAGCATTAGGTATCTAGTACCACTCCACCTCCTGCACCAGTTCCTTCTACTAAGAACTGAGAGCAATCACACACCCCTTTCCTGGCTCTCATTGCACCCGACCCCAATGTCTGTCCCTACTCCATGTAGACTTTTCAGGCTGTGCCTGGCCGAACCCCATTTGTAAAGGCCCAACCACCAGATGCTAGCCAGCTAGCGACCCTCCCAAGTCCAGAAAGGGGCCTCAGTTTTCCTTTTCCGGGCGAGGTGCTTCAACACTTTTCTGGCCGATTTACATTGATTCATTGGTTAAATCCCTTGGATACTCTTAGTCTGGGAATACAATATAATTGATCTATTTATATGGTTTCCATATTGAAATGAGTGAGCTGTTAGAGTCAGAGTTTCCAATTCACTAGCGGAGTTTGCTTTTCTTACGGTGACCACACTTCCTTGTTTGTCTGGGAATTTCCTGGTTTCAAACTAGGTGTCCAGTGTCCTGACAAATCTCTTTAAAACACTCAATTGTCCCAGTTTCCAACAGTCACTACCAAATTGTCCCAATCATATAGTTGTATTCAGCGCTTACATAGATATTTATCATGTTCTGTCTAGCCCATTATAACCTAAACCATCGTAAAAACAAACCACCATGAATCTAAATTCTACACGGATTTGTATGTATGTGTCAATCAATCAATCAATCAATCAATGTTTCATTGTCAAGTGTGTTGCTATGGGGTTTGCAGCTCTTTCTGACAGAACCTGTCAGTTTGCTAATGATTAGCTGTCATGCCGAAGAGCAACTTTTCTAAAGAGCTCCAGGAGGCTTACTCCTTGCTTCGTAAAGTACCTGGCACACTTTGCAAGTGTACGTTTTCAGATGCGCACAGTGGGTATGCCAGTACAAAAGTGTAGAGCCACTAATGAAGCTAATGTGTTTGGAGAGTTTGAAGTAAGAACATTTTTGTTATAGTACTGTATATTGATCCATGTGATGTATTTATTGTTTCTTGTTTTGAAGCCCTGAGAGACATTATTGTGTTAAAGTGTGTCATCAGGAAATCAAGGACTGTATGTTCTGCAGTGGATATGGCACCTCACTGATTTAATTAAAAAGCACAATCAAACTTTAGAAGAGGCAAACCCTCTATTACTGGCATGGAGACATTTGATAGCTCATGTCTGTATTAGATATTACCACCTCACATGTTTGACAATTTGGTACAGTGGTAGAAGGGCATCCCTATTAACTAATGCACAACTGGCTGACCACTTGGTGTTGTGAATAAAAGGCTCAAGTACTGTTAAGTGGCCAGAATGTGAATAGACACACAGATGAGTGACAAATTAAAGTAAAACCTGAATAAATAAGTGCATGAGGGCTGACTGAATGATGCATTAAGTATGAAAATAATGTGAATCATATGATTTAGTCTTCACAGTCACCTGATCTCAACCCAACTGAACAACTATAACAGTGAGGTCCCAAAAGAGAAAATCCCATTCATAGAGTGAATCAAGGATTTGGATTATGAGCCATAATGTTGTAAAGACCAAGAGCTATGAGATTGTGAAACAATGGTCCAAGTCCGTATGATATCAACCTTGTTTTATTCGTAATGTTATGGTAACATTATGGTTATGGTACTATACCCACAACATGAAATATTTACCACACCGTGAGCATTCTATTTCACAATTGTGTCTGGCATGGTAGTCCCATCACTCTTCAAATGGTTATAAACACAGTCTTGTACGTTTGCCTTTTTATTATTTTGACAGAATCAAACGTTCTATGTTCAGGATTCTTCTCGTAGTTATTTGGCTTGGTTACATGCCAAAAATTCTGTATTTAAGGTTTTTCTGAAATGTCAAAAGAGTAAAAACAGTGGTCTGTGGTGATTTTATTAATCCATTATTTTTGCATGTAGGGTTTTAATCTACAGTAAATGTTTTTTGGGGGATTAGTTGTGATGGTATATTCTATCATTTTAATTAATCCTTTGGATCCTATGTGTTTTGGGAACCTTCTTTTCTCAAATTTGTATACTCCAGTGTTACGTATATGCTTTCTAATATCTATGTTTTACGGTCTATGTGGTGGTGACATTTGGGCCAGAATACTGTAAAAGAGATTATCAATCTCTATTGGACCCTTTGTTTGTTTTGTACATGTATAGCATACTGGTTCTAATGCTGGTCTTGTACTACTACTGGCCTTAATTGAGCAAACAGGGCGATATGGAAAACCAACCTCGTGCTACGGGGTGAAATATCGGCCTACGGTGGGGAAAAATCACTCTGCAGCCTATCTCTGATCCATGCTCCCTCTTAACACGAACCATTGTCCCCAGCAGTTCTCCACTCTTCCTCCACACTGAATACGGGAAACTTGGTAAATGTAGACAAAGGCCATATTGTGATGAGTTGACGCATCATTTCTGAGTGGAGGACAAGAGAGAAAGGAACAATGGCACAATGAATCCCCATTTTCTCAAAGCTTAAAAAGACCCAGGAAAAGAAAAGTTCTGGGGGGAAAAAGACGTTCAAATTTAAAAATGGGACACGGCATATAGGCAATTAACACCATTCTTCTACTTTCCCTTTGAAACCTTGACGAAAATACTGTTGAAGAAAGGATACCAACGGTAAATTTGGTGGTAGAGAGAGGTGACCTTGTTAGGTAATTAACATCTTATTCTGAGTTTAATTAGACAAACTAAATCAATTCAACCTAAGTATGAAAGGAGGGCGCCTCTGAAAACAGGGAAGAGAGAAGGAAGGTAGATTCTGTTTTAATTGTATGAAAGCATTAAAAATGCACCTGTTCGCCAGCAAATTGCCTCACTCATGGAAATCCACAGGGAGATGCAGACCTATTCAAAATAGCATCAAGTTGTTAAGATAGCTATTTGTGTGCTTGGGTACATGGAAAAGGAAAACAGAGGAGGGGGGAGGAGGGAAATCCAAATGATGTTCCTTGTTGTTCACAGTCCCCCTTGTTAGGGATTCTAAACAATGCCTGAGAAACTTTTTAGATTTAGCGTTTTGTGTCTCTGTTGGCTTGTCTTCGCCAGCCTTGTCTTAACCCCCTTTGGTGTGCAGCGAACAGACTCAACCTCCCCGCAATCATTTCCTTGATGTTTTCATTCTCTCTTTTTTTTCCATCTCTCCTCTCCCTCTCCTCTCTTCACTTGAATCCCTGAGCTATTGGCTTATTTGCATCTGGTCCAAAAATAAAAAGGACTGTGTGGAATGACAGGCCAGTGACAGGAGACTGTGTGTGAATCACAGATTCATCAGAAATTTAATTTAGATTGGGTCCAGAGGTCACGAAGTTAATGTAGCAGGGAAGCGCTGGCCTCATAACCATGATTGATAGCATGACAGTGGCCACTGAACATGGTACCGGCACTTACACACGTGTACATGCTTTTTTCAGTGTCTGTGTGTGCATGTGAGCTGGTTGATATGACATGTTGTGGAGTTGATGATCGCTGCATCTACCACAACTCCCAGTTGTATTAACTGGTCAGTTGAGTTGAGTTTTACACTCAAATATTCTTTTGGAACCTTTCCCTTTAAAATGTTGCTGTGTGGGTGAGTGTTTGCTGGTCATAAGATGTTTTTCTATTCAATTGTCAGGTGCTGAAAAATAAATGCTAAATTAGGCACTGAGACTGGTTTAGTTTATCAATTAGTTTTGATTGGGCAAGTTTTAATAGTTATTTCATTTAATTGCATTGTATGTGCATGCAGCATTCTGTCTGGAGACGAACACAATATATATATATATATCCGTAAAGAAGGCAACGGCAGAAACAGCTGATCAATCATGTGACTTCATGTGACTTGAAATGTTCGCAAAGTCAGAACTTCTTCAGTAAAGCGGTTTCCGTGTGGGGCGTCAACTTTTTTCGGCAAGCAAAAACAACATCAAGCGAGAAAACATTTTGTTCCGCATTTGAGAAAGTTTGATCCAGTTTGTCTGTTTCCATACAGCTTTTCTGATGCAATACTTCAAAATGTGCATAGAAGTAAAGTGAATGGAAACACGGCTATACTTACACTACTATTTAAAAAACAAAGTTGTTGTTCTTCTGCAATTTTAGTATTGCACTTCAGGGGACTAATAGGTGGCAGCTTTTTTAAAATGTGATCAAAATCAAAGCAGCAGGGTACGAGACCTCCCTCCCTGCCTCCTAAATGCCCATTTCTTTCAAACCTCATCAATAAAATGTGTAATGCTGGCTTACTATTCAAAGTTCTCTCCAGCCCCTGTTGAGATGAGAGAGGTTGTCATTCAAGACTTTCAAAAGCTCATCTTTATCCACAGAAAAGTTTGTACCACCGTTTCAAAAGCTGGCTAATACTGTATATAGGAAGTGGACGTAATTAACGATAGATGCCTGTCAATCACAAGGTAGCCACGCCATGAAGCACGCCCTTACTTTATGGTCTATTTTACTCCATATGGGACCATCATTTACTAAATGAACATGCTGTATTTTCTCATAGACTTGCATAACTTACTTGGGCAATCAGAGGAATGGCCCCTTGATGACCATTAGAAAGAATACAAGTTTGAGGCACTTCCACATCGGTTTCACTTTTCAAAACCGGACGTTACCGCCTGTTTGAACCTGTTTGAACCTGTTTGAACCGAACTGCAATCAATAAGTAAGTGCATTTTTAGTTTTTTTTTGTCTTTTTGACAAAACATATATTAAAAACTCTTCCACTATGTATTCCCTACTTCCTACTGATTCTCATGCTAATCCTAGGGTCGGAGGCTATTGTTAATCAATCAGTTATATGAGTTATATTATTCTTATCTCACAGATATATGAAGGCTTTTTACGCCAAAAGCCATCAGGAGTTTTGGCAGTCCATTCGTCGGAAATAAAATAAAATCCTTAAGACGTCAGGCGATTACGTCAGGCTATTTCAAAACTGGAATGTTTCATTTGTTGTGGGGGAAACAAATCATTTGAGTTATTAATGGACAAAATATATCCATATTAAATGTGTATATATATTTTTATTTTAAGAAAAAACTAATCAAGAGTTAGTGTTTGTAATGGCATCAGTTATCAACTGGAAGTTTTCCTCTTTTGTCCGATTTACTGCCACGTCCATCCTGAACAAACCTCAGGCTCCCCACTGAGCATGTCTTCACCGTGGAGCAGCCTTGGCTGTTTTCCATTCAGCGGAATGCTGATGAGGACAAATACAGGAGCTACGCAAACAAACAGAGGGTGCAGAGAGGGGTTTTTGTTGGTATGCGGTGAAAACAGGAAGTTGTTGCGGTGGCGAGGCACGCTGCTGGTTGAAACCCGCTGCTGGCTTCCTACGGCTGAACCGCATGCAGCAGGTATCGAGCGTGCACTCGCACAACTGTAATTGGCGACAATTGACGCTCTAATAACGCAACCCTCACCTGCCGGCCCTCTCGAGCAGAGCCTTTTCTCTGCTATTTAAAACAAGAGATGAGCACAAAGCTAGCAGAAACGCTGGGAGAGAAGCGTAGAGCGACGGAGGGAAAAAGGGAAGTGAAGAGAGGCCGGGCCGCCATGAAAAGACAGCCAGTGAACAAAACCACTCCACCTTGCATGAGACGAGCTCCGATTGGCAGCGCTTCATCCGGCCTCAATTATACAGACTAATTAGAGTTTCACAATTTCCGTGTTTGAAGTAAAAGAAACGACAATGGAGGTCATGTGAAAAGCTCTAATGCTGTGCGTAATGGCGTTTAAAAAAAAGCCAAGACCTTAATCATACACTACCATGTGCCCTCTATGATAACATAGAAGACAGTGTGTAAAGAGCAGAAGACAATATAGTTAAGGGGGGGGGGGCTATATTATATCGTCCTCAACCATATCCCTCCTTCCTTAACTCCTTTCCTCCCTCCATCCATGCTTTCCTCCCTTTTTTTATTTCCAGACTTCTTTTTTTTTTATTCTATGCCATCTGGCCCTCTCATCTTCCACTGTAAAAAAAAGAAAACTAATTCATGTTCCGAGTCATCCGCATGATGAATAGTGCAGGTCCAGGTGCTACTGGTGTAAAAAAGGAAAGGGAAAAGGGGAGGGAGAGAGAGACAGAGACGGATAGAAAGAGAAAGACAGAGTCAGAGAAAAGCACAATTACATATGTATGCTAATGATGTATGTGAGCCATTATAAACAAGGCCTCATTGTAAAGGATAGTCTTGTATTTTTCAAGTCTATCTTATTATTATTAATATTGAGAGAATTACTGGCCTCTGTAATCATTCCTCCTGTTCATATTGGTCACAAGGAGATCCATTTCTAATGTTACTGCTCTGCAAAAGGTGGGGAATAGAAATACATCCTCCTGGCAAACCGTGCATACGTAACGTCTCGGACTAGTCGGACTCGCGGCTTGGACACGAGTCGCATTCTGAATCCTAAGAATGTGTCGAGTCTGCATGTCCTTGGGGAAAGTTGGGTGAGAGTTTGGCAAAACTGCATCAAATCATCTGTTCACAAACGCACACTAATGATACGACAATGGCACAAATGATGATTTTCAGGGTGAGGTATTCCTTTAAGTCGAGAGGCGAAAGTGAAGACAGAGCGGAGAGAGGAGGTGAAAAATGCAGCATTTTTGTTTCTTAAGCACCCAGACGAGCGTTTCGCCCTGTGTTGCCTTCACTTTTCAGTCAGGCAAGACAGACTGCTCACTCTATGTCTGTTCCTCTGATTGTCTCCCTCTCTTTCTTTCTTTATGCCTTTTTCTCTCTCTATCACACTCTCCCTTTCTCTCTCTCTCTTTCAGTTTCTTACTCTTTCTCTCCCTCCCTCTCTCCCTCTGTCACTAAAAAGTTCTCTATTGAAGGGAATTCAATCACCATAATGAATCTGAGACCAGGCGGCAATCTTCTTCACATGAAGAAATTCTAAGAGGCTATGGAATTTGTAAAATGAATAGCTCGGAGGAGGTAAATGGCAAACGTACAGTTCGTGTCGGCGTGTGCGTGCTCGTTTTGCATTTATGAAAGCTTGCCACTTACACGTGTGTTGCGTGTACACTGGAGGCACACGTGATTCTTTGAGTCGCCCTGGGACACGAGACAGTTGTAGTGTTTAGGGGGCGTCATTCAACGTGGTTGTGGGAATTCTGCTGATTCCGACCGGTCAGCATTTTATGTGACACAGAGCACTGTTAGAGATGCTTTGTCTTTTTGTTTCTGTCTACTTGTCTTTTCCCACATTGTCTCATCTTCCTGTCCTCTTTTTCTCCAGTTGTCATCTCACTGGTTCAGTAAGGGGGTCAGGGACGCTCTAAAAGGTTACAAGAAAAAACATCTAAAAAAGGGGTTGTGAGAAGTTGTTGGTAGAAAAAACAATTTTAACCTCTTAAAGGTTTTAAGAGGTTAAAATTGTTTTATAAAAGTATTTTTCTATTTTCCATGAATCATTTAATTATAACAATATGTTTTCATCTGACCAGTCCAGGTTAAATATCACGGCTCGACAACGCGGACCGGTTCATGAATGGGTTGAGGGGCCGTGGAGAGTTCAGAGCTGTTCGTACAATCAGCACGAGTGAGGTTTAGATTTTTTTTAAATCACAAAGGCCCGAAGAGCAGTCATTGACAAGTAAACCCCAGAAACACCCCTTTTCAGGAAAGTAGATAAAAGAATGGGGACATCATCTTCTGACGTAGCTCATGGCTATCTAGCTACAATCGTGAAAGGAAGCAACAGAATTGTTTTTACGTTAAGTCGGCTCCCAGCATATGCTACAACAACATCTATGCTATCCATTCACTTCTGCAAACTCAAAAAAACACCCCTACCACCTACCACCACCACAATAAATTGGCTATCATGAACTCTTCTGTTAATAAACTGGCTGCGCAATAAGCGAAATAAACACTCTGTATTACCGCTACACGTTATTCCAAAACGTCTACAGAGAAGGAATTACCAAACCCCTTTCTGGAAGACTCTTTTTGCTGAAGTCAAAGTATGCAAACAAACCACTAAGTATGCCCCCAATGATGCAGGAGATCAGGAAATGCGTCACAACTCAAAAAAACAAGATTGTCTTTTTGGATTTCTCCATCCATCCATTGCCGATCCGCTTATCCTGTTTTTAGGGCTGACATTGGGCGAAGGCAGGGTGCACCCTGGACAAGTCGCCAGTATCGCAGGCCACATATATAGACAGACAACCATTCACACTCACACCTATGGGCAATTTAGAGTCCAATTAACCTGAGCTGCATGTCTTTGGACTGTTGGAGGAAGCCGGAGAACCCGGAGAGAACCCATGCTGACACGGGAAGAACATGCAAACCCCTCACAGAGGGCCCGCCCAGACCGGGATCTGAACCCCAGCTCCTCTTGCTGTGAGGTGACAGTGCTAGCCACTACACCACGGCGCAAACATGGATTTCTGTGGTTCATAAATATTTTTCACAAATGTAATTTTGAGAAAAACAATGCAGCATATTATTTAAAGGGATAGCTGGCCCTTTGGGGCAACTGACATGGTTTTTCCCCAGGTGGTTTCACCAAATTCCACATGCTTAGGAAGAGTTATATGGATGGATGGCTGGATTTTTCTCTTTTTTTGGTCCTCATCACCTGACCAATAGAGTAATTTGAAACTGATGGTCACTTCTTGAAAATGAGGATGGGCAAATTCCACGACACATCGCCAGTGAAATGTAGATCACCCGCAGGTTCATTCCCAAGTTATTTGGCCGAGAAGGGAACCTTAACATTTTCACAATATGAAAAATCCAATATCGTTTATAATTCTAAACCTTCACACCGCCCGCTAACATCATACTGAGTGCCATTATACCACAACAATAGCCGGCTCTGTACCACCTGAACATTCTGGTCAATAAAACTACAGAGAGACCGTGGAGCTGCAATAGAGATGCCAGGACTGGCTGTGGCTGTAATGAACTCTTAAGACCAGGAAGTGTGTTGTGCATGTGTGTGCGTGAGCATATAATAGGACGAGCGCGTGTGTAAGTATGTCAGCGCATGTACAATCGCCAGCGCAAGAGTGTACATTTGCGCGTGCGAGCGTTCGCATCTGACAGTGTGTGTCTGTCTCTGTGTGTGTGATCGAGCCCAGTAGCTCATCAGTGTCAGGGCTGAAAAGGTTGGGGGATGAATGAGAGCAGAGAATCAAAGAGAGATTACACGTCTGACCATGTATCATCCTCGATATATTGAACGCAGCCTTTGTGGAGATGGGGCCCGCTTATAAAAAGTGGCATTGTGCGGCGGCTGAAAGAGCGTGTGGGCTCAACTCCATGACTAATCTGTCCCCCCGCATTATTTTATTCAATCTTCCCCCGACTTTATGTCTTCGACATTTTTGCTACACTCAGTAACTTTGAGTTGAATGGACAACTTTAAAGATTTTTAAAAGGCGTTCGCTCGGGCCCGTACGCCGAGAGAACAAAAAAAAGAGACTATCTCTTTGTTTCAATGCATAATTTATGACTAAAAATGGTCCTCCGACTAATTCTAGCAGGCAGGGTAGAGTCTTGAGCACATTCTTTTTAGACTCAATATTGAAAAGAGTGTAGAATTTCTAAAGGGAAACATTTGATAATGCATAAAAGGATTCTCTTTCTCTTTCTTGCCTCTATAACCCACTTCACCCTACGAACTCACTTAGACAAAAAAATAAACCACTCATATTCACTGGTACGTTAGCACATGCATACGAACACACATTCCCTGGTACAATACACTCTCTCTCTCTCTCTTTCTCTCTCTCTCTCTGCACATTGTGCTTGATCCTAGCTATAAAAGGATGTCACATACCCGTGTGACTTGGATTGACAAAACCCACTGGTGTCACAACAGAGAGTTGTATACAGCGCGAGGAGAAGATTTAATTGCTGCGAGCACTTTAAAACCTACTTGCGTTTTCTTCTTCTACACAGCATATGCAGCCCATGCCATTTAATAATTACATTCTAACACCAGCACCAGAATGTTTAAATCTACAGCTGAAAACTTGCTGAAAACTTGCTGAAAACTTGCTTTCTAAAGTGTTCCCATGGGATCCAATGTTCTACCACCCTTTGATACCAAAGGCAGGAAATTGTGATTACTATGCCGTTTAGCAAAAACGATTCTATTATAGTTAACAAACTAGCTTGGCATCGTCGTTGCCATTTTCTCTTTGTTGTTCGACAGCTTTGAGAGTGGAGGAAGAGGTCAGAAATAGAAGCAAGGACCAGCCAGCAGTAAGTAGGCGAAAGCCACATGAAACTTATAATTCATATGAGTTTTGCAGTCAAGAACTTGGATCATATAAAAAAATCACAAGATAATGAATTAAAGTAATGTTAAATTACCTGAGTGAAAAAAAGATGAGTACAATGGAAATGTTTTCATGAAAAAGCAACCAACTTTACCATGAGGCGACGATATACTTCAGCTAGTGCTACGTACAGACTGTTCAGTAATGAATAGTGCTTCTGTCCACTCCGACATGATCTGGCTGTCAGTGTTGCATCAGCAGAAGTTTTCTCCGTGGGGCCAGGACTGGACCGCACAGAAACCACTGGATAAGTCAATAAACATGACCCTCACAGGGCTTCCCTGATTCTCCAGGTGCGAGGGGACGATGATAGCATCCTCTTCTACAGTGTGTGGCTGGTATTCAAACTGCAGGGGGTCCAGGAAAGCATGATGCAAAACCCAGAACCAGCCTCTCAACGGTCTTTGATAACAAGTCATGTTCTTGATAGTCTTAGTCTTTGCACTCTTCTTTCTCATTTTGGCTTTAATCTAAACCCCCGTAGTTTCTGTTTCTGGCCATTTGTCATTAGCTCCCTTTGGACTGCCCAGAGTTCACCTCGATCAATTGCTATAAAAACCCTCTTGCCTCTGATTTCTCTATCAATCAAAGGTTTATTGTTTTGAATGGTACAATGATGTCCCCACAGAAACAGATGTACAGTAATCGTAGTCCTTGTAGTCCCTCTGGAACGGTTCCGAGTATGTGACATGGAAACACTCCTGGAAGGTCTTCTCAGCACCAAGAACGGCGTGAAGTCTCAATCCTTCACAGTTACGTATCCAGGTTCCACCACTTAGAGTTAACAAAGACAGCAAGACCTTCTCCTCCCTCTTGCCGCTCTGCGTTCCCTATCTGCGCACACCCCATAGAGCAGACAAGTTCCAGCAGGCTGTCTAGTATATTCCCATTCAGCCATGTCTCTGTCAAGCAGAGCAAACTGCATTATTTGCACGGACACTGGCTACTCACCAAGGAAGTCAGGTCACCCATCTCGTTGAGGTGAGCCCTCACGTTCCCAATGATCATCAAAGTAAGAAAAAGTTTAAAAGTTCTTGAGCCAATTCATTTTTCTGTGACCTTCCAATTGTGCGTCTGGTATAAATGCAGAAGTAGCCCCAGCTCCACCGGTAGTTTGGTAGCTCGTTCTGACTGTACGCGACCATAGTCAGCAGCTAACCTGTACGCAAGGACTTCTCAAAAACTCCCCACACTGGCCTGCACCAGTTATAGTGGTTTACCAAAGAGCTCAAAGGCCAATTATGCCATCAAACTTGTATTATTATTTCATTAGAGTGAGGAACAGGCATTATGACTAATCTGGTAGACAGTATATTAGATTAAAATTTAGCTATTTCCAGTCTTGCATATAGGCACAGGGATAGGATCGGCATTTAGGGTACATAGCATCAGTGCAGTGCAAATAAGTGTCTCATGGGAAATGGTATGAACAAATACCAGTATTACAATAAAACCAAACCAATTTTTTTTGTTCGTACATAATTGTTGGCATTATATATCGGCGTTATTTTTTAATTGTACAAAACCCTGCATCAAAAAAGTGTAAAGTCTCCAGAGACAGTGACTGTTTTCACCTGCGAAAAATCTGTTCCCAAAGCAACAGACTACTGATTAAATGGCAGGAACTTCACACCGCCACTACTATCACATTGTCGTCTTAGTCAGTCTCTACCCTTCTCTTTCTCTTCCCCTCTCTCTCTCTCTCTCTCTCTCTCTCTCTTATACACATGCACAGAGACAGACGTATAAACACACACACACACAACACTCATCTTTACCTTCAAAAAGCCAGGGGAAGGCAGTCGGCATGAATAAATAGTCTAAGTGCTTATATTTCTATTCCTGCTTACCCAACTGCTAACAAGACCCAGTTCACAGTCAATGAGCTACTTCGGCATTCATGAGGATCACTGACAGTCACTTTGCATTCAACGCCAATCACAAACCGCAGAAAAAAAGAGCACGCACACACACTCATACACTCACACAGGCACACACAAACACACAAAGAAATTTGATTACAAGAGGCATTCTGCGGTGCTTCAGCATTCCCCAGTGTTTTACCAAAATAAAGCAGGCAACGTGCACCCATCCAGGCGGTTTGAAGCACACACATGCATGAGTATAGCAACAAGCAGGGAAAACATGATTTACCCTCCACGCATTTAGAGGTCACTGGCATTAGGAGATTAGGTAAAGTAAGCAATCATCATTTGGATATTTGATGATGAAACTATCCTGTTTAATTGATTATAGTGGTGCGCAGGGCAGGAGAGGGTGACAGCCACACCTGGCGACATACGGAGTGTGTGGGTGTGTGTGTGCGTGTGTGTGTCTCAGTGATTTCCTATTACATGTCATAGTGGGCCATACCTGTCCTACATTGCACTGCTCCTCTTTCTATCCTCTGTGTGCATGATGTTCTTGTGCGTTTGTGTACGTATGTAAAAATATACACAATATATTTACTTATATTTGCAGTTAAACTATGTGTTATATTCACGCACATACACAAACACACACACACACACACACATGCACACAAGGGAGAGAGGATCAGCATTTCATAAACATGTCACAGCACAACTGTGTTGTGTTTGTGTGTGTCCTTCACTTTTTGTTGTAGTCATATGAAAGATGATCCTGGATCAGACTCATCCATTACCCTACTCCTCAAAGTAATTAGCAAAGGTAAAGAAAGTGAGACAAAAAGTAAATTTTCTTTTGTAAAAACTCGGTACAGCACAAAATGAAAATACTGAAGTAAAGTAAAGCACATCAGAACTGAACTTAGTCAATTTCACATTTAAAACATGAATATTACAAAATGTATTGCATTAACTATCTGGACATGGAGCTTCTTGATGGGCAAATCTCTTATAAAAAAATGTATTAAAAAAAAGTACCACTATCCATCCTTTTACATAACAAAAGACTATGTTACTGCTAATATGTTTATATGTATGGCCCTCTGTGCCTCAGTATAGATGGAAGATATGTAATGCAACCTGAAGAAATAATTTTAAACAGGCTCAATAGAGAGCATGAATACCTAAGAAGAAATTAAAAGAAACAAGGGAACTCTATTTACCTATCTTTATATTTATCTTAACAGTTACAACACCTTGCAAAACAAAACACAAAAAGCCATGTCAAAAGCCATGTGGCGGGCTCAACACTTATTCACTGATTCACAGACGACCAATTAAGAAGGAAACAGCAGGAGCAATTTAACCTTCAGATTCAGGCACATGTGCAAACCAACCAGGACTGCAGAGCGTTCCACCTACAAAGAAAAGGAAGAAGGAGTTAAAAAAGAAAGGAGGGAGAAAAAAAAGTTCCCTGTTAACTCAGTTATTGTTTCAAATAAATGTTGACCCTGAAGGCGGTGATAAACGGGAGCTTTGCATCAACAACAGCAATAAGAAGAAGCACAGCAGCTGGAGTGGCAACAGCAACAATATAATTATAATAATATCAAAGGAATGCACCATTGCTTAGAACTAGCGTTTCAATTTTCTGTCGAAGCGCAATTAGAGAATAAAATACATCTGTGTACACTATCAAAAGCAAGAATAGTACTTATTATTTAATACCCTCAAAAGGAGCACTTCATAATTAGGAGTCTCATTTTTGATACCTATTTTGTGAAGAAAAACATCAAAACAAGCTGACAGACTTCCGAGTACTGGCACATTGACTTGTGAGGCTGTTCTTTGTGACGTGGCTGCCAACAGTTGCCTGGTTACACATCCAGCAGACCAGACCAGCGAGACCAATATTTGGACGCATAACATAAACGATGCAACGCTGACCCACACAATAAATGTGACGTGAAATGAAAACAAGGAGCTAAAGCAGGCTCCAGAGCTGTGTGCGGCGGCAGAGTTCAGTGTTAATCCTCCGAGGCCTCATCACAATAAGACACTTAAACATTATACACAGCCATTTTAGTGGGTTGAATGTCAATGGTATTGATTAATGTAGGTTTTAGGTTTAAAGCCCTTAATGTGTTCAT
Organism: Cottus gobio; assembly: GCA_023566465.1. Lineage (NCBI taxonomy): Eukaryota > Metazoa > Chordata > Actinopteri > Perciformes > Cottidae > Cottus > Cottus gobio. The sequence continues at coordinate 24,472,771 of CM042224.1, read as the reverse complement.
GTGACTGTGGTGTCATTATTTATGAAGCGTACACTTTTAACTTTAGAAGAAAATTGGAAAAGGATACGGTGCCCGCACACTGAGATGTTGCACCCAAAAAGGCTTATTGACTCCAGCGACGGTGCTTTCAGTACCAGCTAAGTGATGCACATGCCAGTGGTTGAAAGGAGTTTGCTGCATCTGACATGTAACCAGTGCACATACATATACACACATCAAGAGGTAATTATGATTCCCATTGCATCTCTTGACCCCGCTCTGCCTAGTTGGTCGAGGCAGAGACAATTGGTTAAGATTAGTCATCGACCTCGAGTGGTTTGGGTCAGGAAATCCCATTGGTGAGGGCTCCGGACCGGAACTAATCCGGTTACCAGTCGCTCGGCCAGCATGGACGCCTGGCCAATCCCAGTGCTTGAATGCTGCAACGCAGGACGGGCCTTGCCAAGAAAAGCAGTGGTATTTAAAATAAAGCAGTTTTCAAGTGTTCTTCAGTACAGCATGGTGTTCATTTAATAAATGATGGTCCATTTACAGTAAGAATCAACCATGAAGCGTTTTGTGATTGGAAGTTCGTTATCACACAGCTCCATTCATTTCTGGTTCCAAAAAAAAGAAGTTGCCGATGACCAAAATTCTGTATTCTGGAAATTTTGTTTTTGGTCGTGTCTGCTATATAACTTGGCTTAGCTCTTTACTGCCTTCCTTCTTCACCGAGACACAGTACATACATTATTTAAATGCTGAACATTATCTATTTTGAATAAGTTATAAAAGAAAGTTGTGGTTGTATGAATTTGTTTCCTCTGTAGAGCCTGTAACTGGTGTTTATTTATCCTGTTCCTTTTCCTAACCAGAACCCCCTACACAATAATGCTTGCTTAAATTGTAGGCTTGGGGTGAGACAGTGTTTTCATCGTCAACCTAAGAATTAGAAGTGGTGATAATGAAAGTCAAACCCGTATTTTCCAACTCTTTTATTACTGCTTGATTATGAAGAAGCAAGCGGCTGAAGTGTGCTTTTCCTCGGGAACGCAATAAAACATTCTCACCTACATGTACCACGGCGCGCTCGCACAACCAGCGCTGCTATATCCGTCGGCAGCTTGAGATCTCAGTCAAAGCCCCGGGGGAGGCAGAGAGAAAACATGCTGGAAATACCCTGAGTTTAAAGTGCTAAAGTGAAGACTAAAACACAGATTTATTCAGCAGAAGCCAAAGACCAAGGGAGAGTTTTAACACATTTACACCAGAGATCCCTCTGAGGAGAGACGCACCAGTGGGTGGTTGTGTGAGAGCTTATTTGAGTATGTAGTGTACGTCTGCATGGGGTGTGTGCGCTTGCCCGTGTGCCGAGTGTACGCGCGCGTGCGTAGTCCCATCGGTGCGTTCATTTCTCTTATCCGTACACCCACCTTTTTTCTTGGTTTCGAGACAATCTCCCAGGATGCCTATTCTACATTAAACAGTGCTTTGAAGACAATTGAGCTGAGACCCAGGCTGATCAGGGCTCCCTTATCCCTCCCAGCACATCTATTATCAAAGCCTTCGTACCATTACCGTCATTATACACTATGTATTATTATTATTATTTTGAAAATGCAGCGCTGAGAGCGGGCGAGAGACGGGGGGCCCCCGTAAACAAATCTATTATTGGTGATGAATTGCATAATAACACAGGCATAATGCCGTTCTCTCTCACAAAACTGGTGAAGGTGCTGAACTGGAAAAAGTACCCCATCTGTAAAATTTGAATAAACAATGGGCGAGGGAGGGAGAGAGACAAAGATGGAGTAGCCGTTAGATGGTGTGTTTTTACTTGAGAGCTAAGACTGCCGTTTTGCTCGGCTCACACTGGTCCTGTGCTGTCGTCTCTTGTGTTATCAGCCATCACTTACGCGTCGATGTAGATTTAAAAGCGGCCGTCATTTTAAGAACAGTGCGCTTTGAACTCCTTCTTCTTTGATGTATGTGTTTGAGTTTGCATGGCCTCGTGGGAGAAGTACTTTCTCAATTACTATCATTTGTGAGACGCTTCCTTTCTCCATACTGTAGTTTTAATGCTGCTCCTGACTCCCTCCATCATCGGGGCAGACTTTTCAAGGCTGCCGTCAGATCAGCTGTCAGTCCATGAAGTTGTAAGGTTCGCTCTGTCCTTTGCGTGTTCAACTGGTGACTATTGTTTCTCATAAATACAGATAATAATATAATTATATATATTATAACATAATTCAGTCCCGGTATGCAAAAGTCTTTTATTAACTTTTTTTTTTTTGGTGTTCAAGATTTTTTTTTATTCAAAGCAGCGTCTCTAAATAACATGCCAAAGTCAATGCATATCATATTGTAATGACAGGCAGCATCTCATTCAGAAGGTCCATGCAGTTTGTCCAATCTTTTGTCTGGTTTTCATAGTTTTGGAGATTGTTCCTCTCTGGTATAGAAACATGTAACTGTACACCTGAAGTGTTTCTTGCCCCATTAGACTTGGTTGTAACCATGCCACTGTGTTCCCAGATATTGGCAATTGACTTTGAAATTGTAATCAAATGGAACTGTCCTTTAAAAAGTCCTCCAACTTTTTTCATCTCAGGATTAATTCTTATAACTTTGGTGATACCATGTCTTTGTATTTAAAGGTAAAAATTCACATTTACCACCTCGTTCATGCCCATAAACATCCATCCATCCATCCATCCATTTTCCACCGCTTATCCGGGGTCGGGTCGCGGAGGCAGCAGGTCAAGCAGGCCGACCCAGACTTCTCTCTCACCCGCAACATCTACCAGCTCATTCTGGGGGATCCCGAGGCGTTCCCAGGCCAGCTGGGAGATATAATCCCTCCAGCGTGTCCTGGGTCTTCCCCGGGGCCTCCTACCAGATGGACGTGCCTGGAAAACCTCTAAAGGGAGGCGTCCTGGAGGCATCCTAATTAGATGCCCGAACCACCTCAGCTGACTCCTTTCGACACGAAGGAGTAGCGGCTCGACTTCAAGCTCCCTCCTGATGTCCGAGCTCCTTACCCTATCTCTAAGGCTGAGCCCGGCCACTCTACGGAGGAAACTCATTTCGGCCGCTTGTATCCGCGACCTCGTTCTTTCGGACACGATCCAAAGCTCGTGACCATAGGTGAGGGTTGGGACGTAGACCGACCAGTAAATTGAGAGCTTTGCCTTTCGGCTCAGCTCCTTCTTCACCAAGACGGCCCGGTGCAACGCCTGTTTTACTGCTGCAGCCGCACCGATACGCCTGTCGATCTCCCGCTCCATTTTACCCTCACTCGTGAACAAGACCCCGAGATACTTGAACTCCTTCGCTTGTGGTAGGCACTCTGTCCCCACCCGGAGGGAGCAATCCACCGGTTTCCGGCAGAGCACCATGGCCTCAGATTTCGTGGTGCTGACTCTCATCCCCGCCGCTTCACACTCGGCTGCAAAACGCCCCAGTGAATGCTGGAGGTCATGGTCCGAGGAGGCAAACAGGACCACATCATCTGCAAACAGCAGAGAGGCTATCCTGAGATCCCCGAACCTGACATTCTCCGCCCCACGGCTGCGCCTAGATATCCTGTCCATGAAAGTCACGAACAGGACCGGTGATAAAGGGCAGCCCTGGCGGAGGCCAACACCCACCGGGAACGTATCTGACTTACTGCCGAGGATACGAACACAGCTCCTACTGCAGGCGTACAGAGACCCATAAACATGCAAAACTAATGTGTTCAATAGCCAATTTCTTTGCAAAAAGTTTGCAAGAATTGCGATTAGTACTTTTCTCTTCTGTCGAACAATTACCAAGTACTAATATCAATTTTTCATTCGCTGTTCCAAGCCAGATGAGCCGATACTGGGAAGTGGAGTTAAAACACTGCAGACCACTGATTGGTCCGATGGAACCATGCGGTGTATAAATGAATATGAATGGGTGAGTGATGACATGTAGTGTTAAAGTGGTGGGAAGACTAGAAAAGCGCAACATGGGACATCCTGCAAATCCTGTCTGTTTGGTTGCAGATAACAGGATCCAGAGGGAGCTGGACGATGGTCAGCTGAGAGTCCCGTCTACCTTGAGGGGCTACCATCCACAGTTGAAAACGAAATTCACCAAAGCATCTGTTACCAAAAGTGAGTCGAGTCGAGTTAAACAGAAGCATGCGTTAGAAATGAGGCGTGAGTACTCAAAAAAGAGCCAGCATGGCCAGTCGTCTCTTGGCCTCATCATGTGTCTCTCCATTACAACCTGTAGTTTGGATTTCAGGCCAATTCAGATTTAATTTCTTATTCAAGATTCAATATTGTTATGTGATATATACGTTACAGCTCCCAGCTTACGAGCTGCACAACGTGTAAGACGGTGCATTGGTATCCTAGTCCAGTCGTCCCAATGGTAGAGTAGCCTGTGGGCTTTCCACAGAGAGAAGAATGACAGCTGTTGTACTGAACATATATTCTATTTCTCTTTTTTATGTTACTGTCTTCTCCTTCTCTCTCTCTCTCTTTCTCTCGTGGGGTCAAAAGAAGAACAAGGGAGTGAACAAATATGTCTGTGTTCTTCAGCACACACTCACACACACACACACACACACACACACACACACACTTGCTAACCCCTCCCTCTGTGAGCTTTGCTAATTTGAATATATTTTGGGTCAATTGTGCGCTCACCAGAAACGGCCTCCACGCCTACCCTTTGCCGAACAATTTAAATTTTTAATATTCCATTTAATTTATATGGGCCACCACTGAGGCAATCTGACAATGGCAAAAAGCTGCCTTTATTTTTTTTTTTTTTTTTTTATAAATCAAGAATTCCATTGCCCTGATTTCTGGCCTTCCCTTACCTGACTCCCTGTTCTTATCTATCTTAAAACCATTTCACCTTAAGAAATAATCAATAAAAACAATTATGAGATCCAAGTGTAGCACCAATGCTCCCTCCTCATCCTCTCCTCTTCCCCAGCTTTTGTTTTTTTTCTTCTTCTCTTCCCCTCTCTATCTCTTTCTCTCCCCACTCCCTGCTTTTATCCTCTTGTCTGTTCTCCCACCATCTTCTCTCCTTGGTGATTCACGGGGTATAATATTTAATTATACTCTATAATTTATGCAGGTTATCAAACTCTGAGCGCATCATTTTATGTACATTGTGTAAATTGCTTTTTTCTCTCTCCCTCCCTGTCTCTCTGTCTCTTTCTGTCTTTTCTTTACAGGCTTTTTTTCTCTTGGATGGGAGGAGGGTAAATCCTTTGCAGGCATAGACAGAGATATTGAAGCCCGGGTGCAAATGTGAAATGAATAAACAGGCTGGATCTCTTCTTCAAGGGCCTAAATGAGATCTGCACAAAATAATTTAAACTAGGCCCATTCATCAAGCCTAGCCAGGGAATGTGTGTAGCAGCGGTCTGTGTATGTTGTCCATACTGTATGTGTGTGTGTGTGTGTGTGTGTGTGTGTGTGTGTGTGTGTGTGTGTGTGTGTGTGTGTGTGTGTGTATTCCATGCCCCTGGCAGCAGTGGTAGTAGTATCCTTCTGTGGAGAGACAGAATGACAGATTAAGAGTGAGAGACAACCAAATAAATACTGGAAATGAAGGTTTTATAGAAAAAGTTTAGAAACATCTGGTAATGGAGCAACTTGATGCAAATAGTTCATTGATCTTCATCATAGTGATGTATACCAAGTTCAAGAAAAGGCCCTGTCAAGTTCAAAACTGCTGTGTATCCCAAAAACGTGTGCACAGTATCCTTGTGGATGCGGGTACTGGCTTCCAGTGGGATGCCGCATCCTCAGGGACCCTTCCAGTGGTGAATATGGGATAACATGCACTCTAGGATGCCCTGCCAGTGAAGAACACTTGATTCAGGGCACCTGTTTAACTTTGAATATATTTGTTGACAATGCCACTCCACAAATTGTTGTAAACAAGTGCCAATATCAAATCACGACAGAACATTGTGCTCATCATGGAGGAAATGATAATTGATCCAGAAAAACTCTTAAATCATGTGGCTGACACGGGAAACAATTGTAGTGATTTGACAAGGACTAATGCCACAATGTGTGACTTGATAAGATGCTCATGCAGTGAATGGAAAAGAGGAAATCCAAAGTCCTGGGCAAATGTAGCCACAGATTATCTGACAGAAAAACATTCAAACTTCACTTAATGCGCAAGCATTTAAAACAGTATAACTTACATTTCTCTAATAAGCGCATCAGATTTCTCTAAAAATCACAGTATGATCTGAACGAATGTCACCAAGTACTTATTAGGATGTTGGAACTGTGACCAAATGGGATCGTCGTTCTTGATATTTTTGGAAGCGAGCTTTCCGTTGTATTAAACCGTCTGCATCTGAAGTCAAAAGCTCGGTCACATTCAACATCATGCTTGTCGATCTAGCCCCATGAATCAATAAGTCATCAGTGCATTGAGCTCCATTAATGTCCAGTGTGTTGGTTAAATGTTCCCGTGCTGACAAACTGCCCGAGCCAGGGACGTGGACTACTCTTATTTCCTTCTATGTACGTCTTATGTTCCCCATCATTGGTCTCATTTTTGGGTTAAGTGGTTTTTGGTGTTGTTTTTTTATGTTGTTTAGTAAAATACAACAACGGAGCTCTCCTTCTCACTGTCAGGAGGTCACCATCATGTTTTTCAGTACATATCTTTGGGGTGTCTCTACATGTGCCGTGCCCTCGAAACATATGTGGAGAAGCACATGTGCGTCCATCATGTGGAACGTTCGTTCAGCGCGTTAGCGTACTGATGTTAGCATGCTGATGTTAACATGCTGATTTTAGCATGCTGATGTTAGCATGCTGATGTTAACATGCTGATGTTAGCATGCTGATGTTAGCATGCTGATGTTAGCAGGCTGATGTTAGCATGCTGATTTTAGCATGCTGACGTTAGCATGCTGACGTTAGCATGCTGATTTTAGCATGCTGACGTTAGCATGCTAATGTTAGCATGCTGATTTTAGCATGCTGATGTTAGCATGCTGATATTAGCATGCTGATTTTAACATGCTGATGTTAGCATTTTGTTTACAGTTTCACAAATGGCTGTTATGTCGGTTCGGCCCGGATTTGTCGCTTGCAGAAACACACGCTAGATTTTTTATTTTTTTTGATGGAATACACATTTGCAGTCTGCCTGTATTTACTCCACACGAGAAAAAAACTGCTACAATTATCCAAAATAAGATTTATTTATCAAAGGTATAATATCATAATCTTTATGTCGAACTGGTGACATCAAACACGTTCGAGGGAAATGTAAGTGGAGTTTGGGTGACACAATGAGACAAATTAGGGACGCGTGAAAGAAACACAACCGGTGGGGGGGAGGAGGAGGAAATATGGCAGCTGTTAATAGAGAGATAAATGAACGCTCGCTTAAATGTCTGATCAAAAGAAAGAAGAGTGCATTTGTCAACCTGCAGTGATTCTAAAGTTCACTTACGGTCAAGTTCACGTTCAAGTTTAACGAACACAAACTGCATCTCCCCAGTCCACCGTTCCAGTATTCTGACATTATATGCTTGAATAACAATTATCCTAATTTGTTGGAATACTCTTTATATATATATTTCCCCCTGGTCTTCAGAGGTAGAAGCTTCTCCCTTCCAAAAACTGTCTGTTGCAAGTGAGACCTCACTAAACCAACTTGATGTGATTTCTCCCGTGGAAAAGAGATGCAAATCTCTAAACACTTCTCTCAATCTCTAACGTGCATTCGGAGCAGGAAGCGTCAACGGGGCTTAAATGTGGCTCTCCGTCTCACCATCGATCTCGCTGAACAGCATTAGTAACGAGACTTTTTAATCAAAAGTAGTGGTGAAAACTGTGTCAGGAAACTGGTTTGACCAGATTACTCACACGCAATATCATCCATTTGTTCTTTGGTTGTTCATTAAGGTTATAGTAACCTGATTCTAATTATCATACACAACCTTATCATACTGTTACAGAACAGTGGCAGAGTGGGCCTCCAGCCTAAATGGGTCTATGGGAATACACACACACCCACACAAACACACACTGCTACTCTTTTTTTCACTCTCCGGTGTTTTAAATGTCATTGACCTGAGGGCAAAGCACATACCATCTCAAGTACACATCAGTCTTGTGCTAGGACACATACACACACCAACACACTAATCAAGTCTCGATGGGCTTCCCTTGTCTCCTCCCTTCCTCCCTCCCTTCCTGCCTTCTGTTTCTTTCTGTCGGAAGTGGATCGGTGGATCCAGTAGAGAGAGCGAGTGAGGGAAAAAAAGAAAAAGAAAAGGTTCAAGGGATGGCTGATATCATTTCCCCACACCAGCCACCGCTCTGTTGCTGTCATGTGACGAGTGTGTCAGAGCAATGTAAAGTGGACAGTTGAGAGTGTTTAGGTCATGCTCAGGATGATGATAGATGCATTTGGCTTTTTAAAAATGTATTTGTGAGAGGACACACTTTCTGACTGACAGGTGATCCACATCATGCAGAAAGGTGCTTTATGCTTATATCAGTTTTTTATATTTGTATCCCCCTTCAACATTTACTCACTCTCCAGAAAGATAACACCACGAATGCCAGGTGCTGATGCTGGACTGCTTTTACAACAGGCCTACTGAGGAAATATGAAGAAGTCGCTGTTGAGTAGCTGCAACAGAAACGGATGTTGTTAATATTGCTTGGCTTTAATATTTTATGCGGTCCTGCTGAATTACAGGCGTTAACACATCCGACGCTCCCTTAATGACACAGAAACATATTAGGCATAATCAATAACGAACTTCACGTTATAGCCTTATTTTCATGCACACGGACTCAGGATTGGATTACACAAAGCCCTTAAATGGACTCTGAGGCAGCGATTCCAAACCCACCAGAGCGCCATCTAGTGGGCCGCGGAGGTGCTGCCAAGTAATTTGATTAAATTACAATTGTAATTTTTTGGGGTAGGTTTGCAAAGCACATTGATAGAAAGACGTCATCCAAAGTCCAAGGAGCAACATCACAACATTAATTTTTGAACAATTAAAAGCTTGCGAACGCGGTCCTTTGGAATCTTTTTGGATCTGCTTCAAGTTGCAGAAGGTTGAGAATCCCTGTTATAATGCACACGCTGTTACTGTTGCTAATGGTGGAGTGAGTGTAAATCTCCTCGGACTTCTATCAACAGCTATAAATATGTGTTTGCCTGGAGGCTAACGGATCTATCGGATTCTAACGCTCATCCATATGGAAAAATTGTAAATGAGAGAGAGAGATAGGGGAGTCCCTGTGCCCCCCACTCTAGGGCACCTTTAATATTTGTGTTCTTGTGTCTTTCTTCGATGTGTGTGTGTGTGTGTGTGTGTGTGTGTGTGTGTGTGTGTGTGTGTGTGTGTGTGTGTGTGTGTGTGTGTGTGTGTGTGTGTGTGTGTGTGTGTGTGTGTGTGTGTGTGTGTTTGTGTGTGTGTGTGTGTGTGTGTGTGTGTGCGCGTGTGTGTGTGTATGTGTGGTAGCATCCTCACTGCAGCTGTAAGTTGTCGGCTCTCCCCCTCCTCTCATCCCCAATATGCCCCCAGCCTGCCTTAATAGCCACATGTCAAGTGCATAGGGAGTAGTATGTACAAAGCCATGTGTGTGTGTGTGTGTGTGTGTGTGTGTGTGTGTGTGGGTGTGTGTGTGTGTGTGGGAAGGGGGGCATAAGCAGCTACACAAAGGTGACATGCATGGTAGCGAGTGTGGTGTACAGTGGGGGCTTTGAAAAGAGGAGAGCAGAGGAAGCCAGCATGTCGCTGCTCTGCTGGAAATGACATCATCGCAGGGGTTAAACAGCCACCGTTTACCTTGATTTATAATCCTCCTCCTCTCCCTACCCTCCCCTCGCCTCCCCTCCTCCCTCTCCCTTGCTCTTCCCCGTCCTCCCCACACAGAGGGGTGAGGCGTGACTTCAAGGGGAGGGGGAAAGCAAAAAAATAAAAAAGAAGCTGGAAATCACGGAGCAAAAATAATCTAAATTAATTAGACCATGACAAATAAAGCGCAATATTGAGGATGAACGAATCGATCAATATAGGAGTGTTTTGTTCTGTCGTCAAGCAGACACCTTGTAACACCAATGTTGCCGTCCTCGGGTTGTGTGAAAAGAGCCACTGGAAACAGCAAAGCCGTGCTGTAACTTCTTGAGCTTGCACTGTGCCAAACCCTCGAAACGTTTGGCAAAATAAACTAGGCCGCCCAACACCGAGCCATTAAAACACACGATTTAAATGCATTTTTATTTAAATATTGACTTTGATTAAAACTATCTTGGCATAGTAGAATAAATAATGTATTATAAGCCTCTTATAGCTGGTGTTAGGAAGTTAAATAGGTTATGAATCCATATTTTATATTACTGTGAAAACATCTCTTTCAAACAACTGTCTTTATTCAAGTTTCTCGCCAGTACATTTGAACGCATCATGATAAAGTTCAGGAAAGTAAAGTAATGTAGCTTTAAATAGAGCTTAAACGCATCATAAGGCAATACAACCTCTGTACGTTAGCTGTTAGCCCCGTTATTTAACCAAGCAGGACTGAACATTACCAGAGAATGTTTGCTGATATATATTTTTATATTGCGAGAGTGTTCAACCACAGGTGTGTAGTGCTAGTTTGAACATGTGCAGTACCAGGATGTTCAGATTGGGAAGTGAGTGACGTGTTGTTATTATTCATGTGTTGTGTAAATGAGCTGATAAACGACATCGATGATCAATGATAACAGGCTTGCATACTGGCCGATCCAGTCTTTCAGCCTTTATCAGAGGCATTCCTGATACTGGTATTGGTATCGTCACGACTCGATCTCCAGCAAACCCCCAGATCCGTCTCTTCTGTCCTGTTTGTCCTGTTTGTCCTGTTTGTCCACAACTCCTTCAGTTCATCCTTCCTCATGCTGCAGTTCCCCCGACAACCAACCTTAACAACCACCTTCTGACCGGTGCGGGGATTGCCAACTTTACCCAGGCTGCTTTACCGGCTACGTCCATCAGATACATCTGGCTGAAGACGTCACCAGTCACCGCTGAGCTTGATGTCTTTAGCTGACCGGCACGATGGACCACGAGTGCCTACGGACCGTCCATCATTCTTCATGCATGCAACAATGGCTACTGTTCATTCATCATATTATGTAAATGTCTTCTCAAGGTCTTCTTACTAGAAATTGTTTTATTCAACTCATATCACTAACCATATCCCTGAGATCCCCGATACCCAGGAGAGTGACTTAGTGTCCAAAAATGTATTTCTTTCACATCCAACCCATATTTTCTGTGACTACTATGTTCACTACAATTTAGTACACGTTGAGATATTTCACATCCCTAGAGCTACGCTGCTAGTGGGACTAAAAGCCAAGGACCTCAAGGGCCAACGAAACCATCAAGAATTCAATAAAGATTTAATAAAAAGTTTGTTTTTACATTTGAATATAGGAATGGATTCATACATGAACGGATGTTCAAAATCACAAGCTTGAATGTGTGTGTGTGTGTGTGTGTGTGTGTGTGTGTGTGTGTGTGTGTGTGTGTGTGTGTGTGTGTGTGTGTGTGTGAGTGAGAGTGTGGATAGAGAAGAGAGAGGGAGACAACACAGGCTCCTCCAGTTGCCTGAGGGCTGACTGAAGCTCAAGCCTAAATTCCTCATGTCTACCATAAAACAGTCCAGCATTCCACTACTTTTTGACACACACACACATTCAGTCACACACCCTCCCTTCACAGCGGTGGCAGCGCTTCACAAAGGAACCATTGAAGGGGCTCCTTCAGTTTAAAAGTTGAAGAGTATGTCTAATTTGGGTCCGAGTTCATTAGGCAACACAAAAGTGGGAGCTTGCAGGGAACACGAGGACAGTGGCAGAGGCAAGTGCTTCATGCCAGGACTGATAAGAGCAGACAGAAACTACAAAGGCGCCTTTCCTTCTGAAGGAAGGGATGAAGAAGGAAGCAAGGGAGGGAGTAGAGAGGGAAAGAAAGAAATCAAACGGCAGGCAAAAGTCTCGGCCCCAGAAATGTGGCGTGGTTTTAATACATGCGTGTCAGTGTTTGTTAATGTGACCCAGCGAGCCTGCAACGCACCAATATTCAACTTTAATACTCACTGCCGCGAGAAAAGAAAGAGCAGCGCAAATGTAATGGGGAGCAAAGGAAAATGACATACTTTTAAGTTAACTACTATATTGTGGGTATTAAATTGTCACCGTGTTTAAGTGAAAGCTACGTCGGGAAATGGGACGAGACTTTATGTCGAATGTAAATCCACACTCACAAGTCAGAAGTCACATCATTATGGAGGACGGAATGGGGAGCTTATGAAATAATACAAAAATATATGTATTATATATATATATATATATATATAAGGAAGCGACAACAGCAAAAGTAGGATAATGCTTTAAGCACATTGCCTCGAAATTTCCATGATTGTTTAGGAGGGAGTGTGAAGACGAGCACGGGCAGTGATCTGGCCATGAGATCTGTGTTTTTTTTTTCTGTAACTGGGATGCAGTGTTGATGCCTTAGTGCAGGGCCCTGAGCTGTAAATGGATATTGGAGATTAGATCTTTCATCTGGAGAGAGCCATGTCATTTTCCTATTTTTCTCTCTTATTGATTCTGGCCACTCTCAGCTCCACATGAACAAACCCTTTCAGACCGGGGGAAAGGCCAATCCAGAGCTGTTCATGTTGCCTACTTACAGATCTTGCTATATTATAAGAGATGTTACATCAGATTTGATAGATAAATGTGTAGATGTGTTGAGAGGTGGATACTGTATGCATTACCCCGGCGTTTTATTTTAAGGCATGACTCATATACTATCATCCATTCTGTACACTGCATGTATCAAGAGTCAAGAGTTGTTAGGCGGAAGAGATGCAGTCTTGCATTGATCTCTATGTGGCTCTCAAACACACACAAGCACCCTCATCACCAGACAACTCCTGCAATATTGTCACACATCCGTCACACTCCCAGATATCAAGAGGTCAATATTTAACGTGCACGCCGGCTCGAGTGTGTGTGCAGCAGACTAAATGACAAAAGATGTCATTTTTACGTTGCCTTATAAAAGCACCCATGTGAGCGTTGTCTGAGCTGGTGCAGGACAACATCATTTGCAATGTCTTCCGAAGCACAAATGACCAATGCAAAATCAATTCTGACACTATTCTGAGCTGGTTTGTATCAATGCCCTTTTCTAGGTCTGATTTAAATTGTGTCCTCTCCTGTGTTAATGACTTAAAAACGTAGTTGTTTCCCAGATTTTCATTTTTAAATAAAATATTAAACAGGTGAAATAAATTTCTGTTTTTAACAGAATATTTTCTCTAAGTTGCGTGTTTAAATAATGTTGTTTTTGGCAGGTTATTTCAGCCTCTTGGTGCAATAGCCAACATTTCTGTGCTTTAGGTGTAGGCAGCGGATTTCTGGATAAGACTTCCTCCTCGGAGAAGACCGACCATTGTGTACAATCCATCCATCCTTCCATTTTCATCCGCTTATCCGGGGTCGGGTCGCGGAGGCAGCAGGTCCAGCAGGCTGACCCAGACTTCTCTCTCACCCGCAACATCTACCAGCTCATTCTGGGGATCCCGAGGCGTTCCCAGGCCAGCTGGGAAATATAATCCCTCCAGCGTGTCCTGGGTCTTCCCCGGGGCCTCCTACCAGTTGTGTACAATCCAATTAACAAATTTTGAGGCAAGAACGGACAAACGGCAATAGCTCCAAAGGCCCCTTGATCTGAAAATTCAAAGATTCAAGAAGCAGAATGACGTCATTGGACTTTAATGATGTTTTTCCTGACTGGCCTTTAAAGGCATGACCCACCACTCTGACTCTTACTACTCGTTGCATTGGTTGGTTGAGTTAGTTGGGTTTTGGCATGATTAATTATATTAGTTAGATTTAGGATAAGGATATCAGGATAAGCCAACCAGAGGCAGGGTAGGGCGAGTAGCAAGGTTCAATGATGTAATTTTGCATAATATATTTATTTTTGTTACTAGGAAGGTTTGCATTTTGCAATGGACCTTAGGTTTTCTGGATGTTTGTTTTCAGGATAACAGGCTTAAGGACAAATGGGTTTTCGGCCTAATCAGAAATGTTTAGGGTTTTTTGGAATAATGGGCTGTCAGAACAATGGCAGGGCACACTGCTCTGAGGCATACTGTACTAAGTCTCCCACGACAGGGAAAGATAGTGGTTTGGGTTGATAGAATACATGAGGGTCAGGGGAAGATTGTGGTCATGGTTAAAAGAAAATCACTTTTTCAGTTGGTACCAAAAGGGATGAAAAAGTAGTTGCTGGTGTCAAAGAGGTGCTCTGTATGGATCACAAGACTTGGAGGCAGTCTAACGAAGTCCCTCTACTTCTGCCTTTGCTTTTGGGAGGCAAAAGTCACAACATGAAGAGCCACAAGAGGTTTTGTATCAAAAAAAATTAAAACATTGATAATTGTAGGCATTTGAACGGTCAATCAAGGCTGTACAGTGACCACTGCTCTTTCTGGCAAGGACAGTATTGTCTGTAGGTGTTGGAGCCGGTGGAGTGACGGCCATGCTTCACCCACTCCACGTCACTCGGCCAAGGACCGACACAGCTTTGGGCTAATTCCTTTAGCTAGCAAGGTTCATCCCATAATGACCATCCTCAGCATAAGCTTCAGCCACCCACCCTCTTCCCTCACTACAGACTTACCCCAGCATTGGGAGCTAATGAAAACAAATGGCTTTTCAATGGGCAGACAAACCTATTTCAGACATTCATCATCAGCCTCATAGATTTCTAAAATCCCATCAAGTCTGTCCCTTGCCTACACCTCACTTTGTCTCTGGCTCTCCCTCTCTTTGTCCGCCTGTCTCCCTCCGCTCTAAATGCCGCTCATAAACTGCAATTACAAACTTTGTAACTTTTCAGCGTCATTTATACAAGCTCCACGTAGGAGAACCCACCTGACAGTTATTCACTCACCAAATCTCCGTTGACAGAAACAAGTGGACGGGACAGTATTATCTGGAGACGGCAGAATGAATGGAAGCTGGCTGCTAATTTCTCTGAGCGGCGCGAGGCACAGCACTGGCCTGAGCTTCTGCCAAACTTTCACATTTTCCACAGCAAATAAACAAGAATTTGATTTGATAAGATCGGACTTTAATGATACCTGCGAGGAAATTGGGTTGAGAAGAGTATACTGCAGATAAGAACAGGAGAGATGTAGATTAGTTGGAGTAAATACAATAAATATTGAGTAATAACAATGCAGGGACACTGCCAATAATACTACAGATGAATATGTGAATAAAGATCCTCTTCCGAGATCAAGAGATGAATTGCAGATGATCACATTGTGCATGTCAGACAGAGGTTCACAGTATTGCACAGCCTGCAAATTAAGTTTGGATAAAAGCATTTTTGTTGTCTGAAATCATCCCTTAAATTGTTAGCCAGAAGTGCTTTTAATATCTGTACTGCCAAAAATAACTCAGGAAATGTCCAATCAGCATCTTCTCAAAGACGAAGTAGATGTAGTAGACATAATAAATGTAGTAGATGAAGTACATGTAGTAGATGTAGTAGACATAGTAGACGTAGTAGATGTAGTAGACTGGGGCGACTGTGGCTCAGTGGTCAGCAGGTCTGACTTTCAATCAGAGGGTCGGTGGTTCAAACCCTGCTCAGCCAGTCTGTGTTGTTGTGTCCTTGAGCAAGACACTTAACCCTAATTGCTCACCGTTGCTGTGTGTACGGTCTACTGTATATCATGTAAGTCGCTTTGGATAAAAGCATCAGCTAAATGAAATGTAATGTAGATGTAGCTTTATTCAACGTAGTAGACGAAGTAGATGTAGTAGACGTAGTAGATGAAGTAGATGTAGTAGACGGATGAGTGTCATGCAAGGCAATATTTCCTCGTTTATTTGTTTTAGAATTTTGAACAAATGGTATATTTGTTTTATGATGGCACACAACAAACCAGAACTATCCGTGTTGTATTTACTTGGGAAAAAAACCTTACGTTTCTTCTTCTTTCTGTTCATCTGCAATCTATCGTGTCCTGCAAGACCAACTGGACTTCCTGGTTCAAATTTCATTGTCTTATCTGAAACAGACACTCCCAGCGGGGCCTCAGACCCAGATCCAGCTCTGCTGCAGCCTCGACCCGCAGTCGGCGCACCAGCTGGAAGCGGAGAGCTCCACCCGCCTTATCAGTGAATCCTGCAAATGCAGACATGTACAAATACCTAACAACAAATAGTCATTTTTAAAGACATTAAGTGACAATTGAAATAAAACCAACACATAGTAAAGGCCTACCCATGTCTATAGTTCCATGGTTAAACCCAACATTAATGGAAAAATAATCCATTAGGATGTTTCAGACATTTTACAATGTTTCGGTTGAAATATTCATCATAGTGGAAATGCCGAAAATTATAACAAAGCTTGAATTTAAATTTAGATTAATCCTCATTTTGCTATGAGTGAAAAGTGCTATGAGTGTGAATTCAGGTCAGAAAGACACAGGTACAAATTATTTAAATGTATTGATTGTTGTGCTTTACAGTAAGATGATGATTGGTCGTAGGTCATCGGTATGTTCACCTTTTTTATCTGCCGCTACGTCAACACCTGAACCCCTCCCCCCATCATACTGCTTGGCTGACAGAGTGGCATACAGAGGGACACTCATCGTAACAGCAGGGCTGACTGATGGGCAATGATGATGTCATCAACGAGTGCCAATCCTGATCAGAGCGGTGGATCAGTGCCAGGCTGCGGGTGGCCGTAGCAACCAGATGCCAAGGCAACAATGCCACTCAGCCAATCAACGAGGGGAGGCGCGACGATGGAACATGGCAGGTGCACTCTGGAGGGAGCCGGGGAGTCGACACGTCAGCAGCGTTTGCTACCATCTGAACTCGTGTTTTGTTTCATTATTATTGCTCCAATGCATGTTTTAAAGACACTCACACTGCTCATTGACATTCATTCAGTTCATTTCGGGGCTTAAAGGTTGCTTTCACAGCTGTAGTTCAGTTCATTTGGTCTGGATCAAGGATGGAAACGATATAGGCAAAGGAGAGGGCGTCCTTCCTGACCAACTGATATGGTGACTTATTAAGTGGATAGTTTTGGTGACTCTCCTCCTGCATCAGCGGCCTTACCTATCTTCAACCAAGTCTCCTCCTTCCTCCACCAGAACAACCTTCTGGACCCTCACCAGTCTGGATTCAAGGCAGGCCACTCAACAGAGACTGCCCTCCTTGCTGTCTCAGAGCAGCTTCACACTGCGAGAGAAGCCTCTCTCTCCTCTGTCCTTATCCTTCTGGACCTTTCTGCTGCCTTTGACACAGTGAACCACCAGATCCTCATCTCCTCCCTCCAGGACCTGGGTATCTCAGGCACTGCGCTCTCCCTCCTCTCATCCTACCTCAGTGATCGGACCTACCGGGTAACCTGGAGAGGATCTGTGTCTGAACCTTGTCCTCTCACTACTGGGGTCCCTCAAGGCTCAGTCCTCGGTCCTCTCCTCTTCTCCCTGTACACCAACTCTCTTGGCTCTGTCATTCGCTCGCATGGCTTTTCCTACCATAGCTATGCTGACGACACCCAACTGATCCTCTCGTTTCCCCAATCGGAAACACAGGTAGCAGCACGAATCTCTGCCTGTCTGACTGACATTTCACAATGGATGTCCGCACACCACCTGAAAATTAACCCTGACAAGACGGAATTACTTTTCCTTCCAGGAAAAGTCTCCCCCACTCACAACCTGACGATTACTTTCAACAACTCAGTCTTGGCCCCGACCCCGACTGCCAGGAACCTCGGTGTGACCCTTGACAGTCAACTCTCCCTGACTGCCAACATTACCGCAACAACTCGTTCCTGTAGATTCATGCTGCACAACATCAGGAGAATACGTCCACTTCTCACCCAGAAGGCAGCACAGGTTCTCGTCCAGGCTCTGGTCATCTCGCGTCTAGACTACTGTAACTCCCTCCTGGCGGGTCTACCTGCTGGTGCCATCCGACCGTTGCAGCTCATCCAGAATGCAGCAGCTCGACTGGTCTTTAACCTCCCGAAATTCACCCACACTACTCCGCTCCTCCGCGACCTTCACTGGTTACCGGTGGCCGCCCGCATCCGCTTCAAAACATTGGTACTGGCGTACCGTGCAACGAACAGATCTGGTCCAGTCTACATCCAGGACATGGTAAAACCTTACACCCCAACTCGTGCGCTCCGCTCGGCTTCTGCCAATCGGCTTGTAGCTCCGTCACTGCGAGCTAAACACTCAACAAAGTCTCGACTGTTCTCTGTCCTGGCTCCTCGATGGTGGAATGAGCTCCCCATTGACATCAGAACAGCAGAAAGTCTCTACATCTTCCGTCGCAAACTAAAAACACATCTTTTCCGACTGTACCTTGAATAAAGGAAGTAGCACTTTAGTAGCACTGAAATGGCTCTTACTGATAGCACTTTGTAGTTGAACTTTTTGTCGAAATTGTACCTTCTTGATTCTTGTTGTTCTGATTCTTGTATGTAACCGTAGAATGCACTTATTGTAAGTCGCTTTGGATAAAAGCGTCAGCTAAATGAAATGTAATGTAATGTAATGTACCTAGACCCAAATGGACAGATCAAAGTGTTGTGCTCAAGAAGATAGCAGATCTAGAGCATTATTAATCAAGCCTGTCACCTCAAATAATGTTCCTACAGGAACTGCTAAAATAGATGAAGTCAGATACCAGCACATACACACACACACAGACACACACCTGTTTAAACCCCTTTCCACTTCCTGATGCATCAAGGAATGATCTCGATCTTGCAGAATTATATAGATCCCTTTCGTTGCCATTAAACCTTTCAATGCAACATTTGCGATCAGAGTGCGCCAGAGTGGAACTCAGCTGTACGCGTGTGTGTCCACACTTTACCCTTCTATGCAAACTGCCTGATCGGATAGTAATCGGATTTATTTAGTGGTCAAAGGTCTGTAAAGCGGTATATATATACACATTTCATTTCCTCTTGATTCTTCACGGTAAAAGTCAGTTATTTGTCATTTATCAGCTTTTATTTTGAACCAGCAAAATCGGACCACCTCGGCATGTGGTTTGACTGATCGGATCCCAATGCGAGCAAGATTGGATCTCGCAGCGTACAGAGTTGACAGTCAATGCGTCCAGCCTGTGATGGGATGACAAAGTTCACACTAAAAAGACAAGACAAGTGCAACTGCGGCCTCGCAGATCACTTGTAAGTATGGGAACAATTCCCAATCCGCAGATGGCTTGGCTTAAGTGGTGAATTATTGGTAAAAACACACATATCTGTCAATGAATCCTGTGGTTGGTGTGTTCTTATTCCTCGGCACAAAAGAACCACTCCATAGCCTGACTGGAACCAGATCAACACCTCCACTTTAAACCGCAGCGCAATTGAGAGTCCTAAAGAAAAGAAACAAATGGACCTCGCAAAAACGGGTGAGGTGTGAAAGCACCCTAAATGTGTTAAGATGGATTTAGTTTGAGGACCATGTAGCTTTCACAGGAAAATGGAAAAGCAGGATTAGAGATAATACTGACTGTGTTAGCATCTGCATCTGCATTTCTCTTGTTGGCTTCCTCCTTTAATTCTTAGTACTCGTCCTTTTCTGATCCCACCCTTCTCTGCCGATCCACAGAGTGGGAATTAACCCCTGAGTAATTATTTGAAGGGGGTCAACGTGGAGTCAGGGCAGGAACCCCGGGCCTCTCCTCTAAGTGATATCAAGAAGGGATGGAAGAATGGATGGATGGATGGATGGATGGAGAGAGACAAGTGGATCATAGAAGAGTGGATAAAAGAATGGCTATACTGTATGAATCGCATAGGTCTGTTGAGAGACCTGAAGCTAGATATCTTTAGGAAATCAGACGTGGTTGCAATGAAATACTGATATGACCCATTTTGCTATCCGTAGCTCAAAGTAAACGACTCTTCGACTACTATTGGAACTTGTATTCCAAACTTACATTGCTCACCCTATTCATCTATCTATGTGAGTCACACAACGACCTCTGCATTAGACACAATTATGTTGCTGCATTTTAATAGCACACTGTGTACCAATTGATGCCCATCATCAGCCGCCATTCTGACCACCATGCTTTTTCAAACAGCAACACATTTATACAACCAGCCTTGTAAACAGACACAATATTTCTCCCTGTACACATGATCTTTGCGGAGGGTTGTAATATTATGGTATCGAAATGCACAATAGAAAATATAACATCAAAATAGCAATTCTATACTTAAATGAATCATTTTTCTCTGCATCACAGCGGTGATGTGTTCAATTTGCTGTTTTTGTGTTTTTCTCTCTCTCACTAGGTAGGAGCCCTCAGCAGCAGAAGCAGGAGTGGTGAACAGTTAATAGTGGCACTGCAATAACAATAAAATGTCATCAATCTGTGGGCGCCTCCTGCCTCTGTCACACCAAGTTTGTACAGAGTAATGACATTAGGCCCGGAGTAGCTGGCACACTGCTCTCTTAAAGGAACAGCATCTCACAAACATACACACACAAACACCCCGAGACAGAGATGTGGGGTTCGACATTAGGAGGGAAAGGATGAAGGAAAAAACAGGTGCGAGGTAGGAAAAAGGAACGAGGAAGAGCCATGGAAATACTAGTTAGCTCGGCAGCCATTTTGAATTCTTGTTACACTCAACTATACCACAAATTATATCTGCAGCTCAGTCACAGTGTGTTTTACAGTTCTGTGTAAGACATGCAAATGTCAGGTATCACAACCGTAGGCTGTATATAAAAGGTTTACCGTGGCATTAACCATTGGGTTGTTGACTGCCATTGTGAAGCATTGAATTCAGCAATTTTGGCACTTGCCATATTGGTCACACAAGAGGGTGGAGCCCTTTTTAGGCAACCAAAATTGTTTTGCCTTTTATGAGCTAAAAACACACTGAACGGGTTAGAGTTCTAAGACATCAAAACATGGTTAGCTCTCAGACCAAGAACGCCGTGGTAGCGACCTGTCAATCACAAGCCCCGCCCTAAAGCATACCCTGTTTTGTCTTGGACCATAATTTACTAAATGAACATCATGCTGTATTGAAAAAAAAATTTAAACTAGAGATTGAGACCATAAACTCATGTTTACCATGTTTACTGATGGTAGGCTACAGAAGTAGAGTAATTTTCTCACAGACGTGTGTGTGTGTGTGTGTGTGTGTGTGTTTGTGTATGTGTGCGTGTGCGTGTGCGTGTGCGTGTGCGTGTGCGTGTGTGTGTGTGTCTTTGTGTTTGCGTAAGCGCCTGTTTTACACATGTATAGGTATTATCGCACTCGTGCTTGTGTGTGCATGCTTTTGCAACTGGTTTGTCTGTGTTTATGAGTGCCAACGTGTTCTCATATCGGGATGTGTTGACTTGCATCCATCTGCATGCCCGCTGGTGACACATCAGCCAAGAGCCTCCATCAGTGAGACACACTGGGGGGAGGGAGGGGAGACAAAAAGTGTGCGTGTGTGTATGTGTGTGTTAGTACAAGAGAATGAGGGAGGCGGAATGAGAGCGGGAGAGAGAGGGGAGGGTCTGGCCAGGCGGCATTAACCCTGGAAATGCCTGAGGCCAAGCCGTGCCACTGATCCTGTTTCTAATTCACCCCTGCTGGCACCGCTAATGCCAGCCACTACCAGTTACCACACAATCTGCTCAGGGGACTGCCCGGCCCTGCTCAGCCCGACACCCACACATACAATAATCTGGCCCGGCCTATGCATAGTGATTAGCATCCTGCTCCAGACCTTATATCTCTTCGCACCGAGAGGGACAATGTGAAATATGTACTGACTGCACAAGGCTAAAAATGCATCTCTAATTCCTCTTGTTCTCATCTCAAGCTTGATCTTATTGTGCAGCGCTGTTGTCTTCCAGATTTACCTCTTCATTTGATTTAATAGTCACACTAACGCTTTCTCTTATTTTGTTCTTTATGTTTACTGCATGTCTCGTTCCAAAAAATAATGTGTGTTATTGGTGCTTAATAAATGTATCTCCGACATGGTTACAACTTATTATTTGAGTTATTCCGAACATTTTAACTAATTGGTTTGTTTGGCTACACATGTTTGATTGTGTATCCATGTATGTGTAGGGGGCGACTGTGGCTCAGTGGTTAGCAAGTTGGTCTTTCAATCAGAAGGTCGGTGGTTCGATCCCCGGCTCCGGCAGTCTGCGTCGTTGTGTCCTTGAGCAAGACACTTAACCCTCATTGCTCACCATTGCTGTGTCTACGGTCTACTGTATAGCATGTAAGTCGCTTTGGATAAAAGCGTCAGCTAAATGTAATGTAATGTATACTACTAGATATGTGTATCGTGCTGTATCAAGTCCTATTTTATAATTAGCTTTCACCTTGTCTTAATTTGCACTGATTAACCCCCTTTTGACTGAGCCGTCACCAACCTGCCAGTTAGCCATTATCCTATATTTCTTAATTTACCTCCCTCCACTGCTGCTTCTCACTTGCTCTCCCTTAGGCTACATCTATATTAATATGTTGTGGTTTGCATAACTTAGGTTCCATCTATTCCTAGAATCCACACTAATTTGGGAATTTTAGAACCTCTACAACTCTAGATTGTGTTTTTAGTCTGAATGAACACAAACGGGTATCAAAAGAAACGATGACACAGGCACCCACCTTCGCTTCATGATTGGTTCTTATCGGTCACAAAGTGTCCTTCCCTGATGAAGACATACAACATCGGCCTTGACCACCAGTGGTTAATTCAATATGGGTAACATATTGCATGTGTTGCTGACCTTGTTGTCAATGCTAGCAGTTGTGGTGCAGTTAAATCCTGCATTTTATAATTCTACTACTGCCTGCATGCAAGCTATTGTTAGGGTGATTTGCGAGCGCCCTACGAAGCGGTTGGTTTGAGGGCACGTTTACAGCTTTAAGGAGGGCGATGGACATAAAACAGAAGACTTTTCTTTTTCTTTTTTTATCTATGCTTATTTTGTTCAGCAAAACTATTGTGAAATTCACAAAGAAACTGTTGAACAAAAGCCTAAATGCTCTCCAGTACGAACGGGACTTCCTCCACCCGGCAGAGCTGCAAATGTGGAAAACAGCCGGTAAGGTTTGAGGTTGTTTTTTTTCCTGGAAAAAGTTAGACTCGAGACAGTACAATAGCCTCTGAGTGTGATCTCCATAAAATGGAGATGCACAAAGCTCAGCCCTCTGCCATTGCCTTTCTTTGAGGAAGAAGTAGATATTTTCCCATCTGAAATACATTGGCATAGCAGAAGGAACAAATATATATATATATAAGGAGAGACAGGAATCCAGCGTTTTTGTTTATCTTCCATTTCTGATTCTCGTGACGTCAGGACAATCTCAACGCGGACATTTCAACTCGTGTAGAAGCATATTTGTGTCACTCCAGCATGATTTTGCATCTTTTTCTTTGACTTTGTATGTAATCGTGCTGTGAGAAAAGAAGAAAAAAATGCGTCTCCTTGGTCTAAACACACTTTAAGAGAGAGGACTGTCATCATCTCCTAAAATGCTTCCTGAAGGGCTCAGGTGATCATGCCCAATGACGCATGCAGCCACGTCTACATCTACATCTTTTTTTAACCCGCTGAGTGAATCCCTCTGAAGCTGATGTCTGGAAGGACAGTGCTTCTGCTTTGTGTCCTCTCTTGACTGCATGCTCATCAGAGAAGACCGGATCAGGAAGGAGTTAGCAGCTGCGTCATGCTCAACGCCATCTCCCCGAAAGAGGCGAGCTGCTCTTCATTAGCTGGTCCAGTGGGTATTGTTCACAACAATGTACGTGTCTCCTCCTGGGGCCTGTGCCTCAGCGCATTAGAAAGAGGCCGCATGCAAAACCCTTACTCCGGCACATGTATGGCATATTCAAGAAACCTGGGTATGTGAGGGCCCATGGACACCAGAGCAGTTTACTCCGAGAAAAGGCTTTTTTTTGTGGAACATTTCATGTGAAATGAATTCATAGAAGTTGGGTTAGTTTCTATCAGATCTGTTGATAAGGGCAACAGTTGTGCTTATAATAATGAATAATTGTCACAACCTGGCTCGAGTGGACAAAAGAAAAAAGGGAGAACGTGAGAACGTTTATCAAAAAGAAGCCAGATACAAATGAAACCTAATCAGACCAAACTAATACAATTTTGAGTTTGGGAGTCAACGGTTTCAAATATGAAATATGTACGTGTTGTAAAGGTGCATAACAAAAAATGAATTCAAACTAAAACAAGACAATATCAAGGAAAAGGGAAGACAGACAAAAACAAAAATCATGTTGTCTCTGCTTGACTGATCCATCAAGGTGGAAGTACTGCTCAGACTCCTTAAGCACATAATGCTGCTCTGTACTCTGTGCGAGTTTGATGGGATTTTTTATTTTCATCCTCAAACCTAAAGCTGGTAAAAAACCAAACACATCCTCATTATAAAAGAAGAGGTCATCTAGATCTACCAAACTGTGGTTCCATGACAGAAGGACTCTGCTTTAAAGACAAAACCAGAGAGACAATGGAATCAATAAATGCTTCATTTCTCTCCCATGACTGATACATCATTGTAATCATCAAGTGCATTGCTAAACAGTTTATTCCGTGTGTGTATTTGTATACCTACATCAGGATGAGATATTCCAATACAGTTGGTGCGTTGGAGCCCTTTTTTTAATGTTTTTAACTAAACTGCTGCCCTCTACATCTGCACATCCCTGCTGTTGGATATTATAAAGCATGCGGCAGAACATTAAATAATGACTCGGATGTAAAAAAAATATATTATCATTCCCTCTTCATTCTCTATTAGAAACGGGAGCGAGAGTCCCTCGCGCTCGTGACGCTCATTAAGGCTTCAACGGCAAAATAAGTGTTGAAATCCATCAGTGACGCAGACGGAGAGAGAGAGGACAGAAAACACTCCTCCTCGTTTCTATTGCAACGTAACGCTGGTTAGAAGACTGATAGTTACTCTCTCATAAGGTAGTCGTGCTCCTGGAGTTGCTTTCTGATCGGACCTGACCCAGCAATCGTATTGACATAAAGTGATCTTGCACTACAAAGCACATGCTTACTGTATGTCCATGGGAGGTGAGTGGGAGCTCATCAACATCCAACACAGTCTCACGGCAATTCATGGCATAGTCTATTTTGTTATTTTTGGGAGCTTGATCAGAACATCTTGTTCCATGTTACAAAATGAAAGTTAGGGTTTAGGTATCAAAACCACATAGTTAGGTGTAGGTAAAACAGCATGGTTGGGCTTACTATACCTATACAGTTGGGTTTAGGCAACAAAACCGCTTGGTAAGGTTTCAGAAAAACCACAATAACGCTTTTGGGCAAGTGTGGTGGTGGAACGTGGCTTTTCACCACCTTAGAACCATCCACCTCCCATAAGTGGCTTTTGTTGATATTTAACACTTCATTACAAGCTCTAACCATTGGTTTGTCACGTGGATATGTTCAATTGGTGTGTCCTCCACAGAAGAAATTATCCTAATTGTTTTACCAGAGCGACACAGAAAAGATAACTGACGAGATGTGGCCATCAACACAAATCCAATATATTGCATCTCAAACTATTTCACAATCAGCTGTGATACTGGGATGTGATATCTGAAACTGGAGCAGTCTTTAAAGCCTCCCTTCAACGTGTCTGAGGTAAGGTAAGACAGTCGTTCAAGCGAAAGCATTGCATGTTTGATCCATCCCAACTTCCTCCCTATGCAAAGTACAACGTTAAAGATTGAAAATGTCTCTGTGATACAGTACATCGAAACCAAGTGTTATTCAGGAGAATGTATGTTTACCTCTAAACCTAGTTGACTGTTCTCTGTCCTGGCTCCTCGATGGTGGAATGAGCTCCCCATTGACATCAGAACAGCAGGAAGTCTCTACATCTTCCGTCGCAAACTAAAAACACATCTTTTCTGACTACACCTCGAATAAAGGATGTAGCACTATAGTAGCACTGGAATGGCTCTTACTGATAGCACTTTGTAGTTGAACTTTTGGACGAAATTGTACCTTCTTGATTCTTGTTGTTCTGGTTCTTGTTTGTACTCACGGTGGAATGCACTTATTGTAAGTCGCTTTGGATAAAAGCGTCAGCTAAAAGAAATGTAATGTAATGTAATGTAATGCAGTTAGTTTCCTTACATTGGAATGTCATTTTTGGGAGCCCAGGCTGGAAGGAGGGGTGTGATGATGATCTAATGATGAGTCATTGGCTTGTGGGCAATAGTTCAATTGACTGACATTAGGCCAACTTGTTCAGAAGGTCACCTGTGACACCAGTGCTGGTAGTGCCGGCCCTTCTGTGTGTAGTCTCTGGGTTATGTGCATCAGACTCAGATGGTCCAGGACTAGTGTGGGAATCAGTGTCACAGAGATCTCTTTCATGCTTTAAAGTTCTGTAGGAGCTGTCTGGGGCTGACTATCCGCCATACGAGGATCTCCACAGGTGTTTCTAAGGAATAGTTAAGTCAGAAGTGAGCCGTGCTGTGTGTCTTTACTAAAACTCTCTCTGGCTTTCTCTGTATTTAACGGAGCGATCACGTGAGGTGGCAGAGCGGACACAGACGGAAGTGGGAGATACAGGAAAGTAAGTGGGTGTCATGGGAGATGACAGCAGGTGCGGGAGGCTGAGAAAAACGAGTGTTAGGACACCCTGCTACAGTAGTACGATGGTCTCACTGTGTAGTGCAAACTGAAGCGAGGACTCCAGTGTTTTTACACCTTGGTCACGACAGTGCAGCTGGCTCAATTCCGGCAATGAAACGTCAGAATGTTTTTTTTTCTCGTCTTTAGCATTTTGTCCATATGTGAGGAAAAGCTTTTTCTATTTTCAGCAGAAAATACTGAGAATGAGTGCATTGCCATAACCTTGTAATGACAGGCAGTCTGTCTAGAAACAAGTTTTTCTCTCAGTGCCATTGAGTCAGATGTTGTTGTATCAAATAGGCTATCCCAGTAACTAAGCAGCACCACCCAAGCATAGGCAGCAGTTTAGCCCAACTGTCTTCCTAATTAGTAGTATCCCCTTCATCCACCTCAAAACATCTGCACTATTTCAAAACGGTCCTCTTTGCGCCCATGGAAACATGAGGAAAATCTCCCCTCCAAAAGGGGCAGTTGTTCCAAAAGTTGTCGCAACTGTCCATGGTGGGTTTGGTACTGGCCACCTTTTAAACGGGCAGAAACGCGGCTCTTGTAAGTGCATTGAAAGTTCAGAATGGGCTTAGGCTGCTTAACTTAGCTTTGGTGAGCTAGGTCAAGTACGCCTTCAGGGGCTGCAGTATCCGGAGTAAAGTGAACTTTAGAATGTGGCATGCGTCCCCAAGATGAAAAGTTCACCAGCAGTGCTCCAAAAGAAAGTCTAGACTGCTAGTTTGTTTTATGTATTATTCTGATTGGTTTTATGCATGCTTTTAGTTTGAAATGCAATTTTTATATTTATTTCCTGCCACGGGGTACGAACTGCCTGCACCTGGCTGATCTCGCACCTTTAAACAGACATTGCTGATATTGACCAATCAGACATGAGGATGTGGCCCCTGGAACCAATGGTGCGTCTGGGAGGAGGGACACGACCTCCAAACAAAAAGACGGAGCCAAGAACAAAACAAGGGAAGACAACGCAGGACCGAATGATTTAAATAAGGGCTATTCAAGAATGTAAGAGACCAAATCTAAGTCTAAGGCTAAGTCACCTGTGTCTGAATTACATAAAGCCATCACCACCATATAGAGGCCTGTGCCAAGTCTGAAAAAGATGGATAATTATATGAAGACAGACACCTCTCTCCCCCGTAACTCCACACTGACCCGTTACTCCGCGCTGAACTACGGCGGGTGCTGTGGTTGGCAAACTTTTACGGGACTCGTATTCGCAGGTCGGCTCCGCGTTGACCGACCGAGCGCTATGCCCGTGGGGGTGAAGGTTAAAGCCATTGATCCCTGTTACGGGGCTCGTCACAGAGCGAGAATTATAACACGTAATCATTACCTCCCTGCGTTTTAGCGGTAGCATTGTAATTAGTAATTGCGCGTGACACTTTCAAGGGAATCAAAGCATATATTTAAGAGAGATGGAGAGTCGAATGGAAGTTCCTCAGGCTCTGTTAAGGAAATAACATAATCCTTCATTTAATCAAGCGTAGACCCTCACACACACACACACACACACAAAAACACGCAAGGATTTATCCTTCAAGGAGCAGAGGCAGGGTGATTTAGTGACGGCAAAATGTTGAAATGAAAAGCGGACATTGAATGTCTTGAGATACTGCTGTTCTCCAATCGCACTTCAAATCTATTAGATAAGAATTCAAATGTTGTTCACTTGTAATTTTCACATCTTTGTTCCTGGTAATTAATTTACTGAAGAATCAAAGCACAAAAACACACAAAAAAAACCTACTCACTGTGATCTTAAAAAAAAAGCAGCTTTTTCTTCTTTCCAACAAAAGCCTTCTCAGAACTAAAAGTCAACGATTTCTTCACTGGGAACAGACAGGCCGCGGGAAAGAACGATGCAAAGTCACTGTGTGTGTGTGTGTGTGTGTGTGTGTGTGTGTGTGTGTGTGTGTGTGTGTGTGTGTGTGTGTGTGTGTGTGTGTGTGTGAGGCTCGGAGCGATGCTAAGCTCAGTAGCAAGGCCCCATGCTTCCCTCATTTCACCATGTCAAGCAGTGTGCACACACACAAACACATTACCTCTCTCCATGTAAAAGGGGGTGGGGGTGATGAGGGGGGTGGGGGGGGCATGTTGGTTGCCTTGGAAACACTTCAGTCCAGATAATTATTACTGTAACTGTCTCCGTACACCCCACCTATAATAGAAGTGGATCATAAATTATAATCACTGAGTGGCAGCCTTCTGTTTGCTGCCGCCTACTCTCCGCTGCCACCCGTTGGCCAGCATGGGAACTGCAGGGCTCGACATGACTGCCTTGTGGCGCATGCAGCTTCACTTCTGTGTCTCATTCCACCGTCCTCGCCTGAAGTGACACAAAAAAAAAAGAACAAAAGTAATGTCTACTTTTTTTTTTTTTGTCTTCTCTATTCTCGGTAAATCATTTTCACTGTGAATGTCAAACCCAGATGACAGCAACAATCATTTAAAAGCATTAATGGCAGAATGGAAATCATGGCATCGCGCTGAATCTGTTTAAATATTTACAAAGGCCTATTCCCATGGCCCATTCCTAAGTAATCAAAAAACAATTAAATATTCTTCCCCGGGTTGAAAGTCGCTTTTTTGTTTGTTTGTTTTTAAAACAAAATAATTCAGTGCCTTATAAAGAGACGTAGTCTGGGGTTGAGAAGTAATTGCAAAGTGAGCGTCCTACTTTTCCTCTTTGTGAGATCTGGGAAAGGAACAACCAAAAAATGAAAAACAAGGCAGAAAAATTAATAAACAAAAAAAAAAGTTGATTAAAGTAACATTAAGAATATAAACTAGCAGCTAAAGGAAATAAGATAATTGCCTGTCTGTGTATTTATCATGTCCTTTGTTTATCATATTCCACTCACAAAAAAACATTTCGGGCCTGCAGTTTGATAGCTGTAGCTTGCAGGAGACTTTTATGAGCAGAAGACACGGGCATTTTCTTTCCCTCCCTTTCCCCACGTCTGAAACCATTCATCACACCCCGTATCCTCGTACCGAGAACCTGCCTTTACATTATCCGCTAAACAGCTGATTTTAATTCAGCTTTCCCCTATGAAGTGTTTTCTGATAGGAGACGAGTCTGCAACAAAGGTCCCCGCCACACCGCCAATTACTGGCAAGACGCAGCCGCCTTAAATCAGCTCCCGTTTATAAACACAACTTCAACCGCAGCGGTCAGATTACGGTGAAAGCGGCAGGTTCAGAAGCCGAAACCCCCCCAACAGAAAGAATTCACGGTTTCATATCTGGTGTCAGCTCCGCTCACTCCCCCCTGCTTTAAAATGAGATGCCACAGCGCTTTACTTCCTGCAGCCAGGGATGAGTGGAAAACTTTTCTGGCTGTTCAAATGACCTCAGCATTATGATTGTAACTCTGCAGACAGCTTGGCAATAATAAAAAAAATAAACCTTTTAATCATCAATTGCTGTTTCTGCTGAAATCCCAGTCCGTTTCTTTTTTCTTTTTTTTTTCAAAGGACAGAAGGTGTCACACACACAGAAAGAGTGAGAGACAAACCCGCACACACACACACACCGACACAATCACACACGCCGAGTCTCTTTCAAAACAAAGAAAAAAGGTGGTGGGGGGGAGGGGGCGTCTTCTATCCAGCTACTGAACAACTTTAAATTACACCGTCTCGCAACTTCATTTCAAAAGAGGAGACGCGGCTGTTATGAGGAGGGGGGAACTTTGAAAAAGTTGACGGCACCTCGTGTTAGCAGTTTACGGCCAGGGGTTTCTCTCATTGCGCCGTGCCAGAATCACAGGTGGGTTCCCTCATTAGGGGGCTATTGACAGGCCACATAAAACAGAATCCGGCGCCCCTCCAAAAGGAAACGGCTTCGGCAGCCGCCATTCCGCCAGGGCCCCCTTTTTTTTGGTCTCCCTCGCTTTCCACTCCCTCTACCTTCTCATCCCACCCCCCACCCGTCTCTCTTCTTCTCTCCGACATGCATATTTCAGATCAGGCGTGGATGTCAGGCGGTGCGTGGGAATTATTAATCTCAGGTTCTGTACTTGCGGCGAGCTGTTTAAGGATTCATACTAACAAAGGGCAGCGCGAGTCACGCAACGGGGCTGACAAGGGCCTGTCTTTCTATCTCCGCATACCTCCACCTGTCTCCTGCCTCTCCTCCGCCCGCTGTCTGGAGAGGCCCCGCGCACACACACTTTTTTCCTTTTCATTTTTTTTTCTTTTTCTCTTTCACCCCTTGCCTCTCTCTCTCTCTCTCTCTCTCTCTCTCTCCAGCTGACCTTTGGAGCCGCTTAGGTTCACAAAACACCTCCAAACAGCTCCTCTCTAATGGCCCGCTACTCAAACAATCGGTAGAACGACCTGACGAAAGATGATTGATCTCTGACAAGCGGCTCGATGCATTCCTGTGAGTCATTAGATCAGCCTGGACGGAGAGAGAGAGAGAGGCCAGCAGAGAGAGAGAGAGAGAGAGAGAGAGACCTATCGGAGAATTGGTAAAGCTGTATGTACAACCAGACCAGGCATTTATCTAATGTCAAGACGTGCAGACAACCTTTAGTCTGAGTTTGATGTTGGAGGAGCTTTGGAATGACAACAGCGCTCACATCCTACGCGAGCTCAGACCCAAGCACACACTTACACACACTTTTTCTTCTTCTTTTTCTTCTTCTTCCCAGCGAGTTAAAAACACTGTGTGTGTGTGTGTGTGTGTGTGTGTGTGTGTGTGTGCGTGTGTGCGTGCGTGCGTGCGTGCGTGCGTGCGTGCGTGCGTGCGTGCGTGCGTGCGTGCGTGCGTGCGTGCGTGCGTGCGTGCGTGTGTGTGTGTGTGTGTGTGCGTGTGTGTGCTCAAACCAAATGAATCCGTAAGAAGAGAAAAGACACAGCGGAACGAGCAGTCAACGCTGAAACGGTATCGCTGGAGCGGCTCAGCGCTGCGGAAAGAGAAGAGAAATGTCTTCTTTAAAGATCCTCTTGTTGTGTTGTCGCGCTGGGAGATAAGGACGGATTAGGCTGAGAGACGCTCTGAGCTGAGACACGCAAACATGCTGTCGAACATGGAAGTGAAGCACCAGAAACTCTCTTCCTCAACCAGTCAACACACACACACACACACACACACACTCACACACACACGGAGAGAAAGAGAGAACACACAGAGTGCTGCAACAGTACAGAGGATCACTTTCAGATGGGTGAGCACCAAAAGGTGCATCAATAGGAAATGAAGTGCCGAGCAGTTGCGTGGACGCACATGTGTGATACAGGAGTGCGTTGTTCGTGCTCTTTGAAGCTTTAGGTGGCTCCGGTGTGACTGGTCGACGCTCTGCGGTGACTTGAGCATCGGAATTTTCAATTGTCCTGAAGGCAGGGAATTATTAGGGCCATTGGGGGAAAATATCCCAAATTATCCTTTGAGGCAGATTCAATAAAACGTGGACTAAAAGGTCAATACTCAATAGACAGTAAAGGTTAAAACATCATTTTGGATTCATTTTAAATAACTGCTGCACAGCATACACAGCCGTCTGCTTCATGTGTACTTTCTGAAAAACACAGACGGCATGTACTGTCATGTACTGATTCATGTGCCTTGCCTTTAAAAGCAGGCGACAAAAGTGTTCATGATGATATTTGGAAGATAATTAGGTCGTAATTGTACCATCGACATTTCAGTTTTTTTTTACAGGCCAATTAAATGTTATTTACACATTTTTTTTAAAGACTGTTATTTTGTTTTAGGTTGAAAACTAAGGCAATATGATGATATATATTTTCAAAATGTTATATAACTTTATTTTTGTCAAAAAAACAGCAAAGCTGCAGCGAAAGGGTCAAAACAAGGAGAGCTTGTGCCGTACGGCGGCTGCTTCTTCGAGTCGGACACGGACCAGACGAAAGCAAAGAAGAGCTGCCCTCTACAGCTAAACTCCTTATTTTAACCAATGACATAATAAGCAGTGAGATAATCAAGGCTTTACACCATACATGTAGTCGCTACAGACCAAGATGTGTATTTCCCAAGATGAAATTTCTAAAATCTTCTCATGTTGTATGATTCCAATTTTTACAGTCAAAACCAAAAGTAATACGTTGTTTATGCAGCGAGGCAGAAAGTGCAGATGTTTGGGTTGATGAATATGTAGCGAGAGCAATTATATTATTTACCTAAATGTTGCTTAACACATTGGAATGACAGCTGTAGAAAAGAATGTAATGCACTACTTTATCCAAACACTGGAGGTTGTGGTTTAAAAAAATATAACATTTATTAGCTTTGATTATTTTTGTGATATTAATGTGATTAACTGATTTTAACAATGTATCAACATTGTTAAAATCAAATTTCTGCTTGCATTTATGCAGTGGAATTGCGCTGCAGAGGCAGGCCACCGTAAAGGAGGTTCATCCAGTAAATACATATTTCAAAGTACGGGAGATACCGATCCATCGAAATATGCTCGGATTGGCCCCCTGATAGCGATTAGGGACAAACAACAATGCAACACACATATATATATATATATATATATATAGTTCTTCACAAATAATAATGAATTAATAATTACTTTTATTTTTTTATCAATTCTCCAAAGCTAGGTCTAAATAAAAAAAAGTACATCTGACAAAGGACTTCAGATACAGATTCAATGCATGGGATTTGTTCCAGCTGTGGAGAGTGCTTTGTATTAATATCAGGCGCGACACGGTTCACGTCTTTATGTGGTTCCGCTCTTGGCGTCATTAGGCGGCAAGTACCTTTTTCACAAAATGTCAAACAGTGACAAACCATTTCCACCGAGAAACATGTGTGAGACACAGAAGAACATATACACTACGGACACGCGGGGGAATGTGTAGACACACACTAACCCGTCGTTTAAAGCTATCGACGGCAGAAATATGAGGAGAGGAGAGTAATTCCCTCCGTCCTTCCGCCAACAATTGCTAAAAGATGATGTGAACGGACAGGGTGTGTCGTAGCTCTTGGTCCCAATCCGCCGCCCTCCTCCATGTAACCCACAGATGACTATCATCATGACTTTGCACACTTATTCTATCACGTGGCCACAGTGACATGAAACAAAAAGGGACACCAAGAATGTACCGAAAATCTGAAATATGTCCGATCCGGGCCGAGTGAGTGATTAGCGGTGGGGTGGAGGACAGGGATAATGATACGATATGTGTGTGTGTGTGTGTGTGTGTGTGTGTGTGCATATAGGGATTAGAGGAAAACTGACATGCTGCCTATTTGATGCCGTGTCTTAACTACAGCCACTTTGAGCGCTGTGTCTCCGGCGCTCCCCCACCCACACCCCCTCCTCTGCCATGTCAGCTCCATTCTCAAAGACAACATATTTATAGACGCGCCACAACGATCACGCGCGCCCCTCACACCGGCATAGCGAAGCAGCCTGGGGTCGGAGGTCGCCGTTGAGGTTCATTTCCTGGTGGCTTTGCATTTTCACCCGGTGCCCGTTATTATGCGGCACCCAGTCCAAACCACCGCGGCTGTCCAGTATGACTGAAACGCTCATCCTGCAACTTCCTGCTATCATCGCTGTCATTAGGCTCTATAATCCACAGCACATGTGGCGGGAAAAACATATTAACGACAGTCGCTGGCGGATGAAAACAGCTGGGACGGGGATGAATGAGCAAGGAATAAGACGCTCGATTGAAATAAATACAGTGTGTGTTTGTGTGTGGAGGATCCAAATATATAGATAGATAGATAGATAGATAGATAGATAGATAGATAGATAGATAGATAGATAGATAGATAGATAGATAGATAGATAGATAGATAGATAGATAGATAGATAGATAGATAGATAGATAGGAGGAGGACAGAAGGGAAGTTTTCAAGGAGAGGAGGCTCAAAAGAGCAGAAGGAGAGAGCAGCAGACAAGGGGGAAAGAAGGATAAATGAGGGTGAATAGAAAGAGTGAATAATGGAGCGAAGGGGAGAAAAATGAGGTGGAAAAAATAGAGGGGGAGGCCAGATTGAGAGGAGGAGAAGGAGAAGGGTGGTGTGTGTGGGGGGGGATAAAGAGGTAACAGGAAATGTGGAGAGAGAGGTCTCTTTGTATCTATCATTGTCTCTATCTATATCCGATTAGGATGAAATCCTACACTCCCTTGAAAATGTGGGTCTCTTCAACACAACACCGGGCGAGTGTAGATTTAAGTTACGCAAAAGAAGTCTGTGCACTTTGGGAAAATGACTCGAAAAATGTTGTTGCTGGCTAAGCTAACACGTTAGCTAGTTAGGGAATATGCTAGCACTACGAAGTCAGTAGGTCATCGCACGTCATGCTGTTTTACTGAGCTGGTATTCTGTTTATTATTTTTGTAAGTACTTTCATTGAAAAAAAATAGTTCTTAGGCTCTTTTAGCTAGCTAGTTCGCTAACTGTTGTCTTATTGGGAAAATAGCTGCCAAGCTGCGCCACCTGATAATATCATATTAAAATAGCTTTCTTTTGTTCTGTGATGAGAATATAGGACATACTCAAACAAATACTACAAGTCCTTCAACTGTCTAGCTCTCAAAGCTCCATCAGGGAAGGGGTGCTGCAGATTAGCATCTGCTATATGAACACTATGTCTACGTTCATTGCACCCATCTTTTAACAAATGAACCCTAAATGAATGAAAGTGGATTGTGCAACGCAGTTAACAAGCTACGTTAGCTTTCCCCATTTTGCATTTTCACACTTTTGGTTTCAAAGTTCTGCACCGTTAGAACAACTTGCAACGGTCAACATTGCCCTCGTTGATGTACCCTCTCATCGCATGCAATTCCATATAAACAACCATATAAGTGTTGCAACGTTTCACCGTTTTTAAAAGCTAAACAGGGAAAAAGGAGAGTGAAAATTGCAGGTGACCAGGGACACAATTTTAAATGAATGATAATGTTGGACCATAAATACTCAATGTGTAAATTATGTCAATTAGGGTTCTTGCAAGAATAGAAAGAGAAATGTGTGTGTGTGTGTGTGTGTGTGTGTGTATGTGTGTGTGGTTGTTGTGTGCACGCACGTGCAAGGTGAGGGGTTGTTAAGAGGTGAAAAGGGGTGGCCCTCAGCCCCCTCAACCTTCAATGCACAAACCCCTATTCACACACACACACACACACACTCCATCCACCACAACCACAATCCAGTCCAGTGCCAAGGCAGCACAGATGCAAACTCCCCCCTGACCGTGTGGCTGCCAAGGCGTCGCTTCCGAAGCCTCTCCACCAGCTGGAGACTCTCTGATGAGGCCAACACATCCATTTCCCTGGTAACCGAGGAGCCCAGTCACACACACATACACACACACAGACACACACACGGGAACGAACTGCATATAAACATGTATATGCAGCCATGTGAATATGTAAATGCCACACGCACGAGCACCATGCCCCGTCAACGCCATACCTCCCCCCCACCCCTGCAAAACCCTCTTATGCCTCCCCCCTTTGCCCTGTTTGCTGCCAGGTCTATTATCACACGAGATGCGTTGCAGGGCAAAACACAACAGCTAGATACATTTACACCCAGTTACCAGACATATGCAGTGAACAGCCCACTGTTCACCGATTAGCAGGATCCAAGATGTCACCTCTGCTTTTACATGAGATGCACCTCTAAAAAGTCAGATTCAATTCACAATAATCAAGATGTGTATATAAAATCCTGTCTACAAAAGAAAAGTTACAAAATTCAGATCGGGAATTAGTATATGACAAGATGCCCATGTTAGGTTCATGGTGTATTCACTAAATGAGGTGTTTGAATGTGATTTCAGTATGCACATTTTGCAATTTGGGGGCTAATTTGTTGGTAAATACATGAAAAAAAATGTAAATCTCACACATTGTATATTGGAAGCTAAATGTGCCACATCCTATGCCCTTTATTGCTGCAAATTTGTTGGGGAATATCAGCATTTACATAGAAAAGCTTGGTTTCTCCAAATAAATAATGATATATAGCCCAATTTGGTATAAATATCTGCTTATTAATAATACTGTTAAAGATTTTGTAAATAACTCATGTGCTTTCAATCAAACTCCTTAGTGTGCGTGCATAAATAACCACGGTAAGTTGCACTATCCAAATGTGGACCATTGGAGCAACGCCTCGATAGCCACAGGGAACTTCAAAATCAAAGAATACATTTTAAATCAGAGCACTCACATAAGAACGTAGCACTAGCAGAGCGCTATATTGAATTTATGAACGATTCTCTGTCAAATCAGCAGGGGGGGGGGGGGGGGCGGCTCTTAAACACAGCTGTTTGAGTCTTGCATCTTTATTCTCTATTTTAAAGTTATATTTACAACCCCGACAAACTCACATACACACACACACACACACACACACTAACCACACTGTTCCCTCCTGATGGCGAGCCTGGACGCAATGGATGGAACATGTCCTTTTATAAAATGAATTAGGTCAAGAGGACAAATTGTGTCGCTGGGTGGTCCGGCTATTTCGTCTGGTGTGGAAAAACATGGAAGCCAATGTCGCAAATGAGGACAGCCTTTCCTACTCGCAATGTCAAGGTATTTCCCGACTACCGTTGTTGTCATTCCTCGCAGCGGTCAGAAATTACCTTAAAGACAATAGTAACTGTTGTCACCATGATCGATGGGAATTATCCTCATTAGCGTGATATTTACCAAACATAAAAAAACAGCAGGACAAGGTGGGGAAATTTGGCAGCAGTGCTGAACATATATATACTTGAATTAGTCTGATACACTGACTGTGGGGGCGCTATCTATATTCCAAGGGCATGGTCGATGCATCCTGTGCTTAAGAAAGAAAAATCGCCCAAGATGATTGTGATTGGTTGAACGAAATACAAACAAAGCTTTTTTCCCCTATGGCAGAATGACCAATCTGTGGAGTGGGACCTTTCTTCAGTGCTGACACAGGATTGTGGAGTTGGGTCTGCAATGCAAAGAGACTATCAAAATTGGCAATGTATACAAGATATGAAACAGATTTACCGTAAAATCTGTTGTGTTTCAGAATTGCATAAGAAAAGCAAATTTACAAATGGCAAAGGGAAAGATGGACAGAGAGAAGGAAGTTGAGAGAGGAGAGTGCAGGGAGGGGGGAACAGCGTTTTAACAACAAAAAAGGGAAGGAAGTATATGATCTCTTCAAAGAGTCCAGGTCAGACAAACAGCACCTGTTTGTTGTCGGCCGCCTACGAATGGCAGCGAATGGCACAGAATGGCACGGAATGGCATGGAATGGCATGGAATGAGACAGGAGGAAGGGGAAGAAGGAAGGAACGTGGCTGCTGGAAGGGGATCAGTGGCTGAGCTTCAACCTTGGGGCTCTTTGTGTTGGAAAAGGAGAGGGCCCTCAGCCTCCTCTGTCGCGTTCACACACAAAGAGCCAAAGTGTGGGGGGGAGGCGGGGGTCTGAGGCAACCCTTCCAGCCCTATTAACACACATCGACTGCACTCGCCTGACTGAGAGACAAGGAAGGTTCAGCGATGTTCATGTCGACAGAGCCCTACGCAAGCCCTTTTGATGTCCCTCTCCTTTTTAGAGGGGGACCGCAGAAAGGCTTGGAGGACTTTTGGATGCGGTGCCAAGAACAACAAGCGAGAAGGCAGCTGTGTGCAAGAGGAGGCGGATCGGCCCAGGAATCAAAGATGGCTGGCGAAGAAAGGAAAACAGCAAATCAAAGGAGGGGTCCCACGCAATTGGAGTTAGCCGGTGTCTTTAAATGAATGGACTTGGGCGTAGTCCACCGCGGGAACATACACACAAGCAAAACGTCTGCCATCAGCAGAAGTGTCTATCCAAAAAGTTTCACTCGATTAATGAACTTTACAGCTGGAATAGAAAAACATCTTTGACCATGGGAGAAGTCCACCACGTTAATGCATGATGCTCTTAAAGCTGCATTATTTTATTACATTCATTATTGATCAATTTACAGATCATAGCAATGACATAGAAGTGTCAGTTGGCTTCATTTCCCCTCAGCTATCTAAGTTCACAGTCCACAACCTTCGGCCAAGTGAGGCCAATTTGGAAATGTCCTTAAACGTGCATTATTTCCACTGACCAGCAGGGGGTGACTCCTCTAGTTGCAAAAAGCTGCCTGGTTGTATTGAAGTCTATGAGAAAATGACTCTCTGATTTATTAAACATTGTAAACATGAGTTTATGGTCTTAATCACTAGTTTCAAGTCTTCTTCAATACAGCATGATGTATTGTAAACAGCATAACATATTTAGTAAAGTATGGTTCATGTAGACTAAAATAGACCATAAAGCTAGGAAGGCTTTAAGGTGGGCTTACTGGGATTGACAGGACGCTGCAACTAACAGTAAGTCGTCTCTTCGTCACTTCTCCGCAATCCAAATATGGTCATTTACGTTTATTGGTTGGAAAAACGTGGCGACGACCATAATCCAAGATGCCGACGGCAAAATCAACCAACTCAAAGCTTTAAAACGGCGGTCCACAAACTAATGGGTGACATCATGATGACTACGCCCCCTTCTTAGATGTTTTTCAAGCATGTTTACCGTTTTGGTTTACTTTCATCACTCTCGCCAGCATCGTTTTAGCACTAGATGCCGGACCGATAGCGGCTAAGCTGGAGAACTTATTAAGATGTTTTTCTCAGGTGCCAAATATAGCTATTAAAATATTAAATATTAGACAAATATTCACCAGGTGGACAGAGGTCACACCTGGCTTGTTTGTATGTTTTTAAACGGTGCAGATTACTAAATAAATATCCCAGATATGGGAAGGAGAGGAGTACTGGAACTGGAGTTGAATGTTATAAGCATTATGTTTACAGCTGAAAAAAGACTTAAAATTAATCAAAATCCATTTAGACAACTGATTTGTCAGCTGACATCATCAATTCATTAATTTATTCTCAAAACTTTGAGGTTATCATTTTGTTAACACGCTGTTCTCCTGTTATTATTTACTCTTACTATATATCATACTATATAATAACCAATAATAAAGACCATTAGCTGCAGCTCTGTACACGTTTTCTCCATACCATCCTTTGATTGTGATCATTATAACAGACTCACAATGTTGCTTGATGCCATTAATGCCTCAAAAGCAATATTTCAAGCACAGTGTGCAAACCCAGCCTCCCCTCGTCTCTCTCTCTCTTTCTCTCTCTCACTCTCTCTCTCTCTCCTGATCCGCACAGTTAAGTGATCATGAAGTGAACTTTTTTGCTACAAATACACCGTTTTTCGATGTTCCACACTCCATTAGAGCTGAGGGGGAAACAGCCTCTTAAGAGATATCCAGACATTTCCCGAGGCGTTGTGCCCCCAGGGCCTCCCCTCCATTCGCCCTTAGCAGGAAAGAAATCAGCAGCTAAAGCAACAGCGTCTCCTTTTTCCCCGAGGCTACTCCAACCATACACATGTACTGCTAATGCCTGGAAATCACATTTCCCATCACTTTACCATCATCCCGTCTTCTTAAAAGCATGTCTTTTTCTCCACCAGTTTAAAGACAAGTAAAGAGATACAAAAAAGAGGATAGCCCAGAAGAAAGATGTTTTGTCAAGAATCGTTTTTTTTCTTCTTTTTTTTTAAAGGAGAAAAAAAGAGATACAATTGTTCCACTCCTGAAAAACCAGA
Organism: Cottus gobio; assembly: GCA_023566465.1. Classification (NCBI taxonomy): domain Eukaryota; kingdom Metazoa; phylum Chordata; class Actinopteri; order Perciformes; family Cottidae; genus Cottus; species Cottus gobio. The sequence continues at coordinate 24,432,362 of CM042224.1, read as the reverse complement.
AGGCTGGATAAGAAAACACGTAACGTGTCCCGACCTCAGATAAAAAATACTTTTCAGATCACAGATTAATGCTATCATCTAGAGTTGAACAATAAAGAGTTCTCAATGTGGAACACACAAACTACATTGCCGGGTTTTTAACAGACATTCAGCTTATCATACGACCTCTTCACTCCTGCATACCCTTGGGTTTGTTGTTTTCGTTCAATGGGAGGGTAGGAAATCACCGATTTGACATTTCTGAGTGAGTGACTGAGAGAATAGTTTAAGTAGTGACAAGTCTGCCCGAGGAGAAATAGAGTGAGGGACTGACATCATAACTGTGTTGTATGATCATATGTTTATCTCTCCGTCTCTCATTTTGTGTCTATTTGTGTTGTTCCCTCCTATCTGTCTCAAAAGGGTAATCCCTACAATATCCTTCCCAGCAAGTAGGTCTGGTCTCACTAAACTACTTGTTTAACGTGAGGGAAACGATTGCCGTTATGTAGAACTATTGAAAAATAAAGGGCCGATTAAAACATAGGTTTCAGGATATTCACACAGTGATAAAGTAGACCCCAACAGCAGGCCACTGCCAATCAAATGTGATGGAACCACAGCCACACAGTCCTTTTGAATCGTCTTATGGTGTGTGTGTGTGTGTGTGTGTGTGTGTGTGTGTGTGTGTGTGTGTGTGTGTGTGTTTTTGCAAACTCCAACTAATTAAAGTTGAAACTTTGATTGCTTATTTGTGTTAAGTTGCCCGTTTGGTTCAGTCATGAATATTTAATTTTATTAAGAAAAACAGAGGATCTGAAAGTTTGAGCAACTTGAAAGTGTGCACTAGAAAACTGCAAGTGTTCAATGCAAGTGCACTAACATGAGTCAGATGTCAGCTTGAAGTCAATGGGGGTTTTAACAGGTGTTTGAATAGATGCCTGCAATAAGGCCTGTAGTAAGAGGAGCAGTGTGTAACATATATTGAATATCATGTTTAAAACTAGGTTTTTCATCAGTCTATAATAACCCAAAACTAAGAATCATTATGTTTTCCTTAGATTAGAAAAAGCCATTTAGACCTTTGCTCCTGAACGGGCCCCCAGTGCCAAATTATTAAGGATCGTAGTTATTGATAAGCACCGACACTACTGGTGCTTTTTATTAGTTTTCTAATGTTTTGGTGTAATTTATTATCAAGCTGCAGTGCCCATTGGCTGTGCTTTCTCTGTCCGGCTGAGCTCCTCCAACTAAAATCACACAAGCCTGGACTCATGCTTAAAGCATTTCATTGTTTTGTTCTATGACATTAAGTACATTTGTAAATATCCCACACAAAATTTGCCAATTTTGAATCTTAGCTCTACCTATCCGAGCTAGCTATATAGGCTGTAGTGTGAAAAACGCCTGCGCAAAGGTTGAAGCATCCGATCCTCACCCCATTTTCTTGACCTTGATGGGAAACATTATGAGGTCAAGGAAAGACGTGAAGGAGACCTCATGGGGCTATAGGAAAAGATACCCGTGGAGCTCAGAGAATCCAACTCCACCTCCACTAAACTACGTAATTATGTTTTGATGGTGGATGTCACAGACGCAGGTAGGTCTTTCCTGGTGAAACTACAACGAAGAAACACTTCTAAAAAAGTGCAACTAAAGCAAGGCCCCATGAAATGTATTACACTGCTGCATGCAGGCGAAATAGAGAGCTCCTTTTGTGAGAGGCTGCTGCACTCGTGGTGTGTGAAGGACAGAAACCGGAGCTCCTTCCTTCCTGCAGCTGTCACACTTAACAATCAACACTGCCTGCAGTCGAAACTGACAATTATGCAATAATGTAGATTTAAGCGTTTGGTTAAATTTAGCTTTTTAACAGTTTAATCATTCTTGGAGGCCTAGCTTGTTTAGTTTTCTTCACTGATGCTTATTATTGACAGTGTGGTGGATTTACTGTTCTTTTTGTTTTGTATTCTTTTTCTTTCTTTACATTGATAATTAAATGTTTGTAAATGTCTTTTCATATTTATTACATGTATCTCATTACTTTATGATGTTAAGCCTGTGCAGGATAGGCCTATCAGTTGTTTTCATGGACTGCCAAATGGTGCGTCACTTTAAACGTTTTGATGAATTGTGGGGCGGTATGATCTTCTTCCCTTTGGGAAAGGACAGTCCTGTGCGAAAGAAACGAAGAAAGGAAGCACTGAAGCACCGTTTCTTTGCATTTAGAGAATTAAGCCCAATCCCAATGTCCCCCTTACAAGGCCCTGAAGCCTGAACCCTCCAGGATTTACTGACATCATCTGGTAAAAGGTTGAGCTGTAAGGGCTTGTAATGGTGTGAATATGAATGGGACGGCACTTTGTTGCCGTCCCATTCATGTGTCATGTTCATTGTCATGTTCATTGTCATGTATGTGATACATACTGTATCACATTACCATGACAATGTTAAAACAATATTTTGTTCAATTGAGGGTATTTATTTTGTATTTTTTACTTCCTGATTTGATGAGTCCCAGGCTCTTTCCTCGCAAGATGAGGACATTTCAAATAATCTATTTACTTGTTTTTGTCAAAACAGCTTCAATGACAAATGTTTGATGAATACATCTGTGTAATATAGTCTCTGCTTCCATTCTTCTGATTGCATGTGTTTTTATGTTCCATCTTTAATCTTTTATGTTTCTGAGTAAATGTAATTTGCCAGACGCACATGTCCTCTGTGTTTACGTTTGTTTTACGTCTCCATGCTTCCCCTGGTGATCCTCGTGTTTAATGTAACAATGCTATGAATTGTGGGTAATTCATAGCAAAGTCTGCAGAAATGCATACTTACAGAAAAGGTTCAAAAAGGGCAAAGCTAAACCCTCACGGACTGTATGGAAGCTTGCTCAGAGTCCGTGAGTCCGTGATTGGATTGGGCCTTCGAACAGCTCTTATCATGGCGGCCACTTATTTACGATCCTACCTAAGAAGAAAAGACTGTGTTGCAGTTGTTACTTCAGTACCACGTACAACGTGAAAACTAAGAACTACAGGGTGATACTTCAGCTTAGTTGTTGTAGTGACGTAAAGCTGGTGTCAAAGATGGTTAATAACAAGTGACTAGAAGAGGCTACTTCGCCCGGACGACACCGTCTGCCTGAGCGTGAACTCCAGTGTTGAGTAGTTAAGTTGTTGCACAAAACGATTGCGCTGTTCATGCTTTATTTATAATGACACTGAGCGCCGTAGCCCGAGCCGTTTATACCCTTTCTGCGCTGCATTATTCTACGCCAGAGGGCAAACAAACAAAACGTACTGTGAAGAATCAAAAAGACCAACAAGTATAACCCAGAGATCTCCCTGTAGACTATAGGTGTAACCTATAAAAATGCCAACTACAACGAGTAAAGCCATATCTCATATTCATGGACTACTTTATTGCCTTTGTACAAGCATGTAAGTTAAGTAGTATACACATTGTAAAGAAAAAAAGGTTGAATATCCTTTAAACAATTCCATTAAGCTGCAAAATATTTACTCAAATGAAGATTTTCAAGACCTTGTGTTTCTAAAGCTTTTAAAAGTGAACCAGCCTTCTTCGTATAATCAGTGAACTGTTCGTGACACGTGATCGCGCGGCGAGACCAGACAAGGGGGTATTCAATCCTAAATGCAATGGACCCTTTAAATTGCTAAAGTCTGCATGGCATTATTTTAATTTTATCTTAAATCCTAAATGTCAACATTCCCAACACTAGTCCTTTGGCTTTGTGGTGGTGAGCCGAAGTCCCGTGACCACGGTGTAGGTTGTTTACCGCTGTTGTAGCGTTAGCATTGCACTCGTGCTTCAAAACTCACAAGTGGTGTTCATTTGTGAAGATTGTCTCGCTGAACTAAACGTGTTAAATTGTGTTTTGCCGCAGAGTTTATTTTCTGCACCAATCCAAAATTAAAATGATGCCAAAGGTACAAAGGGGGTTTGTGATGCTAACTTCCCGGGTTGGCCTACAAAAAAACATGTTATCAGATCACTCTGCTGTCCCCTGTGGCGACATTTCCACTCGCAGGAAACGACAGAGGGTTGTTTCCAACCTGCACGGACCAGCCGACATCCCTTTACTAAAACTGTGCTGCCGTTCCGGGGAGTTAGACTCTCTGACACGCTGAGAGTGAACAAAGTTGCTGAATAGATTAAAATTCCGTGTTACGAAGACGCTTTTTCTTTTGTTGGGAATGTTAGACGGACTGGTGAAGGCGTTGAGAGGTTGAAGGTGTGGATGTGTGAGTGATGATTCTGAATATGCAATATTTCAATCGTTGGAGAGAGAGGTGTGGAGAGAGGAAACGGATATTTTTTTGAAAGGAGGGCGGGGGGTGGTAGATGAAGAAAGACTTGTTGAAGAGTGGATGAAAAAAAAAGGATGAAAGTACCGTAGGAGTCAGGGGAGAAGAGGGGACAAGACATCCGCCTTGCAGCCACGCGCGGCATCGCCGGCTGTCAAGCGCTCACCGCCTCGCCTCGTTTCCGGCTGATCTAAACTGCCTTCTGTTTGACTTAGCCTTCGTCTCTTTTTCCTCACCTTCTCTTTGATGTTTACTCTCACCTCCCTCTCCCGCTCCCCGCTCCTGTTACACCGACTTCACATCCCCTCGTCTCAGATCGGCTCGTTGGCGGAGCAACGGCCGTTGACGGTGTTTGGTGAGAGTCTCATTTAGAAAGATTCTTTTTGTGGGGGGGGGGATTTGTGGCCGATGAGTTGGAAGCACTTTGACCGATCAGAAATGGACGGTGTCTGTGCGCATGGCGCGACAAGTTCTGGAGTTTTATTTTTTTTTGCTTGGATGGAAAAAATAAAAATACAAAAGAAATACAAAAGATCTGTCCCGATCCCAACATGCTGTGGCATCAAGACGTTTAAGTTTCAGCAGTTTTTCCACTCCGCTCGTAACATCAGTAACTCCTGGCTGATTCACAAGTGAGGAGAAGTGGGCAACACACATACACACACACACACACAAAACTGCTTTAGCACTTTTTTGTGCTTACAAAGCCTGATGAAGAATGGAAACGGAGGGAGTACACAAAAGTGATAATGAGTCCCCTTTTCAGTGATGAGTAACTCATTTGAAACTGCCCAGATTTCTGCTACAAAGAGACACGGCACCCAGGCTGGATGTTCGCGCTGTCTCCTCAGAATGTGCTTTCACAGCCTTTAAAAAAAACAACAACAGTGATTTCTCCTCGTCTGTCTCGCTGTGTCCGTCCGGCGCCGTCCGCCTCCAACTGAATTGTCTTCAATCGTCCCCTTGGACGCCTTCGCAGAGGATCTCTTAGAATTACGAACACACACACACACACACAAATACAGATGCATGTCTGATCGCACAACAGTCAGCACCGTCCGGCGAGTCGATCCGATGGATTTTCATAAGGAAATCGTATTTGAAATGGAATCTGTCGAGGTGCCTGCTTGGTGTTGAACACTGTCATGTCAGGGAGACAGCTAAGCCCTACAAGGCTTTTCCGCCTAAAGGCTCCACTTAAAGCAAATTATCATTTACCTTTCGACGCTTGCCAGATCATTAGGCAGGGACATTAAAACCAGCCACCACAGCACCAGAGGGGGCCCGAGTGAACCGCTGCCCGGTACATAGCTGTATGGGAGTGTGCACGTGTGTGTGTGTGTGCGCATGTGTGTGTGTGTGTGTGTGTGTGTGTGTGTGTGTGTGTGTGTGTGTGTGTGTGTTGATGGGAGTACGTGAAAGGGTGTGTTGAGGGGGTTGGGTTTGACACGCAGAAGTGCTTGTGTGAGCGTTTTCAAAAAAGTGTACGTGCGCGTGTGTGTGTATGTGTGTGTGTGCGCATGCACAGTGACATCAAAGGGGGCCAGCAGCCCTGGGTTTAGCCATGTGCCCAGAATCATTTGACACAAGCAGATGCATCATTAAAACACTGCCACACTTGCTGGCCAGGCGAGAGACCGGGCAAGTCACTCACACTCACGTACATTAGCATTTTTCTGCCCCCCTCCCCCTCCTCCCCCATTCTATTCGACGCTCTCCCAAATTCCACAAAGACGCGGAAATGCAAAAAGTGATGAGGACGTGCCTTTTTTCTTTTCTTCTTCACATTTTCATATTTAACCCTGTGACTTTTTCCAGAAGAGCTGTGTGAGTTTCAACAAGCGTGTGTGATTTTTTGGATGGGAGTGACATGACCGCGGGGCATCGGACGGGCATGTCAAGCAGTGTGTGTGTGTGCGCGCGTGTGTGAGAGAGTGCCTGCCCTAGCCATGGCAACCCAGCCCTTCTCATTAAATCATCCAGAGCAGCTCGTGTCTGGGGTCGATGCTGGCCACATAATGCACACACACACGCACACACATGTACATATTCACAAACAAACATTTGCGCTCGTGCACACACACACACACAGACAGCGGGTCCGACGGCGGGCCAACGGCAGGGCCTGTGATGTGCGGCCAGAGGATAGATGTGGACAGACTTCACCTTCTTCTGCTGCTGTGGAACACACACCAGATGGCCGAAGCACAACCGCCTTTCTCCTTACCCCCTTTCCTCACTTCCTTCTCTTTTTTCGTCCACCCCTCCACTCTCAAAATTCACCCTTCCTCCCATATCAATCCATTCTTCCACCCTCCTCTCGCTCACTGAACTCTCTCCGCATCGGCTCGACAAGCGGCGGCGTGAAAGGGACACAATGTCAGGCATGAACCTCAAGAAGGGCAAACCTAATGAGAGTCAAGTCAAAGCACAATGTTTACAGGGTTTTCTGGTGCGGGCTGTTAAAGTATGATTGTACCTCCAGCTGTACAAAACCTGAACTCAAAGTCAGAGTCACAAAAATGACCTTCTCAAAATACGAGTGTGGCCTCTTCACACATCGCTCACAGCGAGTGAACTTCTTCGTCTTTTCGATGTGACTTTTGTCATCCGATCATCCGAGCCCAGGCGTGATATGTGCGTGACGGCTCTCCTAGTTTTAAAACAAGACAATGATGATGTCTCAGTTGAGGTTAAGTTAAAACTAGGGCCTGATGCAAAATGGATTGAAATTTAAAATGTGTATTAGCTGGGCATGTCGAGCAATATGGATGCACATCTCTCAGTAAATAACCAGCAAGTATCCACTCAAGTCATAGTATCAACTAGTAGTAGTTATTAAATGAAAATATAAAAGGAAATATGTTTGAATGTCAGTTTGAATGGACCTGATGCAGCGGATAACATTATTAATACCATTATTATTATAATATACAGGTGCTATGCAGCCAAAGCCTGATGTTCACATAGAGGACTGGACTCATTACCAGGCAGCAAAGCCAAAGCTCAGCAATTTCTTATTTATTGCTTATTTTCACTCTCAACATTGTATTAAAAAAATACTATTCGATAATGTTTGTTCATACCTCCTTCTGTCCTCTATGAGTCTGCTCATTCTTAGACCGACAGATGGAGCATGCCGCTCTGAAGGAGGGAGGGCTGCAGTGGGAGTACTGGGAGCACTGGGGTGTCAGGTGTGACCGTGTGGCGACGACAAATGGTTTACATGGTTCACGGGTCGGGACCGGCTCTGGAACCGCAACGGCAGCCGGCCACATGACCTGAGGAATTTACTGTCCTGAACCAACTAGCTAATGTGAGAAGGACATTGTATGAAGCCCCCCTCCACACCATCACTGAGTAAGTCAGAGTAAGTTTACAGAGACAGAACGCATGCTTTGATGGGAGTAAAGCAGATTTGGGGGGAGAGCTTTTCTCAGGGGGCATTCACAGGATAGCCTGTACCTTTTAACTTTTTCTGTATATATATATATTAAAATATATAAATACATTTTTTAGATTAGAAAAAGTAGGAATACATCAAGCGAGTAATTGAATTGAATTGATCTTGAAAGAAATAAGAAAAAAATGCTTTTTAGTGTATGAGATCACGACACCCTAAAATGAGTCAGACCTATTTATTCTTTTTAATCAAGGGTATAATTTATGTTAAATAATATTAAAGAGTCTCTCTCAAAAACACAAACACAAAGCCATACTGTGTTAAGATGAGACACAAGAAATCTTGGAGTCAACATCTTGCCGTTCCAGTCTCTGCGATTTCCAGAGAGGAAGAGGATGTTTGGTCTTGTTCATGTCTGCTGTCTAAGGAACTATAAATACTCACCTAGACACTTCCAGGTGAAAGGACGGGGCAACGCAAACACACAAACACAGCTAGCTGGAGAGAGGGAGAGAGAGAGTATGGGGAGGTGGGGGGAGATAGAGGGAGGGAGGGGTAAAGCAGCCAAATAAAAATCTATTGAGCTTAACAATGGTGTTATAAAAACGTACAAAGGTAGTGTTTAACAATGTGGTAGGAAGAGACGGGGGTAAATACCTCTGGGAACGATGGCGCTTGGCTCGGCATCAAAGCCCTGGCAAGCACACAGCATTGTCTTTAAATTCACACCATTGTCTCCTTTAAACAGACACACACACACAAACACACTTCTATACATCTCTGATGATGTAGAGGGATATATCTTTGGGGCTAAAACCCCTTTTTGTTTCATAACTCTGGATTCTGAGTCAGAGATGCCTCCATAAAGCAGGAGGATAAGCTACTGAAGAGAAGGTTTTGGTATTATCGAAGAAGGGTATTACCATTAGCACAGATTGTCTATCCAATAAGATGTAGTTGAAGCTGTCTTTAACATTCAAAGAATAATTATTTGTATTTGCTTTCTTTCTGAGAGTTTGATGATAAGGCATATACAAGGTGTTATCTGCCTTTTGTGACTTCTTATTGTTACCAAATGAACAAGAAGAAAAAATATTACATGACAAAAAAAGGAAAATAAATCGGCTGTTGTGCTTATGTCAGATGTAATGACCAAGATAAATAGTCCCCTTCACTTCCTGCCACTGTGATATAAAATGTTGAATTGATCCATTTCATTGCGTCCAAGGGGCCACTAGCTAGCGAGCAGAACCTCCGTGGACCACCACATGGCCCTCCGAGGCTCACCGACGAGGCCCAGACCATAGCGGATCGATGTCACTCTCACAATGGTGCGTTACATGTGAAGTAAACGCCTGGAGGCTGTTAGCTTAGCTTAGCATAAGGACCGAAAGAGGAAGAATAGCAAGCCAGGCTTTGTCGTGCAATTCCTGTCTCTCCCAACGTTTAAGCAACTGTATGAGACGCACCGGGTTTTCGATAAGCTCCAAAGTTAACCCATGATGGGTTAAGTTGGAAGGTTTTTTCTCTACCTACGGACAGAACCAAGCTAACTGTTTCCCCCTGCTTTTAGCCTTTATGCTAAGCTAGGCTAACAGCCTCTTGGCACTACGTATTTAACTCACCCTCCGCTGGAGTTTGCAGCGTGTTGAGGCCTTGAAGAGCATATTCAGGTCCAATGTTGAGGGGACGGCGCTCAACAAGCATGCGGGTGAGCACCTGCAAAGTGACATCCAATTCATACATTAAGTAGTCACAGAGAATACGGGACGTGGTCCCAAAAGCCTTCACGAAAGAGGATTATACTCTAACATCCACGGCACCCTCACTTCTGTGATCCTCCGGCTGACTTACCACCATCACACTCTGCTGAGATGAGCTCCCCTGCTGAAATAAAATTGATAAGTACACAAATATCCCTTGCATAAAAAGACATTTGGCAGTAAATAAGACACATGAATATTTTCTCCCAGCCATTTTGCGAACCATACAGAAAAATGCCTACAACATACTTGCCGCAGATCCTTCAATAGCCCCCGCAATAAAGTGCAGATTTATGGCAAATGTTTTCATCGTTTCGCCTCTATCAGTGCCCCCGCTTCAAAATTAATTATTGATTAATCACTTTGCTTTTTAAGCAAAAATGCAGACCAGCAATATCAAACTATCACAAAAAAATGATTATGCCCCCAAATTGCATTTATCTGGCTCATTCATTACTGCGTATTGACAAGGACCAAGTTGCTAATCGCCAAAGCAAAGGAAATACGAGCCGTCAGCATTTCCGTTGATCGTATATATATATATATATATATATATACACACAACAGGATGTAAGTTAATAGATTGATCAGAGCAGGAGGCAGGGGCAGCGAGGCTAAACCATGCAAAGGAAAGGGGCATATGCATAATCATCACTTTGCTTGAGTCTTAAGTCCACAGCGAAAACAGCACACTGAGACACGATGACACAGATGCCGCGTGAGCGCGTACATGCATGGCCCGCCTGTGCGTGCCCACATATTGAAACTGCGGCTCGGTTGCCAGCGCAGGCGGCCAGCAGTAAAAGGTCAAGGCAAAGTTTAGAGGCTGTGTACCAGGGGCCTTAAGATATTCACAGCCAGCATTTTAGCCTGGAACATAATGAGATGGAACTGGTAAATATTTGCTGATGGCCTGAAAAATTTCAACCATGCTGGGAACCTATTTTGAATACAAAAGATGTCAGGGGAGGATGATAAGTGAGGATGGAGGGGGGAGGGGGGCACCTGATAGCTAATTAGTACATTTGCCCAAATAATTAGAATGAGCGCTCATGGCTGATATCACACAGGAGAGTGGTGTGTGTAGCATTCTGAATGGGGGTAATCTGCATTTCATAGGCTGCCCGTCGCGTATAATCACGCCCCTGAGGGAGGGCGAGAAGAGGGGGTACTTTAATGGACATATTTACCTTTGCTGCATATTGGTGATCTGTGATTAAGATTGGCATACGGCTGCACCAATGCGTTTGCACTTTCCTGACTCCTCCCCCTGCCGCTACCCACCCAGAAACCTCCACCCGAATCTCCAAAATTCCTCCACATCTGCTAGGTGGGCGGGGGTTTCAAAAAAGAACACCGAAAAACACAGCTCCATGTGATCATCCACCCCTCACGGACCCGCCTCCCACCGTGGCCGAGAGAGCGAGAGAGGGAGAGAGAGAGAGCTAGAGAGAGGGAGAGAGCAAGAGAGAGAGCTAGAGAGAGGGAGAGAGATAGAGAGAGAGAGATGTCCATGTGTCTTTTAACAGGCGTCTGGAGACACACACATTACGCTGTGCAAATAGATACTCCGTCTCATTATCCTGTCCTTTAAGGAAAAGGCCGAACGCGGCTGTTTGTGGTGCTCCTATTATTATTACCCCTTCACTTCTAATTCAAATATGGCTGGTCGGGGGAAGAGAGGGAGACGGAGACGCAAGCACGGAGAGAAGGGAATGGAAGGGAAGAGGGGGTTTAAGACGAAGAAGAATCAGAGGCACTTGTTTGGCCAGGTGCGTGGGATAAATGTGTGTGTGGGAGGGGCATTAACGCAGACATAGGGAGGCCTGACAGCTTTATGGCGTATCTGACACATGTTCAAGAACATCTGGGCCTCACATTATGTACTGGAGTCGAGGTTTTTTTGTCCGACCCGGTCCACAGTGAGGTCAGAGGTCAGGGTAGTGATTCAGTTTCTGGCTCGAAATGATGGAGTAGGTGCTTGGCAACGTCGGGACCGATTGTTTTTAGTCGGCCTGTACAGCGGCCGAGCAACCCAACGTTAAACCTCACAGAGAAGAACAACATTGGAAGAGGAGAATCTTCCTTGACAGCCTGACAGTCGTCACATTGACGCAACACCGGCAAGCAAATGAAGCGCATAAAGCACAAGACCATCTTGAGTGAATGGGTCCCCTCGGTGCATCCACATAAAGCCCCCCCTTTCCTGTCCCCACTACCCATGTTTAACATATCATTTGTACAGGTTAACTCTCACGCTGAAAACTGCACCTGAACTTCAGTGATTTGTTGACGCTGAAAAGAAAGCCCGCCTAAATCCCTTAGTTGCTACAGCTGTGTACATTTATACATGAATGCATTAATACATTAATACATATATGCATACATGCATACATACATACAATAACCTCAGTATCGGATCTGGATCGAGGAAAACGTGATCGGTACTCCCCTACTTTTATCTTTAGCTCTTTGCCTCACCGACAGCTCCTTCCTGCAAAGGCTCCGGCTTAGCGGCCGCCTGACCCCCTTCGGCCCCCGGAGCTTGTGCCTGCTTATCCCCTTTAATTTACAGGTTTTTTAGTAATCACAATTATATGAACGTGATCCACTGCTATTTGGACGTTTTTTTACAGCCAGCCGGCAAAAACTAAAAACATGCTGCAGCTACAGTCTGGAGTAGAAGAGTAATCCAAAATGTCAAAATGCACTGAATTTCTAGATGTAGATGGTTGTGTATTGTGTATATGTAGATGCATAAGCGTTTGTTGGTGTAGATGTGCATGTATGTAAAGGTTAGCATTTATACTCTCTATAATCTAAACTATTGATACTAATATTACTGTTTTGATTATTTACTACTTATTTTATTGTAATTAATTACGTTTATTTAAATGGTAAGGACTGTTCTGTTGTGTTGAAAAGGCAAAATAGAAAGTATATAAAAAGAATGCGCTGAATTCAGGTGAGGAGGAATCTCATTTTGCCGAAGGTTTTTGTGAATTGACAGGAATGTAACATGTAACACAGGGAAAGCAGCGCTCTGTTGATTTAATTTGGTGTAAAAAAATAATTTTGACACAATTCAATTTTGCTTCCAGGAGATGCTCTGTATCTCCAGTCTTATTTTGGTTTGTGCAGCATGTCAGTGAAAGCAGTGCTCCGTTTATTACAATGTGAAAGTGCATTAAAAGGTATTTTGAACCATAAAATCAATGATTAATTGTGATGAATAACATGTGATTATCAACGTTGACATGCATCTGCAAATCTTAAAAAACAGTTTAATGTCAGACGGATGACAGATAAAATGCCTGCAGAGAGGAGCAACGAGACGTGAGGTGAGAAGATGAGGAAGACGAGAAGGGCGTAGCGAGATGACGAAGTGGGAGCGCTCCATGAAAACGGCGTCTTACTAGGTTGCCGTAACTTCGACCCTGGGAACTTTTTCAGCGTCCTATGCGACTCCAGCTTGGAAAAGCTTTTGCAGCTTTAAACAAGTCATCAAGCTGCATGTTCTTGTCCACCTCTTCTCATCTGGCCCGAGACGGAGGAGGAGGAGGAGATGGGGAGGAAACATAACTAAAATAGAAATCTGAATTGGAAGCAAGGATACAGATCAAAATGTAATCCTTCTTATGGCCCGGCTGGAGAGAGAGAAAGAGAGAGAGAGAGGAGGGGGAGGGGGGATTATGTGACACTCTGCCCTATCTTTACAATTAGTTTTTTGTTTTTTTTCCTACAGGTGCCGCACACTCCCAAAATCACATTGAGCAACTTCTCTAACAGGGTCAAGGAAAAGATGATTTAAGCCCCGACTATATTTACGTGCGGGGCTTCCGACAGCATGCCGCAATTTGTCTCTGTCTCGCTGTGTTTTAGCAACATCTGGCGCCCAGAGATTTAGGTTAGACAGGTAATTAGTGGCACATATTTGTCCGAAAGACAGGTGTATTTTCATTTAAGAAACACTCCATCACTTCGGCGGAATGGGAGGCCGTTCGGTACGCTCCGTCTGAGGGGGACGCACACCGAGCTCTGCAGCACCCACGGAACGCATCCATCGGGTGTTCAGTTTGATTTTATCTTGGATGTTTTTAGATTTAATACACTTTTTTTTTTTAAAGAAGCAATATCCCCCAACATGCCGCCCCGTGCAGTGGTAAAACCCTGCTTTCATTACACAACCCTTGCATGATTGCAAGGGTTGGCACCGGCCGTCCCAAATGTTTCTCCTGCTTAAGTATGAGGCATTACTCTATGTTAACAACTTCACACAGGATTAAATGTCTAATATCAATGTCCCGTCTAAAAAACACATTTTCTCTCCGTCTCTAGATTGTTTACTTTTTCTCTTCCCGCGTACCCCCCCCACCCCCCCCTCCCCCACAGCAGCCACGCTCATCCCCCATGTTAGGTTTAGAAACATAAAGTAAGATATCTCATTTGAGCGCGTTTTAAAAACATTTTTTTTTAAACTCTCAAATTGGATGAACTGAAAACAGCCTCCATTCCCATCTTTGTGATTATTGCAGCTCAGCGGTTGGCTTCGTCCTTGCCGCGCGCCTCCTCTCTTTAAGCGCTCTTCCTCCCTTCTCCAGATGAAGCTGTATGTTTTTTTTTTTGTTTTTTTTTAATGGAAATGCACTTCATCACGGTCACTCGGCTCGCGGTTCTAATAAATCAAGGGCCGTCCGCCATCGCTGCTCCTCTCTGGAAAACAAACTGCCCCTGGATGGATCTCCTCAGCTGCTCCTAATGGAGGTCACATTCACAGGGACACATTTACTTTATTTAAAACGAGCATGCACAAACACACCGAGCATGAAGTAGAGGAAGTGTCCCAGCGTTCACATGCTGTCCAGAGCACTGTACCACTGTATCAGCACTGTACCTATTCTGTCTCTTGCACATTGCTTTTAACTGAGATGTATTTAGTGGCTTGGCCTTCATGCCCCTCAATAAAACCGGCTCCTCGTCGAACACTTTTGAAGCTTTTGCTTTCAAAGAATTTCAACCAGAGTGGAAGCTGCTGATTATTATAAATGATTGGATTGTAAAATGTTTGAAAACAGGTGTGTGGGGGGGGGGGGGGGGGGGCACCTAAAGCCCACGATGACATCTTTAAATTCAGATATTCGTATTTTTGCTGTTCAAAGAAAACAACTTCGAAATGAGGTCAATGAAACAAATCAATGTACCACACATCAACCGCACATCCCACTTCACACCGATCACACGAACGATCCACTCAGTCTCGTTTCTTCTTCTTTTTATGGAGGTAAAGCTCACTTTGTAGCTTACATTGTTACGGCAGCACAATTAGAATCTCCTGTTGCATGAAAAGACTTAGACCTCCATCACAGACCATACCAACGTGATGATGTAGGTCCTCACGAGGCATTAAAGGTCATCACGGTTATCCCTGTGATATCATGTGTGCAGTCAGGTTGCCCACACATATAGATACACAGTATACACATAATAGCGTACGTACGCACAGGAGTCGGAGGCTTTAACACCGCAGTCTTCGCCCTGGATACATTTATTTCTTCAGAAGCCTCGAACTGCTAAATGTGCCGGCCTGCACAAACCAATACCCTCTGTCGCCCACTTCATCCACAGAAACGTATTCCTCCACATTTAATTGTAAGTGGGTGGTGCGGGGGGAGAAAACAACGAGATCAATTGTGATTCAACTCATTCCCCCTGAATGGAATTATCTGCGCACACAAAAAAGAAAATTCAAAAAATGTCTCTGCTGTACAGGCTCAATCAAAATAGTCTGATCCTTGTTACAGAAGCTGAATATGTATGAACAGCTCGAAATATGCTGAATTTATTTTGAATATTTAATGAGATATAAAATATAAGTCTATTTCGGCAACTAATAAAATCAGTCTTGTATGAATGTGCCATAGATTGAAAATGAATGAGGTGTGGGGGGATGAGGGGGCAGAGGAGAGGAGAAGAGAAGAAAAAAACAAAGGGTGTCAGAGCTTCATCAACATGCTATAACTGAGTGGCACGGCCATATTTTTTCCAGCACCGAGATCAGTCAAAATACCAATGTGCAAATCCGAGCCACCTCCATCTCTCCATCTCTCCGTATTCCTTCCACCCCCTGCTCCGCCTCTCCCTCTTTCTCTCTCTCTCCCCCCCTATCTCTATGTGTGTCCAATCACACGGCAGTCCTTCTCAATAAAACAAATTAACTGATTAGACATTTTAATCTCAGTTGTCTTTGACCTTGTAGAATATATTACTGATGTCTACATCGCTGAGAGCAGATAATGCGGCAGGCAGCTGCTTTTCTTAAAGACAAAACTGCCCTTTTTAAAGAGGCGCCAGACACACAAGCTAACAGGTTGGGGGGCAGAAGTATCACCCTCCCTCCGCCTCCTCGTCACCACCCTCCCTCACCCAGTATGCCCCCCCCCTCCTTCAGCACACACACACACACACACACACTCACAGAGCCGCACTCTCCTCCCCTCCCTGCAGGCAGCCGGCGGGGAAGGGGTTAAGACAGAATGCATTAACAAAAGAAAATTATAGCGTAAACAGTTCATAAAATCTCACAGCCCCTGATGTCGGGGCTAGATCATTAAATTTCTGCAACAATTAGACCTTTTCTCACGGCGGCAAATTGGAGCCGTTGCCATGGCAAATCCGAGCCCTTAAGTCATATATCTTTGATTGCGGAAAGGTCAGGCGCAGACAGCCTAATAACTCAGGGAGCTGTTTGACAGATTTCATCCAAGCATGATCACATAACAGAGCCAAACTATGTCGGCAGTTGTTAAAAGCAAGGGAGGGGTCAGATGGGGAAGGTTGGGGTTATGGAATGCTTCTGCTCGGCTGGGCGGCCTGATAATGTTCCTGACTGACTTTAAATCCACTGGAACATAAAAAAAGAGAAAGAAAAAAAGAGAAAAAGCGTATTTCTTTAACTGTGGATCAGTGAAGGGGGGGGGTTGTTTTTTTTCACTTGACCAGACCCGGATTAGGCTCTAAAGGAGGTGATGTTAGGGATGGCTGATTTAATGCCTGCATGATTTGAGAAGTGCTTTTCTTGAAAACAGAACAGAATACAATGGAATGAAGCAGAGCCGAGCAGGAGGAAACAGAACGACGAGCAGGAGTGACTGACAGCGTTTTGAGACACCAATGATGAACCATGATTTATTTCCTGTTCAAACACATATGTTGAGGGAATTGAGATGGATGCGAGCTCCCGGTACGGCGTGGGATCGAGCGGCGGGCTGCGGTAGAAATCCCTGTCATCGACTCGTTTAACGACCCCGACACACACAGAACTTTGAATAACAATCAGCTTCTCCTGACTCCGTTAAGACTACATGCCTGATACTGCTGTGTTGGTTAGACCCCCCCTTCTCTTCTGCTGTCTATGGCATCCCTCCTCTATCCTTCTGTCTCTGTAGGCAGTGCTGGCATTTCAGCTGTCTCTCCCAAAAGGCCCAAGCTGAGAGAAACAAGTGCTAATACCACCCCCTGCTGGAGGACAGGGGCCACTGGCTCACATCAGATCGCTTTGCCTCTGCTGTCTTTTTTTTTTTTTTTGTCCACCCTCTTGTTCTGTATATGTGCTGTACGATATACCAGAGAAGCGATGCATGTGAACCAACAACAGCCGGATTAACCCAATATGGAGCTGTGGGGATATGACCCCCCTCAGTGACGCACTGCTTCTCACGCTCTCTGTGCATTGTGTGTGTGCCCTGTCACCTCCGAATACCCACTACTGGAGACCCACTAAACAACCAGGACTACCTGCACGCATGTCCAGGTTTAATGTGTGTCAATTAGTCTTAGTTCAATTTAGAAAAATAACTTTATTGAATAACTTTCACCATGGAAGCACAATATCAAATCAGTCTTAACTCAGAGCCCCTTACAACACTCAGTTAATATTAATAATAATAACGGTGGACTTTTTCTCATGGCTTGTTCATGTCAGCTGCGATTGTATTTCAGTGTATTCACTTTATTTCCTAAGACCCTCATGAGGTATACAAACTCTAAATACAGCAGTTTCCACTGTTATGTTTGCATATATGTTACTGGTGCTGATTGTCTCAATGAACTTCTCAAAATGTTATAAATAAAGACTTCCTGGTGCAGAGGAACTTTAAGAAATCATTCTTCATTTAAATCAATTGCCATGCAGTGAACCCTGGGCTTTAAGGAGCCCGGGCCCCTGGTAACTCAGCATGGAACATCTTATTATGTATCTCCGAATGTACTGACAAAACTCTTGAGATATGTATTGTGGTAAGTATTTCTCCCTCAATGAAATAGATACCATACAGGTGCTCAAAGCATGGTTGCTGAATGATTTCACGCCATGTAATTATAATAAAGAGATCCACACGTTCTTACTGAGTTGACA
Organism: Cottus gobio; assembly: GCA_023566465.1. Taxonomy (NCBI): domain Eukaryota; kingdom Metazoa; phylum Chordata; class Actinopteri; order Perciformes; family Cottidae; genus Cottus; species Cottus gobio. The sequence continues at coordinate 24,414,473 of CM042224.1, read as the reverse complement.
ATAAGGGGTGTTTTAACACGTTTTAAAGCTATAGACACGTATTGTTAGAAAACAATACATACAAATAAACAGTAATGTCTGCAATGAGGTTTCAGTATACAAAAGCTATCTTCCAATACATACTAGGCTATTAGAAACCAATGTGCCACAACTAAAAGCTGTAAGAAGAAAAATGTTTATGTTCTGTTAGATATTAGACAGTTTGTCTCTGTAAACTAGAGCAATGTGTGTATTTCTCTTTCCTCATACTTGGATTTGAAATGAAAATATGATTCTGTCTTTCAATCATGAGGGGTTTGAGGACTCATAGCCTTCTTTTAATAATATGTATTTTCTTCTATATTTGACAGAGGACAGTACACTGGTTCTACAGAGGGGCCTTTTGCGCTTTGACGTGACCCAAAAGGCCACCGTAGCTCTCCGACACGCACGTGAAACTACGCTTCTCGCAGAGCCCTCTCAGGAAGAGCAAAGGCCACTGGGACTTGTAGGACAAAGGAGGGGGGAGATGCTGGAGGCTGGAGGGCTCAGCTGCGACACAAGATGTCTCTCTGGCAATGAAGTCTTTAATATCCTTTCCCAGAGAACCATGAGTCAAAGATCTCAGAGCACCTCATGGCTTCTCTGGTCCCTGGCGTTTGGGTCCCTCAGTGGACAAGCCCCCAGCATCAGCTTCACCAGCACTGTCACATGTACTCCAGTGTGTGTTTTTTTTCTGTTTAGGTATGGAACATTTCCTTACCTGCACCCAACACACTATTTCTGGGCTGATGGATGGATGGACCTGGACTTGTATAGCGCCTTGCTAGTCTTCCGACCACTCAAAGTGCTTTGTGTGTGTGTGTGTGTGTGTGTGTGTCTGTCTGCATAACTTTGACATAGCACCTTGTATTGTGATTGACAAGCAACTATATATAATAAGATATGGAATTAGTTTCCACAAACATGCTTTAACCATTTTTTGTGCAATCGTCCTCAATCATTCATCAAGATGTGTCGAAAACAGCTGACACCCGGATTGACCAGAAAACTTTCTCACCCCAATGCGTCACAAACTAAATACTGCACCTCTGTCAGCGCCCCTACCCTTCAAAACTATGCCGCTCTAGGAAACAATCTCTCGTCTGAAGGACGGCTCTTCAGCTTAAGTTTGTGTCTTTTCAAAAACTTCTTCTTTTTCACAGGAAGTTTGGTTCAGGAAAAGAACGCATTTGATGTTAACTGGATTGACTTGCAAAATAACATGCCTATCAAGTGAAAAAGGGAGTCAAGTCGAATTTTCTGTTCGACCCGTCCGCCATGTGGACCGTCTCGTCCCAGGACAATTGAGGACAACAAGCAAGGACAATTATGTGCATTCGTGAGAGGAACAAATGTCAGCATATGTAAGAAAATGTACTCCAGGCAATGCAGAACTGTGGGGTGAATGTGTATCAGTGGATAGCAGGTGTGTCTTTCAATCAGAGGATCGGTGGTTCGATCCCCGGCTCCGCTAGTCCATGTCGATGTGTCCTTGAGCAAGACACTTATGGCTCACTGTTGCTGTGTCTACTGTATATCATGTAAGGATAAAAGCGTCAGCTAAATGTAACGCAGAAGAAAATCTTCCTGACTGAACTTTTGCGAAACTGTCATTTGGCACCAAATTTTGTTGGGCTGATTTCACTCAAGACATTTAAAGGCCCCACAATTAGATTACACTCAACAAGTTATATAATGTTTCCGAGAGCTTATTCAGCCACAAGTGTTCAGATAAGTGATTGGCATAGCCCATACGAAGCAAATTGGACTTCCGCAGTATCTCTCAGTAAAAAACGACTCAACTTGTTGAACGAAACAAAAATAATCGTTAAGGACTTGAGTCACGTGGACAGTGCAATGGGGAGTAAAGGGGTCGGTTAAAAGAGGATTTTTAAAGAGAGCACATATCTCTCCTATGTACTCCAGGAAACAGCAGGAATCCACAGCGAGGAAGCACATACACACACATACACTTTACCGGGAGATGCAACGAGAAGGAGAGAGAGAGGGAGAGAGAGAGGTAGACATACAGAATGCGAGGAAGGAGATTTGTGGACACAAGTGTGTGTTTAATGTGTGAGGGAGAATGAGAATAGTGGGATCACATGAGGGGGAGCAGGAAAGACCTGCGCACGTGTTGCTCGTCCGCAGGCGGCCGGGCAAACTCTGTGCGATGAATGTTGCCTGAGATTCGCCGGGGCCGCCCGCTGCTCCCCCGGCACTCCAGGCGTCGGCGGGCAGGGAGGTAATTCGTTGACACTGTGTCACTTGTGATAATTGGGGAACGTCAGTGTGCTCGCTCACCTGTCTCCGTGCAGGTGCTGGGATGTCATCGCCCACCGGAGAAAGGAGCAGCTCCTCTTCATCCTCCTCTTCCTCCTCCCCTTTTGCTTCCCCACCACCCAAACAGCTGCTGTTTATGTGATTGAGTGAGGGACAGGATGGGGGGGGGGGGGGAGCTCATTTAAAGCCGTGTTATTCATTTATTATCTGGTGGAAGTGCAACAACGCAATTTAAGGTTGATTTATAGTTACGGTGTTAAAGCATAGCTACAGAGCCTACATGCATAGCCTCCGTCGCTTCGCCAAAACGGACGTGCCATAGACTGTATTTAAGAAGTGGACCGTTTTAAAGCCTTGAGTTTGGCGATTTCGTCACCATTTTGGATTACGGCCTTCGCCAGGTTGTATCCTTCACAAACCAATGGACAGAAGCAACCATATTTGGACTGTGGAGGAGCATAATTTGCTAAATGAACATCATGCTGTATTCAAGAAGACTTGAAACTAGAGATTGAGACCCTAAACTAATCTGTACAATGTTTACTGAGGGAATAAATAGAGTAATTTTCTCATAGACTTCTATACAACCAGACTTAATTTTGCAACCAGAGGAGTCGCCTGCTGGCCGTTAGAATGGATGCAAGTTTAAGGCACTTCCGCATCGACTTCACTCAGTATAACCAGGCCACCTCAGCATCCACGAAATGAATCCAGCCGCAACCTCTGTGGGGAGCCCAGACAAGATAACTCTCATCATAGGCACACAGTTTTAAAACCAGACGATAAATATTTAGTCTCTCAGTCAAGGTTTAGTTAATCCTAAAATGCAAGATGGAAAGCAATGGATTGATATTTACAATGCTGATGAGCTGGGCATGCTGGGTAATTTGGATGCACATCTTTCAGTAAATAATAACCATCAAGTATCCAGCCAAGGCATAGTATCAAAAGGTATTTGGTATTTGAAAAGATATAAAAGGAATCTGGGGGAACCAGTTTGAATGATGCAGCTGATAAAATGAATGACAGCATTGTTACCTATAATTAACGGTGCTATGCAGACACAGCTTTATGTTCACATTGTATAGCCAAAGCTTGTAGTGGAAATGTCAGGTTCGACACCCTATTTTCCCAATTGCTATTTATCCATGATTAAAGTTTTGATTACATCAATTTCTTTCATGCTAATGACCACCATTTGAAATGTTTTGGCCAAGCCAAAAATGGCCGTCAAAGGGAGGACATGCTCCCTTGACGTCTTTACCAGTGAACATCCAGAATATATGATGATATACAATGATTTCCAAATGCCTTCCTCAGTACTCAAGTGACGATCATGGCAGTACAGATATAGTGCATTGTGAACTACTTGAACACGTCACTAAAAATAAATCTAAATCTCGTTTCTCTTTTTTATTGAGCAGTATAGCAATCCGCTTGTGTTAGTCAACGCATCAGTTAGCTTGTTAGAGCGGCCCTGAAGGCCCTGAAGGCCCTGAATGGGGCGACTGTGGCTCAGTGGATAGCAGGTCCGACTTACATTCAGAGGATCGGTGGTTCAATCCCCGGCTCCACTAGTCCATGTCGATGTGTCCTTGAGCAAGACACTTAACCCTCATTGCTCACTGTTGCTGTGTCTACGGTTTACTGTATAGCATGTAAGTCACTTTGGATAAAAGCGTCAGTGAACTGTAATGTAAAAGGACCTGAGCAGATGCACATTGGTCCTCACTGTCAGATGTCCGTGCCGGGCCCACAGTGTACCAACTAGTGACACATTTCATCCAGAGCCTGAAGTTATTGTGTTTCAGAAATATTGTAGGTGATTGTTTTACTGCTTTTATTATTAAGTTATAACCACAGTAATAATACAAATTATGGAAATAATTGTTTATTTACTACTTTTCACGCACAAAGTGCTTTCCAGATTAAAAGATTTACAGAATAAAAATAGAAAACCATAGTAAAATGACATCAATCAGACCTGAGTTGGCTGTGGCTCATAGAGTGGTCGTCCTTTTACATTACACTTAGCTGATGCTTTTATCCAATGTGACTTACATGATATACAGTAGACCGTGGACACAGCAACGGTGAGCAATGAGGGTTAAGTGTCTTGCTCAAGGACACATCAACACAGACTGGCTGAGCCGGGGTTTGAACCACCAATCTGATTGAAAGACAGACTTGCTAACCACTGAGCCACAGTTGCCCCACAAGGACTCTTGTCTTATACTGCCAGATGGACAGATCAACCAATCACATTATTGATCAAATTAGGGAAACTGGTTCGTACCTTTAAAAGATACAAAAGCTAAATAGATTCAAGACATAAAGATTAAAAAGAAGGGAGAGACATCCGTTCCGTGAGTATGAGCAATGCTCTCCATGTCATGGCTCAAAGAGATATCTTTGTACAAATATTGAAACCAGCGCAGAGTTACACGGTTAATTTGATCTGTCAGGAAAAAGACAAAAGTTAGGATGCAAAAAAAAAGAGGATGACAAATAAATGGCAGATCAGGGGGAAAGTGAAAGAGAAGGCGACGGGGCCACCCACAGAACGAGGCAAGAAGGAGCAACAGCCAAACCACTTGGGAGTAATGGTCTGTGAGGCTAATATTTCCTCTGTCTCTGCTGAACCCTGAAGGAGAGGGGTGGGGGTGTGGGGTGGGGTAAGGGGCCGCTCACTTGTTGTCGGTGTGATGTTCAACGGAAGGAGGGGAGGGGGCGGCAGGAGTGGGTCACCTGTAATGGCGGAGCGCTAGATTGTGGCCATTCCACACTCATTACACCATTTACAATTACTGCTACCTATCACCCCCCCACCCCCAAACTCCCCAAGAGGCCAGTCTCAACCATTAGCACCACGACTCAAATGAAGTGGATAATTGTGTCTCTCTGTGGCATATCATGGGACAAGAGAGTCAGACGAGAGAGGAGGAGGGAGTAAAGCGAGAGGGACTAAATGAGAGGGGGGGGGGGAGGGAAATGTTGAGACAAAGAGATGTACAAAATTAAAAAAAGGGATTTGTGTTGTAATCACAGCCGATAGCATTTATACGGGAGGACGGTTTACAGTGCAACTTACTGGGCTTTAACATAGGTCAGCCTGTTGTGACTCATTTTGTGTTGGCTGTATGATTCCATTTGTATGATTTCCATTATTGTTAGATTTAATGTTTATCTTAAAAATAAGACAGGATTTAAACGTCTTCTTCTGATGCATTTACACTTTGTATGTACTCCACTAACTAAGATAAAAAAAGCTGACAACATTTTACACCCTGGGAGTGAGGCCAGGTGGCTTAAGCAAAGCAAGTATATGATGCAGATCAGCCAAGAAACAAACGTGGTCAAGGAGACGTCACAGAATCACTGAGTATATGATATCCCTTCAGATGTGCAAATAGGAGGCTGATATTCATTGCTAAAACACAATAGACACTGTAGGCCCAGGATGTGATGGGCTGGCAGAGGGTCCCCCAAGTGCCACAGAGGAAAGGTGGGCTGCTTGCCATCGACCTGCTGCGCCCCGTCTCTGGAGATCTCCAAGTGGCTTCGGGGTCTTCCCGTTAAGGACCGATGTGGATCACAAGAGCAGCTTCCAGATCCTGATGGGCTAATGACAGTTGCCATCTCCAAACCCGAAAGCCCACCGCTGTGCATGTTCATGCAAAATAGAAGACTTCTTATATTTTGCACATAGGGTGGGAAAGAAGAGCTCATGAATAGGAAAGTGAACAAAAATAGGGATCCATCTCTTGGCGTCTCTTGAATGCTAAATATAAGATGAAGGCCCAATGATTTTTGAGCAAGCCCAGAAAGACTTGTGAAACTTTGTGCCATCACTATCCTTTGTCTTAGCACAGTTGTCATGTACAGCCTGTACCCGTATTAAATATTAATTTTGCATAATAACTTTCAAAGGGGAATAAAGCACAGAGTTAATTATTAATAGCGTGTGTATTCAAGGCATCTCTTTCTTTTTTTTTTTTGACGCACCAAAATATTGCGACAGTTGCCACTCGAAGGAAGAGAATCCCCATAATGCCGCACTGATGCAGAAATGACATTCACTAAACACTGATGCAAGTTCCACGAAACATCTAACCTACATTTCACAGGTATCGGTGGGAAATTCACCAGCGCTCTGCATTTTGACGTCTTCCCAGCTGAGGAAACTGAAGTCCCGCCTGCTTTTCAGATTGAGTGTATGCGTTATACGGGCATGTACATGTTAACAAGCAGCTCTGGCATCGGCCAGACTCAAGCACACATGGATTTAGCCTGAAAAAGGAAATATCTTGACAACCACTAGCTTTGCATTTGTAAATTCACACTCAGTTCGGAAGTACAGTATTTCCATTTTCTTCTACTTAAAATATACAGATTTCTTTTTTGTATTTTGAGGCTGTTGAACGTAGCGAAAACACAGCATCGACCTTCTATCATTATAAAGCGGTTGACACATTAGAAGGCAGTTGCCCGCTTACACATCCAGCAGACACAGAGCAAGGTTAGTATTTATTCTGAGTCGCAGTCTAGTAACCCCCCTTTAGCTCTATCTGGCTCTTTCGCATCTTGTTGTTGTGGTGCTTTACTACATTTCGTTGCAACAGCTGTTGCACAGTCAACTGAACTTTTTTAATCTGAAGGATTGAAGGACAGCACTCATGAGAGCCGAAATAGTGAACCAAAACAGTAAAAACACAGGCCATGAAAAAATAAATAAAGATCCTAACATTGAGGCTAAGTGAAGAGTTGGGTTTCCAATTCTTTGTGGATTCTTCACTAACTAGAGTCTTCACACATAGTCATTTGATCCATTTCTAATATGAAAATATTGCTTCTATGCTACTTTTGTCATTTGTTTTTGCCATAGAACTATACAATGAAATAAAGGTTTCAAGTTGAAAAGGGTTCTTCTTGAAGGGCTGAAGTTCTACGCAGAACTGCTTCTTCTGAGGAACCTTTTTTGGGGTTTAAAATAGGGTTAGCTAACCTGTTAAACTAAAACTAATGTTAGGGTTGCGAAAGAACGCTTTGTGGTTCTAGTTAGCACCTTTATTTCTATGTGTGCAAATTGTGCGAATTCTATATATATTTTTGGGTACAATTTGTGTGTGTGTGTGTGTGTGCAGACAGTAAGGCCAAGGTCAGTTAATTTGAAGTGGCTATGTCATAAACCCATCAGGCATCGGTAGGGGAGGAAATCAAGCAAGCCGCTCTGATGAGGGGAAATGCTATCTGCTATAGACAATGGATATCTCATTTACTGCATTTCTGTCCCATTTCAACACACTTTGCCCAGAGCCCGTTAATATGCACGTTATCCGACTGCGCTGAGGGGGCGTATGGAGCCAGCGAGGGGCGGGGAGGGGGGTTAAAGGGAGGGCGGCTGAGGCGAGACGGACCATTTCAGTGTCAATTTACAGCAATTCCCGCCGTCTAAAAATGAGAGGGAAAAAGTGAGAGTACTTCCCATTTTCTTCCCAGATCTTTTAGTTTAATTCAATTGGACCTTTCAATACCTTATTTATGACACACAGGAAGCATTCGTCCTATTGCATTATGGGGAGTGGGGGAGAGATAAAGACGCTGATTCTTTAAAGCTCCTCGGCACAAAAGGAGATAAAATCAGATAAAAAGAGGAGTGTGTTTTTCATTGTGTTCTGTTCTGTCAGGGAGGAGAGGATTAAGTCGCTTTCTAATGCGGCCAGCCTGTGTTCAGGAGACAAAAACACAATCTAATACATTTAACTAAACTCAGACCGTCAGGGCTATTTTTGACTTCTCTTCATCCTCTCAAAGTGACGACATACCAAAGTTATCAGGCCCTTCCACTGGCGTTTTAACCAATTAAGTTGTTCTAAATGAAAGCCCTCTCTACAACTCGTTCTTTTAATGGACATATTTTGATAATCGAGAAAGTGATCCTTTCCAATGCGCCGATGAGCGTGAATCCCTAAAGACGCAGAGGGGAATCGTGCCAAGATAAAAGCAACAACCGTAGCCCTGCCTCACATGAATAATAGGTCAGATGTGATCGAACAGCTCCATCTCCAGCGATGGCGAGCCGGCATATCTCTTCTTTTCCAGGAATCTCAATCAATAAGCAGTCACTAATGTGTTTGACTCGGCGAGATGCCTGAATCCATATTTAAATCATTGTTGCACACATCATCTCCCCCAAGTTATATGTGATTAGGCATGACTGCATTCGCAATTTGAACATATTTGCTGTTAATTATTGACTTTTCCGTCACGGATTCGTAACGATTGTTGGCGTCTTCAGACCCGCTCTTCCAGGATCGCAACCCCTGAGCTCTCCCTATGCAGGCCTTTCACACAGCAACGCGCAGAGGGAGGTTGCCAGATTAAAAACATAATAAAATGACACATTCCCTCACTGGGTAGCACCACCACGATGGCTCCAGGCGCTACCTTTGTCTCCATCACGGCGATGACGAAAATCTTGCATTGTAGCGCAACACCCCTGATTTCATGCAATGTGGCGGATTACGGGTCTGAATTGAACGCTCAGCTCTTTTTTTTTTTTTTTGTGTGTTCCAATTTCCAAATTAGGATTTTCTGCCTTCATAATGACACAAAGCATTCTCTTAGTCAAATCAATGGCAGCTATTTATATGAGCGGTAATCCCTCACCCAGCGCTGAACTGCCAGAAAAGAGGGATGGCTTTAAAAGTAATGCCGCAAAACAAAAGGGAGACACTAAATGAATGCAAATTGGCTTCTCTGTCTTTCTGGATGTCCATCTCGGGGAACACGGTTCAGCCGGCCAGGAAGAGGAAACAAAACAGCTGTTTAAGACAGCTCATTTGGTAAATAACCCATAACGCCATGTTCACTACCAGTTAAGCTTAGAATAAAATGTTCAAATAACCCTCCCCTCCAGTAGCAGCGGCGACTCATTCTTCTCTGTCTTTGCATTTCAACAGAACAGGGCATGAATGCCTGACAAGTAGGCTATCATCCAAGAGATCATTAAGCACAAGGGTTGAAGTGCCATCTTCAGTGCCATGGCAACAGGGTTGAGAGATGAGATAAAAACAATGCGAGGCAGGAGGCAGGAGGCAGGAGGCGGGGCGGGCCCTCAACGATCGCCACTGATCGATGGATCTCTTTCTCTCCCTTCAGAGGCCAGGCACAGGAAGGGGAGGCTTGAACAGGGAAGAAGACAGCAAGAGAGAGAGAGAGAGAGAGAGAGATAGACAGAGAGAGAGAGAGGAGGGAGGGAGGGTTGGGGAAAGGCCAAGCAGCTTTAGGGCTTCATAGGTGCACTAACAGTGGGAACTGTCTCTCTTCAAAAGCGCCGATCGTTTTCCTCACAAGGGTCTAATTGAACATGTCAAACAGTGCAACATTTGCATGGGAACGATTTTCTTTTTTTTTTTTACTTTGTAACGAGGCTGAGCCAGAGGCTTCGCATCTGCACCAGGAGAACAGCAACTCAGCGCTCACACGGCAGGGGATGCAAGGTGGCGCGGATGTGCGAACACTCACCGAATCCGGTCGCAGACTCCGCATCGAAACCAATATGGCTGATTATTTTAAAGCTGTTTCTGAGAAGGAGAAAAAAACAGGCTCGTGGCCCTGCAAAAGAACCCCGGGCGCGTCAGACGCTCATTGTGTTGCAATCCAAACAGATCAGCCACACTGTACTGTGGGTTTGTGACGCATAAGCACTTTCTTTTTTGTGCGTATGCACACAGTATCTATTTACCTCTCCTCTTCCTACATAACAGTCGTTTTTCGAGTGTGATAGAGGTGAGCCGAGAGGAGCAAGTGTATTATCTTTTGCAGCTGTCAGCACTGTTTGCTGTTTTTTTGTGGCGAAGCTCCACGGGGCTCCCACTAAACGCCATCAGGTTACGACTGTGGTTGTTTGCTTTTTTTAATTATAGCGGGAATGCTTTTTGAAGCGTGCGATAAGCACACCACTGCTCCCCCCTTTTCTCAGGGCTTGCATGCGCACACGGCAGCACCACCGCCGCCGTGCAGGCATGCAAAACGTACACCCAACGCAGTTTGGTGAGTTGTCTGTCTCACAACATGTGCTAATCAATCTGTTGAGAGCAATCTGTCAGGAAATCTTCAGCTTTAAACAACCCAGTGTGAATAGGGATGAGGCCCGTTCCATGGGGCAGGGTACTGCAGGGACTTAGCAATAGCTGTCTTTACGTATCCCGGAGTGTCAATAAGGATTAGGAGCGAGCTTTTATCTCTTCAAACACACAGACCAGTCACTCATTTAAATGGATGAACAATTCAGGTCTGCTCAATAAATAAAAAAAGAATGTACTTCCATAAATACATTCAAATCCCAACTCCATTCAAATTCCAGCACCATATGCTTAATTTAAGATCTAATCTCCCTTTTTCTATTTCCACCAATTCGCGAAAGGCAAATCTTTGTACACATAGTTGTTTAAGACCTCAAAGGATAAACACAGACTACCTATTGTTGATGGCAATGCACCTTTATCCCCAACTTAAGACCCACAGTTCCTTTGAGAGTGCTCCTGGCAGATGCCGTATGCAAAGCAGGTGCACCGAGGGAAACATGCCCGACAAAAGAGACATTATTGCATTTCACAACCTCCCAAAAAGACGAGCAGAATATTAAAGGTGACACAACTGTATTTACACATCATTTCAATAGACCTAAAATAACCTTGTTTCTATCTTGCTCTATCAAATAAAAGGAGGCAATAAAATCTGCCAAGAGGAGAACAAATAAAAGCAAATTTTGACATTTTGCTTTTTTTGACGCCTTCCATTTATAGGTCAGAGGAAACACCAGCCGACCTCTCATTGTTTTTAAATGCCATTTTGTAAGGCCGGGAAGTAGGAATTAATTAATGCGTGGGTAGCTGCCACTGTCAAGAGGCAGCACATTAAAATCAATGATTAATAAATTCAAAACACACAACAAACTCAGCTGGGAGATGAAAATAGTATTGTGTGCTCCATAGGAAGCAGCCCCAGTGCGGGTCCTCCCACTGAACGAGGCGTCCACTCAGATGGCTAATGGAAAGTAGCCGGTGCCAGCTGTGTGCCTGTGAATAAAATCACTTTAATTAAAGGAATTACAATGGAAAAGGAACCGGGGATGTGTGGAGTAGTATCGACAGGAAGCGGCCTCTCATGTGTGACACACACACGCATATACGCATTATGAAATCCCATAAAGACTTAAAAGAACAGAGTGCCTTTGTGCTCGCATTATTAAATAGGCCTAATCCACACATGCTCTATTGTACTATGCAGCTCTAAGATTTACTCCAAATATGTCCTCCTCAGTCTAAATTGTAGGGGAAGATACAGATACTTAAGTAATGTCTGGAAGCGTGACACCCACTGAAGAACAATCACAAATGTGTCTTGAACAAATTACAAATCCCTAAATACAATTTAATAAGGTATTTGTTTGCTTAAGCAGGGACAACAAAATTAATACAGGCAAATACATGATACTGTTGGTTTGTCTGGAGGGGAGGGGGGGGGGGGGTAAGACTGGTTTTACATATATTTAAAGGTCCTGTATGAGAGATTGGGAGCATTTATATTGCCTCTCAAAGGCTCTGAATCACAGACTGCATATAAGAAGTGGATGTCTAAATAAACCATAATTTACTAAATGAACATCATGCTGTATTAAGGAAGACTTGAAGCTAGAGATTGAGACCATTAACTTTTGTTTACAATGTTTACTGAGGGAATAAATCAAGACAGAAGTAGAGTCATTTTCTCATAGACTTTTATACAACCAGACTTCTTTTATAAACCAGAGGAGTCGCCCCCTGCTGGCCTTTTGAAAGACTGCTAGTTTAAGACACTTCTGCATTGGCTTCACTCTTCAGAACTGGAGGTTGCCGCCTGCTCTCAACATGGCAACGGCTGTGCCAGCGGTTTGCAACTAACGGTGCTAACAGTAGTATCGCAATATTTTGCGTGGCAATATTGTATCGCTACACTGGTGCCACGTATTATTCTTTTATAGGGATGCACCGATACCGATACCGGTATCGGTATCGGTGGTCGATACTGCGTTAAATACTCGTACTCGCATCGGTTTCAATGACCGATACCAATAACCGATACTCACTCAACAGTATTTCACTACAACAAACTGGTCGCGCTTTGTGGAGAAGCAACCCCGTGGCGGAGCCGGAGACACTCTTCTCTGTCTCAACTGTCTCAACAGTCTCAACTTCTGAGCAGCCAATCACGCTATCCAAGTTGTTTTGCCGTCCAATCAGATGGCCAGTTTGTCTCAACAGCAGAATCTGGAGCCGCCATCTTGGATCCTCGCTACGCAGCGCTCACTTCTTTCAATAGACAGGAGGAAAGTGAGACGCGAGTACAATACAAGACTTTATCGATATTGTGCTTATTAACCGGTGTTGCATACGTGTGTATGACATATTAGTGCTCATATTAGTGCTCTTGTTAGTGGCTGACAGCCCCGGAGTTACTTGTAATCAGTCCGTCCCAACGCGACGTAAATGTTTCGCGCGACCAGATTACATGTAAAGTCTATGCACAGACGCGTGTGGTTGCGACAGACGCAAATTTACGCCGGCGGCACGTTAGACGCGAGAGTTGAAATTTTCCATATTTAATACATCTATAATTGAGAAGCTCTGCGCGTCATCACCGCCGTCCTGCCGGTTTGAATCAAACTGTTGCTGATCCACCAGAAGCAGCGCTGGCAGCGGCCTCATTCAGACGCTGTTGTGCGGCTACGGATGATATTATTGTAGCCGAGTGTCTGTTGTGTGTCTATATTTGTAATTCTAATAAAATGAAAACACGCTGCAGGGTAACTTGAACCACTTTTTTATCTCCTTCACACACGTATATCCCACAATTCCACTCTTTTCCTTTCCGTTTCTCCCTCCACAATAAAAGCACCGGAAACATAACTTGGAACACAGCTTCCTATATAATTGCTCATACCTAATATTATCGCTTACATTATGAACCCGGACACGGGGCGTTTTATGGTCCGACATTAGAGGGACTTCCACAAGAAGTTTAAAGCTTGGGATAGCCTTCTGTTAATTTTGTACTATAGGCTTGACATAATCTGCAGAGGATAAAATAAAATCTGCCTCCAAATTAATTGCACTTTCATGGAGACCAAATCTAAGAAGTATCGGTATCGGTACTCGGTATCGGCAAGTACACAAAAAAAAAGTATCGGTATCGTATCGGTTTGTAAAAAATGGTATCGTTGCATCCCTATTCTTTTATTATATTATCAATGTCAGAGTGTTTCCTGCAGTGTTTCCTGCGGAAGTCAACAGGATTGGGCTATGTAGACTGCAGGACTGTTTGGGTACCAGAGCTTTGGTAGTAATTAACGGCAAATAGTCAAAGCTTGAGAAGACACCTGCGTCCAGTGTCTCCTCTTCTCATCAAGTACTTCAACGTCACGTTAGCTGACCCTCTCCACCGTGAACGGCGTTTGAGGCTGCTGCCTCCGGGCATTACTCGCCGACCTCTCCGTAAGTGCCTGTTCAAGCCAGCGCGTTATGCAGTCTCCAGAGGCTACCGCTCAGCCCTTTCGGCCAGAGTCGGATATTTGGGTCTAACCCTAGTCGTCTGTAATAGAAACAGTTTAGTAAGTCAGATGCATGATGCAACATTTATGAGTGTTGGTCAGTCTTTTTTGACTGACAAACCTGTTTTGCTCCAATACAAATAATTAAAGAGAACCGAGAAAAAGTTTAATCTTATTAGATAACACAGATTTTGAAAAATGTGCAGTTGAAAACGTTAATACATCACAATATGTCGAAATAGAAATATATATATATATATTTTTTGTATTGTAATAAGACGTAGCATGACTTGAGTGTGGTGATGATATTGTATCATCGGCACTCTGGTGAGTCCTTCTCTGGCGAGGTCAACATTACTCACACAATATATCCATAAACCTTTTATCAAGCATCACATGAGAATGGAACACTTTGCCAAGACATTTTTGGAAGTCATGTGTCTGCTACAGACCATCTTACAGAAACAAAACCAAAATATGTTGCGCCATCGGCAGCCCAGAAACAATGTCAAACAGTTTGACTGTTGAGAGACTGAACGAAGAGACAACAAAGTACAAGTCTGTGATCATATTTCTATTTCCTTCCAATTGGATAAGTAGAATATGTAATCTATGCAACGTGTATGTTTTGTACTCACTTAATTTGAATGTACTTGCCACTGGAAGATTTTATTTCCATTATTATGTCACATTTTCAACATCAGATGCTTCTGAACAGCTTTTGATAAAATTTGAAACAAACATATAGGTGTTCCCCCCAACTCCAAACAGAGTTAGACATGATGTGTTTATAATGCATGTAGAGTCATTTTAAAATACTAAAAAAGGTTACATTATGTTCATTATAACAAATGTGGAGGTATTTAAGTACCAAATGACGGCTGAACGCATACAGAAATGGACAGATATCTGGCAAAAGCCAAAACTAAGGACTAATGTTTATTGAAGAAGGATTATAAAGTCTGTTTAGACTGTGTCCACTGATAATAATAAAAAGTGGTATATTGCTATTGCATATTACAACCGGAAGATACAGAAGTGTGGTTGAAGAATCAGTGACAAATGTGAACTGAACGAGTTGAAGGATGAACTTAATATTATTCTCTACAGTCCTTTATGTCATGATTTGCCTTCAAAGTTCATGTTCCAGATTTCAATTTAATTAGAATTGAGGATGATTGAATACCATGTAATAGGAGGAGAGAAATAACATTTGATAGGAATTCTCAAACTTTACATGGACAACAGACTATTCATGATCTGAGTCACATGTGCTGTAAGACTGAGAGTTATATTTGTATTTAATTTCCATTGTTGAGATCTCCTGGGACATTACATTTAGGCTGTTTGTATTTGCATGAGGTCAGCATATTGTGCTGTTAAATGCTGCAGTATTTACACACAAACACACACACACACACACACACACACACACACACACATACATACATACATATTATTGTGTCATTTTACAAGGGATGGGTCATTTAAATGTAATCGTGAAGATAAAACAATAATAGTAATAAATAATACATTAATCTATGAAAATGTAATCCAAATCTTGTATCTGGTGGGATGCATTTCCTCATTGACAAATATCTTTAAATATTTCAGATCATATGGTCCTCACAGGACACAGCTGTGAAGCCTAATTATCTGTTCTGTTTAAAGCTGTTGTAAATCTGCTTTTTACTATTAATCCTAAATATGAATCGCAAAAGACTGTAAAGTGCGTAATGGATTCAATAGGGAAACATAACCATGTTTCACTTAATGGTGGTTATTATTACAGACATTTTTGTTTTTATGTTAAATGTTAAATGCTTTGCAGTACACAAAAAGAGTCTAAACTCAGCACACATACACAGTTAAAGACCTTTTATACTGCAGGCATTTGGACCATAGCAAGAAAAACACAGGTGTTACTGATAACATTATTAATTACTGTATTCCATTTAGGTGTGCCAGTTTCAGTACAGGACACTAGTGTGGCTCACTGGCAAGGCTTACTGTGAAAATTAATGGAACAGAGCCACCATCAATGCCATTAGTTACACATCTGCTTTGACAGCTTCACACATATCTGCTATTAAACAGGTCTGTACACTGTATCCACACTCATTTAAAACAAGGGACCCTACAAACCAAAGGCAACACATCATCATCATCATCATCATCATCACATCATGATCTCTTCGCCCTTCAGAGCGATGCTATGTCGATGTATGGCACCTGCTAAGGTGCTGCCACATGTAAAGTACATCACAGTCTTCAAGGACGTCTCAGTTATGGTTTTACGGGCTACAAAATGTTGTTTTAGTTTCTGAATTTGACATGTTACTAGTTTTGGGAAATATGAAGAAATGCATGTAAAAATGTGTGGAGCATATTCACATCACTCAAATGATTTATGATCTCTTTTTCTTTCTTTTTGCCTCAACTAGGAAACATACTTTAGACAAATTGTAATTGGAAGAGGGAGAACTCAATTATGATGTTTCTAACAATTGGAAACAGGCCAGTGAGATAAAAATCAACCAACACGAGTAAATAGATAAAAACGATGAATAGATCTGCAAAACGATGCCTTTGAGAAACTTGAGTCCTTTTTTGTATTCGTCAGAGAGATGTTTTGTTGATGGTATGTTTTTTAATTACTCGCAATTTTAGTTTTTCAATATGCAAAACAGTAAAAAATCCAATGTACATACTCACAATATATCTGTCCCCACTGCTTCCTCCTCCTCACCCCGTGGAACATGTACATACTCACAATATATCTGTCCCCACTGCTTCCTCCTCCTCACCCCGTGGAACTCCAAAGAACAAGAGGGATGCATTGCAATCAATACATCATAATGTGGCTTGATATGAATAAAATATGTATACATAGAAAATGTTATAAATTAAATAATACATGTATTAATCCTCAGTACAAATTAGGACTTTGCTTCCACCCTCACTCTCTGGTGTGCTTATAAAAGCAATAGAACTTCCACACTTTCATATGCAGCAACCTTTCCCATTTCAGTTACCCAATGCTTAAAAGCAGGTTTTGCATTAGTAACAACATAAAAATTGCATCTTCAAATTGAAAAGACATCGAACGAGAGTTGTCCCCAAATTTGAGGCTGTGTATCTTCTTCATCTAATGAGATCACTTTCCCCCCCAAAAAAATTGGAGCAGTGCACAGTTTTATTTCCCTATAGGACAATAAAATTGTATAATATGTGGATGACTCCTGTCCTCTGCTGGTTGTGGGACCGGGACCTGGTCTTGAGATACTGGTTGTAAGTATCTCCAGAATTGTGATCTAAACAAACCATATCGTAGCGAAAGCTTATTAAAGTTGTTTTGCGTATCCTCACAATACAAAACTCCCGGTATAAGGATTACTTTGTCAAAGCACTCCTTCCACAAAAAGGGGAGTTTATCGATGCAAAGCTTTGGATTTAACCAAACACTTTATTCAAATAAGGATTCAACTTAATCATCCCTGCAATCTCTTTTCCATATGCCGTAAATATGAGATATAGTTGGCTGAGCTTGAAGATGTTTTCGGGAGCCCTAAATCTCCCTGTTGGACTGGATGTAACCTCCCTCCATTCATATGGGCACCTACCATTCCAATGATTTTTATAATTTTTTTTACACATACCATCTTTATCTTTAAGTACTCAGAGGACCTCCAGTGACTGAAGCAAATCATTCAGTTATAGAATTGTTAATGGTATGTGGAAAACATTAATTTCTCTCTCAGACACACGTGGCTCTGATCCCAATTAGACAAAATGTATTTCCGCATGCCCTCTCAGAGGAAAAGCCCAACGCTCCAATGAGGTAATCCGTGGTTCGGCAAGTGGTCCTGCATTTAATTAGAGTAGCCACAAGAGGGAGGCAGTCACACATTTAAAAGAACATTGCAGAACGACCGGCATGTAGTGTACATGAAGAGTCCCTGAGTGTTAACACAGAAATGGTTCTCACAGTCTAAGGGTACTTCAGGTTGTCTGGAGGCCCCTAAACAATCAATGGCCCATCAGCAACTCAAATTGATCAATTGGAAATCATAAAAGATTTTCATACAGTTTGTGCTGCTGATACCCCATGTTTGTGATTACCATACGGCATGAGATAAACGTATCCCTTTAAGTTCTTGAAAAACAGCAATCAAAGCCCTTGTTATATTCAATATCCTACTCTGCCGTTGTGAATTAGCCTAAATCAATAAAATATTTAAGAGCAGGGGCGTCGTTAGGCCTGTTTTAGGGGGGCTGAAGCCCCCCTAAAATGTTCTTCATCCCCCCCAAATAATTATTGGGATTTTTCTTTTTTTTTTTTTAAATTAAACTATTGTTTTACACATATTTGTTCACCCGTGTGAACAAACATGTGTTATTTATAACTCTAACATGCTACATATGTGAGTGCGTTTCTGGTTTGTATGTTTTCTCCCCCTTCAAATTGCAATCCAATAGCCTCTCATCATACTTAACAATAAAAGCCCGGGCACTAGGACCTTGGGGAGTCTGCATCGCTGCTGCGCTGGCTTTCTCACTCTGCCAAGTAACGTCTCTCATCAAGACAGCAGGATTACAGCCGAGGAGTTTAGCTCATAGTAAATGATGCATGGAGTGACATTGTAAGTACAGGTAGTTACAGAATGTGGCTATCTGTAGTTGTTAATGATTGTTACCTGCTTAAATTTAGGTTTACTTGAGGCAAATGAAAGGGAATATTGTAATGAGCTATGTTAACATTAAGCTAGCTAGCTAGCTATTTTGTTAGAAAATGTCTCCAGTGAGCAAGAGTGTGAACGAGCAAATTTGAAATGTAAGAAATAACTATCGACAGCTCTCTATTCTTTGCATTAATATATATCTCTAGTATTTTAAAACAATAATGTCAGTGCCTATAGAATGTTGTTGTTTATAATCAGTTAATGCTAGTGAAAACTAAATGTCATAGTGTCCCTCATAACGCTATTGTACCGGTATATCATCCAATTCATTGACCAGATGGATATAAGAAGATTCTTTAGCAGAGGTGACAGCTCCGCCCAGTCAGATGAGAGAGAGAAGGAGGAGAATGACAGGGCTGAAGCAGCCGGTGTGATGGAGGTTAGTGGTCTACAGGTCTAGAAGGAAACGAGTGGAGTTTTTTAATTTTCTTCTACTGTGGTAGAAATGTATAGGCATTTGTTGTCAGGCCCAGGCTACTCCAAGGGATAGCCTAAACTAGATTATTTCATGAAATTTTCATGTCATACAATTGGCTTCAGGATTTCGATCAATTAATGTTTCAATGTTTGAACTTTTCTTAAAGGTTCATGCAGAAGGAGAGGATGAGGCAGAAAAGGGAAGCTGTTCAAGTCAGAGACAGACCAAGCAGCTGCATCAACAACTAATGATTTAGGTGAAAAAGACACAGGGCCCAGACAGGTTAAGCTGAAGAGCTACCCACAGGACAGCTTTGGTGCTCAGAACAGGTCATTTCACCACAGCTGGTTTGAGAAGCACAGTTGGTTGGAATATTCAGTCAACCATAATGCAGCTTTCTGCTTTGCATGTAGATTTTTTGGCAAAAACATCAAACATGATGCTTTGGTCAGTAGTGGTTGTAAGAACTGGAAGAAAGCATTGTTTATCTTTGGCAAGCACGAGATGGCACAAACACATAGGGACAGTGTTGTTGCATGGCAAAGCTACCAGGCAACTAGCCGACAGGGAAACGTTGCACAGATGATAGCATCTGCACATGCAAGTGAGATACTAGATAGAAGGGAGTATCTCAGGCGAATTGTTGCAGTCACCTCCATGTTAGGGCGACAGGGACTCCCTTTTCGTGGCAGTGATGAAGGCCAAGACAGCACAAACAGAGGCCACTTTCTTGCTTGCATGGAACTTTTGAAGGAGTTTGATCCTTTCCTTCAAAAATATAACCCTCCCTCAAATGCTACCTATAGCTCGCCAACATCTCAGAATGAGATGATTGAGTGTTGTGCTCAAGAAGTTACCAGTGTCATTGTATCTGAGATGACAAAGTCCAAAATGTATGCCATTATGGCAGATCGATGCCCAGTCCATTGCAAACAAGCTGCAGCAGCAGATCCAGAACAATGGTCTTGCAAAGCTTAAGTGTGTAGCACAGACATATGATGGTGCAGCTGTTATGAGTGGGTCCACTGGAGGTGTGCAAGTACATTTTAGAAGGCTCCATCCTGAGGCTATATATGTGCATTGTTATGCTCATGAGCTAAACCTAGTGTTGTGCCATACTTGCAGGGCTGTTTCAGAGGCTGTGGAACTTTTCAACTTGTTGGAGTGTGTGTATTCTTTTTTCAGCACCTCCCTAGTCAATCATCACAAGTTCCAAGAGGCTCAGTCCAAGCTTGGCTTGACAGCAGTTGAGCTTGTACAACTTTCAAACACTCGCTGGGCATGCCAGCTGCGATCAATCAATGCAATTCTTGAGACATTACCTGCCATTTTTGAGTGTCTCTCTGCCATTGGAACCCCCATAGCTGTTGGTCTCAAAGCCAAGCTCTACAAGTTCTCAACAGTCTATTCACTTCTGATGTTCCAGACACTTCTGTCTGTAACTGAAGGACTCCACAAGTTCCTTCAGAAAGAGACTTTAGACCTGGCAGAAGCTTTTATCAGCAAACAAGCCGTATGTGACACACTGAAGGGCAAACTCACAGATGTATTTGCCACAGAGCTGTATGAGAGAACCAAGGCCCTGTGCCACACCCACAGTATCCCAGAACCAGATGCTAAGAAAAGGCATAAACAGAGAAAAATGGAAGATTTTGTGTTGGAGACAACTTTGGGTTCAGGCACAGAGTTGATCAGCTCACAAACCTTGAAAGCAGAGTTGCTTTTCCCCTGTGTGGACAGGATGGTTAGTGAGCTTGAACTACGATTTTCTAGTGTAGATGCAGGCCTACTAAAAGGCATCCAGGCATGCAGCCCTAAATCTGAGAACTTCTTGAGTGAATCACACTTGGATGAGCTTGCCAAGCACTACAGCATTGATCTGAAAACAGAGGAGGTTCTGGTGGCCAGAAACTTCCTTGCCCGCAAAACAGAGGCTGGATGTCCACCCCAAGATATGTTAGCTGTGCACAACCTCCTAGATTCAGACATGTTTCCCTCTCTGAAGGCAATCATTCAAGTTGCCTTAACAGTGCCTGTGAGCAGCTGCTCTTGTGAAAGATCCTTTAGTGCACTACGTCGGCTGCACTCCTGGCTGCGGAAAACAATGGGGCAGAAAAGGCTTCACAGTCTTGCAGCCATGTCAATAGAAAGTGACATACTAGGTGGACTGAGTCACAACAGACTGATAGACCGATTTGCCACACTTAAAAACAGAAGGCATTCTTTGACGCTTCCTCCCACTAAATATAGTCATTAACCTGTGCTTCCAAACCACCCCCGTCCCTGTCAATGTCCCGATAACCTCACTTCCTCAGAACGGGAATGGAATGCACTGAACATTCATGTTTTCTCAATGGTATGACTATGGCCATGGAAACATGATTACATTTTCTAAAATCTCCTGTGCATTGGATTCTGTTTTTGAAATAAGTTGAATGTATTTTTGTGTATTGTGTATCTTATTCCCTTCTGCTCATAATACAACAAATAAACAACTCAGAAGTTGACACCGGCAGGTCCATTCTCCATCCATTGTGTGTGGTCCCTTTAAGAATTAGGATTTGGGAGTGACGCGGATATGAAAACTAGTATATCCGTCTTTCCTTTACAAGCAGGAAAATTATTTCTCTCTATTTGAGAAAAGTTCATATTTGTGTTGTCAAATTTCACAATGATCCTGAAATTCTGTCTCTTCTGTTATCTTATACTGAATGAATGCAAGCAAAGATACAGAGAAAAATCACACTCTTTCTGATTGAACCAATCTATGAACTGTCTGAAACAATGGATATCCGCAGCCCCAAATGAGGCCAAAAAAAATTGCCATTCAGCAACCTTGGGGGCTAAGCCCCCCCTTTCTTTCAATCCTAGAGACGCCCCTGTTTAAGAGTAAGAGAAGAGAAACTAAGTCAGCAGTGACATCAAAGTGTCTGCTAATATACACTGTTGCAACTTGTTTACATGGGATGGTGGCAAAGCCCTGAGGGAGGTCTGGCCTGGTTTTTAACTCTGCTCAGCTGAAGCAAACAACACCACTGGTAGCATCAACACACGGAGAAGAAACTAACCACTGGAGACAAACAAGTCGAGATCTGGTTAACAACCCTTAGTGTGGTTGCCGGTCTAGTTTCTGTGTGGCTATTCACAGTCTCTAGTCTCGAATGTAGAGCTGTTTTTTTGAGTGGCAGTTGATCAAAAATGTGGCTCGGAAAAGCAGGGATTATTGTGAAATGCCAGACTTGAACTAGACAAACAAACTGAAACATGATTGATCTGATTCTTGAAGTTAACTTAGAGCAAGTGAGAGCAGATTAACTCAAGTCTGGTTTATGTCATGAATTTTAAATGGACATAATTAAGATTACATTACCTTTCATTTAGCTGACGCTTTTATCCAAAGCAACTTACATGATATACAGTCGACCGTAGACACAGCAACGGTGAGCAATTAGGGTTAAGTATCTTGCTCAAGGACACAACGACTTGGACTGGCTGAGCCGGGGTTTGAACCACCGACCCTCTGATTGAAAGACTGACTTGCTAACCACTGAGCCCTAAGATATGTCGCCCTAAGATATGTTAGACACGGATCATATAAATTCAAAGAGAAGAAAACTGAATCTGTAAATGTTCACCGCCACAGAACTGTACGTATTACAGTTTTGTTCAGGCGCTACCAAGCGTTTGTCCAACCAGTGGTCACATTTTCAAAACTCTAAACACAATTAGCACAGCATCGGTCTTTTGTGGCCATACCATTCACAAATGTCATGTCGTTTTCAAACAATATGCAGTCAGTGAACACATTTCCACAATGCTTACATTTTCTTAACAGACAAGCTATACCTCCCAACAAAATTATGGATTGTTTTTGTATTATTTACGAATGTTAACACACAACATCCCACAATGGCAAAAACAATATTCCAATCCTTAGATACAGTCTAAAAACCTCTTCTGCAATGATATCAGTTCTAAAACAATATATCTCAGCTGATAATAAACAAACAATTGAATAATTGACACACAGCTGATTTATGTTGGGTAAATTGGGCAAACCACAGCTGATTCCAGTCTGGCTTAGACTCAGTGGCATTACTTATACAGTAAAAGGAGGACTTTGAGGAGTGATGTTCCCCCCCTTTTTATCTGGGCTTTTTGCCGTTGTTTTTTTGTTCAGAATGCTCTTGTGTGTTTCATGGATATTTTGTTCACTGTAAGCAATACTGTAAAACTTTTTCTGTTCTATCATACTGTAAACAGTATTTATACTGTACCTCCTGTAGTAAACAGTAAAGGGAAAAAAACTGATTTGGTTTTTACTGGAATGCTTTTGAATGTGAACATTACATGTGGACATACAGTTCCCAACCAAGAGATTTAGTGTAAAAACAGTGGATTGCATGTTTTGCATGCAAATACCTGTAAAACTGAAACATAAAAGTCTATGCAGT
Organism: Cottus gobio; assembly: GCA_023566465.1. Taxonomy (NCBI): domain Eukaryota; kingdom Metazoa; phylum Chordata; class Actinopteri; order Perciformes; family Cottidae; genus Cottus; species Cottus gobio. The sequence goes on along the minus strand of CM042224.1, from coordinate 24,390,962 downwards.
TTTTGTAATGTCAGCAATAGCCAGTATTTTGAAACCTGGTGTACTTTGATTGACTGGAAGGACCTTGTGAAGTGAAAACAAGAGTTATTCTTTGACAGAATAATTTCATTTTGAGTCAGATTATCAGTGTTTTGGTAAAGTTAGTGTGTGCAGAGAAAGTTGTGTTCTATTTTGAAATGAAGAGTTAGTATATATTTAACAAAATGTGTTTTTGAGAAGAAAATTTGGCCAATTGTGGTTTGTAGGTGTGAGTCTGTGTTAAGAGTTTAGAAAAAGTATCTGAAGTATGGGTAAGCGCTTGTTAGCGATTGAAAAAAACTGTAAACATGTAATATGAAAAGTAGTAGATTGAAGCAAAAACTACAAAACAACTGCAAGAAACAGAACCTGTTCTGTCCCAAACAGAACCTTTGGGACATGCTGTAGACCAGTGATGTTGGTATGCTTTGATACGTAGACAATTACTCAACTTACCTCTGTTAGATCACTTTGTTGCAGTGTTCTGCTTATCATCATGGTGTTGGGGGTTCAAGCCCAGAAAACTCCACAAAAAAAATGCACCATGTGTTTTGTGACTGTTGGACTAGGTGCTTTTAAATCTTTTAAATAATCCTTTCAAATTTGTTATTTAAAGTGTATGTTCATAATTGTTTATATAACATTTTAAATCAGACACTGATGGCAAGGTGCTGGGTATTACATTTTTTTTTTCAACCAAAAATGCTTTGCACTGATAGGGGGTGTATCACTGAAAAAAGATTAAGAACCACTGGTCTGCTGTCCCTCCAGGGCTTGTTCGCTTTGATGACCCTGAAGCGAGGAAGAAATATTGTAGCTGACCCCCCTGGACACAAATTGTTTGTGTGCCTTCCATCTTGCAGGAGGCTGAGGTCCATCAGGACCAAGACCTCACGCCACAATAACAGTTTTTTCCCGTCTGCAGTCGGGCTCATTAACGGAGCCTGGGACCCCCACTGACTGACTGTCACCGCAAGAGCATTTTCCTACCGGTCACTCCCCTGAACATCCTTTCATACGTCATATTTAAATACACGTGTCACTTTAACTTTGGTCACCTGGTGCAGCCAAAATAACCTGGAGCTCAACGCTCTGACGACAGTGGAGATGGTTGTAGATTTCATAAAAGATCGCAGCCCCACTCACCCTGTGTGACTCCACCGTCGACGCTGTGGAGTCCTTCCGCTTCCTGGGCTCCATCATTACCCAGGACCTCAAGTGGGAGCTAAACATCAGCTCTATCACTAACAAGGCGCAGCAGAGGATGTTCTTCCTGAGGCAGCTGAAGAAATTCAATCTGCCAAAGACAACGATGGTGCACTTCTACACTGCCATCATTGAGTCCATCCTCTGCTTCTCCATCACCGTCTTGCATGCTGCAGCCGCTGCCAAGGACTAGTGCAGGCTGCAACGCATCATTTGCTCTGCTGAGAGGGTGATTGGCTGCAATCTGCCGTCCCTCCAGGACTTGTTCACTTAAAGGACCCTGAAGCGGGCGAGAAAGGTTGTAGCTGATCCCTCTCACCCTGGACACAAACTGTTCGTGTCCCTCACCTCTGGCAGGAGGCTGCGGTCCATCAGGATCAAGACCTCAGGCCACACTAACAGTTTTTTCCTGTCTGCAGTCAGGCTCATCAACAGAGCCCGGGTCACCCACTGACTAACACTGTCAACCCCAGACAATCTCCCACTGGTCACTCCCCTGCACCCCCCACACACACATTTAAAATCAATCGCCACTTTACCACTACACTTACCACTTTCACATAAAACTTACATGCACTTTATCTTATTTTAACTTTAATTTTATATTCTACTGTTCAATTGGAAAATATTCTTCAATTCAATCATTCATTCACATTTATTGCACTCTGTTTATTGTTAAATGTTCATTGTTAAATAGTATGCAATAAATGGTTCTAATTCTGATTCCATGGAAAAGGTGTGGTTTGTACTCAACAAGCCAATCAGATTAGCATTACCGTAAACCCTGTAAGGGTTGAGAAATGCACCATGTGGTTTGTGACTGTTGGACTAGGTACCCATTGATCTTTTGGAAGTGCAGTACATCCCTTCGCAGAGGCAATTTCATAGTCCATGAAGTTATACTGAGACGTGATTATTGCTGGTTGAAAACTTAACCCAATACCCCGCCAAGATGACTTGAAATATAGTCAGCTTTGGCAATTTTTGTCAGTCTCCAAGGAGACTTTACACTATGTAAATATTGAGCCCTGGAAATGTAGATAAAACTAGTTTGAGTCCTGGTTCACTTTCTAAAAGTTGAGCTTACTTGTGATATAAAGCCACAATTATCCAAATTGCACCTTCCACCAAGACAAATTCCGGCAATAAATGGTTCTAATTCTGATTCCATGGAAAAGGCGTGGTTTGTACTCAACAAGCCAATCAGATTAGCATTACCGTAAACCCTGTAAGGGTTGGGAAATGCACCATGTGGTTTGTGACTGTTGGACTAGGTACCCATTGATCTTTTGGAAGTGCAGTACATCCCTTCGCAGAGGCAATTTCATAGTCCATGAAGTTATACTGAGACGTGATTATTGCTGGTTGAAAACTTAACCCAATACCCCGCCGAGATGACTTGAAATATAGTCAGCTATGGCAATTTTTGTCAGTCTCCAAGGAGACTCTACACTATGTAAATATTGAGCCCTGGAAATGTAGATAAAACTAGTTTGAGTCCTGGTTCACTTTCTAAAAGTTGAGCTTACTTGTGATATAAAGCCACAATCAACCAAATTGCACCTTCCGCCAAGACAAATTCTGGCAATAAATGGTTCAAATTCTGATTCCATGGAAAAGGCGTGGTTTGTACTCAACAAGCCAATCAGATTAGCATTACCGTAAACCCTGTAAGGGTTGAGAATGCACCATGTGGTTTGTGACTGTTGGACTAGGTACCCATTGATCTTTTGGAAGTGCAGCGCATCCCTTCGCAGAGGCAATTTCATAGTCCATGAAGTTATACTGAGACGTGATTATTGCTGGTTGAAAACTTAACCCAATACCCCGCCGAGATGACTTGAAATATAGTCAGCTATGGCAATTTTTGTCAGTCTCCAAGGAGACTTTACACTATGTAAATATTGAGCCCTGGAAATGTAGATAAAACTAGTTTGAGTCCTGGTTCACTTTCTAAAAGTTGAGCTTACTTGTGATATAAAGCCACAATTATCCAAATTGCACCTTCCGCCAAGACAAATTCCGGCAATAAATGGTTCTAATTCTGATTCCATGGAAAAGGCGTGGTTTGTACTCAACAAGCCAATCAGATTAGCATTACCGTAAACCCTGTAAGGGTTGAGAATGCTCCATGTGGTTTGTGACTGTTGGACTAGGTACCCATTGATCTTTTGGAAGTGCAACGCATCCCTTCGCAGAGGCAATTTCATAGTCCATGAAGTTATACTGAGACGTGATTATTGCTGGTTGAAAACTTAACCCAATACCCCGCCAAGATGACTTGAAATATAGTCAGCTTTGGCAATTTTTGTCAGTCTCCAAGGAGACTTTACACTATGTAAATATTGAGCCCTGGAAATGTAGATAAAACTAGTTTGAGTCCTGGTTCACTTTCTAAAAGTTGAGCTTACTTGTGATATAAAGCCACAATTATCCAAATTGCACCTTCCGCCAAGACAAATTCCGGCAATAAATGGTTCTAATTCTGATTCCATGGAAAAGGCGTGGTTTGTACTCAACAAGCCAATCAGATTAGCATTACCGTAAACCCTGTAAGGGTTGAGAATGCACCATGTGGTTTGTGACTGTTGGACTAGGTACCCATTGATCTTTTGGAAGTGCAGCGCATCCCTTCGCAGAGGCAATTTCATAGTCCATGAAGTTATACTGAGACGTGATTATTGCTGGTTGAAAACTTAACCCAATACCCCGCCGAGATGACTTGAAATATAGTCAGCTATGGCAATTTTTGTCAGTCTCCAAGGAGACTTTACACTATGTAAATATTGAGCCCTGGAAATGCTGATAAAAATAGTTTGTGTCCTGTTTCACTTTCTAAAAGTTGAGCTTACTTGTGATATAAATCCACAATTATCCAAATTGCACCTTCCACTAAGACAAATTCCGGCAATAAATGGTTCTAATTCTGATTCCATGGAAAAGGCGTGGTTTGTACTCAACAAGCCAATCAGATTAGCATTACCGTAAACCCTGTAAGGGTTGAGAAATGCACCATGTGGTTTGTGACTGTTGGACTAGGTACCCATTGATCTTTTGGAAGTGCAGCGCATCCCTTCGCAGAGGCAATTTCATAGTCCATGAAGTTATACTGAGACGTGATTATTGCTGGTTGAAAACTTAACCCAATACCCCGCCGAGATGACTTGAAATATAGTCAGCTATGGCAATTTTTGTCAGTCTCCAAGGAGACTCTACACTATGTAAATATTGAGCCCTGGAAATGTAGATAAAACTAGTTTGAGTCCTGGTTCACTTTCTAAAAGTTGAGCTTACTTGTGATATAAAGCCACAATCAACCAAATTGCACCTTCCGCCAAGACAAATTCTGGCAATAAATGGTTCAAATTCTGATTCCATGGAAAAGGCGTGGTTTGTACTCAACAAGCCAATCAGATTAGCATTACCGTAAACCCTGTAAGGGTTGGGAAATGCACCATGTGGTTTGTGACTGTTGGACTAGGTACCCATTGATCTTTTGGAAGTGCAGTACATCCTTTCGCAGAGGCAATTTCATAGTCCATGAAGTTATACTGAGACGTGATTATTGCTGGTTGAAAACTTAACCCAATACCCCGCCGAGATGACTTGAAATATAGTCAGCTATGGCAATTTTTGTTAGTCTCCAAGGAGACTCTACACTATGTAAATATTGAGCCCTGGAAATGTAGATAAAACTAGTTTGAGTCCTGGTTCACTTTCTAAAAGTTGAGCTTACTTGTGATATAAAGCCACAATTAACCAAATTGCACCTTCCGCCAAGACAAATTCTGGCAATAAATGGTTCAAATTCTGATTCCATGGAAAAGGCGTGGTTTGTACTCAACAAGCCAATCAGATTAGCATTACCGTAAACCCTGTAAGGGTTGAGAAATGCACCATGTGGTTTGTGACTGTTGGACTAGGTACCCATTGATCTTTTGGAATTGCAGTACATCCCTTCGCAGAGGCAATTTCATAGTCCATGAAGTTATACTGAGACGTGATTATTGCTGGTTGAAAACTTAACCCAATACCCCGCCGAGATGACTTGAAATATAGTCAGCTATGGCAATTTTTGTCAGTCTCCAAGGAGACTCTACACTATGTAAATATTGAGCCCTGGAAATGTAGATAAAACTAGTTTGAGTCCTGGTTCACTTTCTAAAAGTTGAGCTTACTTGTGATATAAAGCCACAATCAGCCAAATTGCACCTTCCGCCAAGACAAATTCTGGCAATAAATGGTTCAAATTCTGATTCCATGGAAAAGGCGTGGTTTGTACTCAACAAGCCAATCAGATTAGCATTACCGTAAACCCTGTAAGGGTTGAGAATGCACCATGTGGTTTGTGACTGTTGGACTAGGTACCCATTGATCTTTTGGAAGTGCAGCGCATCCCTTCGCAGAGGCAATTTCATAGTCCATGAAGTTATACTGAGACGTGATTATTGCTGGTTGAAAACTTAACCCAATACCCCGCCGAGATGACTTGAAATATAGTCAGCTATGGCAATTTTTGTCAGTCTCCAAGGAGACTTTACACTATGTAAATATTGAGCCCTGGAAATGTAGATAAAACTAGTTTGAGTCCTGGTTCACTTTCTGAAAGTTGAGCTTACTTGTGATATAAAGCCACAATTATCCAAATTGCACCTTCCGCCAAGACAAATTCTGGCAATAAATGGTTCAAATTCTGATTCCATGGAAAAGGCGTGGTTTGTACTCAACAAGCCAATCAGATTAGCATTACCGTAAACCCTGTAAGGGTTGGGAAATGCACCATGTGGTTTGTGACTGTTGGACTAGGTACCCATTGATCTTTTGGAAGTGCAGTACATCCTTTCGCAGAGGCAATTTCATAGTCCATGAAGTTATACTGAGACGTGATTATTGCTGGTTGAAAACTTAACCCAATACCCCGCCGAGATGACTTGAAATATAGTCAGCTATGGCAATTTTTGTTAGTCTCCAAGGAGACTCTACACTATGTAAATATTGAGCCCTGGAAATGTAGATAAAACTAGTTTGAGTCCTGGTTCACTTTCTAAAAGTTGAGCTTACTTGTGATATAAAGCCACAATTAACCAAATTGCACCTTCCGCCAAGACAAATTCTGGCAATAAATGGTTCAAATTCTGATTCCATGGAAAAGGCGTGGTTTGTACTCAACAAGCCAATCAGATTAGCATTACCGTAAACCCTGTAAGGGTTGAGAAATGCACCATGTGGTTTGTGACTGTTGGACTAGGTACCCATTGATCTTTTGGAATTGCAGTACATCCCTTCGCAGAGGCAATTTCATAGTCCATGAAGTTATACTGAGACGTGATTATTGCTGGTTGAAAACTTAACCCAATACCCCGCCGAGATGACTTGAAATATAGTCAGCTATGGCAATTTTTGTCAGTCTCCAAGGAGACTCTACACTATGTAAATATTGAGCCCTGGAAATGTAGATAAAACTAGTTTGAGTCCTGGTTCACTTTCTAAAAGTTGAGCTTACTTCTGATATAAAGCCACAATCAACCAAATTGCACCTTCCGCCAAGACAAATTCTGGCAATAAATGGTTCAAATTCTGTTTCCATGGAAAAGGCGTGGTTTGTACTCAACAAGCCAATCAGATTAGCATTACCGTAAACCCTGTAAGGGTTGAGAATGCACCATGTGGTTTGTGACTGTTGGACTAGGTACCCATTGATCTTTTGGAAGTGCAGCGCATCCCTTCGCAGAGGCAATTTCATAGTCCATGAAGTTATACTGAGACGTGATTATTGCTGGTTGAAAACTTAACCCAATACCCCGCCGAGATGACTTGAAATATAGTCAGCTATGGCAATTTTTGTCAGTCTCCAAGGAGACTTTACACTATGTAAATATTGAGCCCTGGAAATGTAGATAAAACTAGTTTGAGTCCTGGTTCACTTTCTAAAAGTTGAGCTTACTTCTGATATAAAGCCACAATCAACCAAATTGCACCTTCCGCCAAGTCAAATTCTGGCAATAAATGGTTCAAATTCTGTAAGGGTTGAGAAATGCACCATGTGGTTTGTGACTGTTGGACTAGGTACCCATTGATCTTTTGGAAGTGCAGTACATCCCTTCGCAGAGGCAATTTCATAGTCCATGAAGTTATTCTGAGACGTGATTATTGCTGGTTGAAAACTTAACCCAATACCCCGCCGAGATGACTTGAAATATAGTCAGCTATGGCAATTTTTGTCAGTCTCCAAGGAGACTTTACACTATGTAAATATTGAGCCCTGGAAATGTAGATAAAACTAGTTTGAGTCCTGGTTCACTTTCTAAAAGTTGAGCTTACTTGTGATATAAAGCCACAATTATCCAAATTGCACCTTCCGCCAAGACAAATTCTGGCAATAAATGGTTCAAATTCTGATTCCATGGAAAAGGCGTGGTTTGTACTCAACAAGCCAATCAGATTAGCATTACCGTAAACCCTGTAAGGGTTGAGAATGCTCCATGTGGTTTGTGACTGTTGGACTAGGTACCCATTGATCTTTTGGAAGTGCAACGCATCCCTTCGCAGAGGCAATTTCATAGTCCATGAAGTTATACTGAGACGTGATTATTGCTGGTTGAAAACTTAACCCAATACCCCGCCAAGATGACTTGAAATATAGTCAGCTTTGGCAATTTTTGTCAGTCTCCAAGGAGACTTTACACTATGTAAATATTGAGCCCTGGAAATGTAGATAAAACTAGTTTGAGTCCTGGTTCACTTTCTAAAAGTTGAGCTTAGTTGTGATATAAAGCCACAATTATCCAAATTGCACCTTCCGCCAAGACAAATTCCGGCAATAAATGGTTCTAATTCTGATTCCATGGAAAAGGCGTGGTTTGTACTCAACAAGCCAATCAGATTAGCATTACCGTAAACCCTGTAAGGGTTGGGAAATGCACCATGTGGTTTGTGACTGTTGGACTAGGTACCCATTGATCTTTTGGAAGTGCAGTACATCCCTTCGCAGAGGCAATTTCATAGTCCATGAAGTTATACTGAGACGTGATTATTGCTGGTTGAAAACTTAACCCAATACCCCGCCGAGATGACTTGAAATATAGTCAGCTATGGCAATTTTTGTCAGTCTCCAAGGAGACTCTACACTATGTAAATATTGAGCCCTGGAAATGTAGATAAAACTAGTTTGAGTCCTGCTTCACTTTCTAAAAGTTGAGCTTACTTGTGATATAAAGCCACAATCAACCAAATTGCACCTTCCGCCAAGACAAATTCTGGCAATAAATGGTTCAAATTCTGATTCCATGGAAAAGGCGTGGTTTGTACTCAACAAGCCAATCAGATTAGCATTACCGTAAACCCTGTAAGGGTTGAGAATGCACCATGTGGTTTGTGACTGTTGGACTAGGTACCCATTGATCTTTTGGAAGGGCAGCGCATCCCTTCGCAGAGGCAATTTCATAGTCCATGAAGTTATACTGAGACGTGATTATTGCTGGTTGAAAACTTAACCCAATACCCCGCCAAGATGACTTGAAATATAGTCAGCTATGGCAATTTTTGTCAGTCTCCAAGGAGACTTTACACTATGTAAATATTGAGCCCTGGAAATGTAGATAAAACTAGTTTGAGTCCTGGTTCACTTTCTAAAAGTTGAGCTTACTTCTGATATAAAGCCACAATCAACCAAATTGCACCTTCCGCCAAGTCAAATTCTGGCAATAAATGGTTCAAATTCTGTAAGGGTTGAGAAATGCACCATGTGGTTTGTGACTGTTGGACTAGGTACCCATTGATCTTTTGGAAGTGCAGTACATCCCTTCGCAGAGGCAATTTCATAGTCCATGAAGTTATTCTGAGACGTGATTATTGCTGGTTGAAAACTTAACCCAATACCCCGCCGAGATGACTTGAAATATAGTCAGCTATGGCAATTTTTGTCAGTCTCCAAGGAGACTTTACACTATGTAAATATTGAGCCCTGGAAATGTAGATAAAACTAGTTTGAGTCCTGGTTCACTTTCTAAAAGTTGAGCTTACTTGTGATATAAAGCCACAATTATCCAAATTGCACCTTCCGCCAAGACAAATTCTGGCAATAAATGGTTCAAATTCTGATTCCATGGAAAAGGCGTGGTTTGTACTCAACAAGCCAATCAGATTAGCATTACCGTAAACCCTGTAAGGGTTGAGAATGCTCCATGTGGTTTGTGACTGTTGGACTAGGTACCCATTGATCTTTTGGAAGTGCAACGCATCCCTTCGCAGAGGCAATTTCATAGTCCATGAAGTTATACTGAGACGTGATTATTGCTGGTTGAAAACTTAACCCAATACCCCGCCAAGATGACTTGAAATATAGTCAGCTTTGGCAATTTTTGTCAGTCTCCAAGGAGACTTTACACTATGTAAATATTGAGCCCTGGAAATGTAGATAAAACTAGTTTGAGTCCTGGTTCACTTTCTAAAAGTTGAGCTTAGTTGTGATATAAAGCCACAATTATCCAAATTGCACCTTCCGCCAAGACAAATTCCGGCAATAAATGGTTCTAATTCTGATTCCATGGAAAAGGCGTGGTTTGTACTCAACAAGCCAATCAGATTAGCATTACCGTAAACCCTGTAAGGGTTGGGAAATGCACCATGTGGTTTGTGACTGTTGGACTAGGTACCCATTGATCTTTTGGAAGTGCAGTACATCCCTTCGCAGAGGCAATTTCATAGTCCATGAAGTTATACTGAGACGTGATTATTGCTGGTTGAAAACTTAACCCAATACCCCGCCGAGATGACTTGAAATATAGTCAGCTATGGCAATTTTTGTCAGTCTCCAAGGAGACTCTACACTATGTAAATATTGAGCCCTGGAAATGTAGATAAAACTAGTTTGAGTCCTGCTTCACTTTCTAAAAGTTGAGCTTACTTGTGATATAAAGCCACAATCAACCAAATTGCACCTTCCGCCAAGACAAATTCTGGCAATAAATGGTTCAAATTCTGATTCCATGGAAAAGGCGTGGTTTGTACTCAACAAGCCAATCAGATTAGCATTACCGTAAACCCTGTAAGGGTTGAGAATGCACCATGTGGTTTGTGACTGTTGGACTAGGTACCCATTGATCTTTTGGAAGGGCAGCGCATCCCTTCGCAGAGGCAATTTCATAGTCCATGAAGTTATACTGAGACGTGATTATTGCTGGTTGAAAACTTAACCCAATACCCCGCCAAGATGACTTGAAATATAGTCAGCTATGGCAATTTTTGTCAGTCTCCAAGGAGACTTTACACTATGTAAATATTGAGCCCTGGAAATGTAGATAAAACTAGTTTGAGTCCTGGTTCACTTTCTAAAAGTTGAGCTTACTTCTGATATAAAGCCACAATCAACCAAATTGCACCTTCCGCCAAGTCAAATTCTGGCAATAAATGGTTCAAATTCTGTAAGGGTTGAGAAATGCACCATGTGGTTTGTGACTGTTGGACTAGGTACCCATTGATCTTTTGGAAGTGCAGTACATCCCTTCGCAGAGGCAATTTCATAGTCCATGAAGTTATTCTGAGACGTGATTATTGCTGGTTGAAAACTTAACCCAATACCCCGCCGAGATGACTTGAAATATAGTCAGCTATGGCAATTTTTGTCAGTCTCCAAGGAGACTTTACACTATGTAAATATTGAGCCCTGGAAATGTAGATAAAACTAGTTTGAGTCCTGGTTCACTTTCTAAAAGTTGAGCTTACTTGTGATATAAAGCCACAATTATCCAAATTGCACCTTCCGCCAAGACAAATTCTGGCAATAAATGGTTCAAATTCTGATTCCATGGAAAAGGCGTGGTTTGTACTCAACAAGCCAATCAGATTAGCATTACCGTAAACCCTGTAAGGGTTGAGAATGCTCCATGTGGTTTGTGACTGTTGGACTAGGTACCCATTGATCTTTTGGAAGTGCAACGCATCCCTTCGCAGAGGCAATTTCATAGTCCATGAAGTTATACTGAGACGTGATTATTGCTGGTTGAAAACTTAACCCAATACCCCGCCAAGATGACTTGAAATATAGTCAGCTTTGGCAATTTTTGTCAGTCTCCAAGGAGACTTTACACTATGTAAATATTGAGCCCTGGAAATGTAGATAAAACTAGTTTGAGTCCTGGTTCACTTTCTAAAAGTTGAGCTTAGTTGTGATATAAAGCCACAATTATCCAAATTGCACCTTCCGCCAAGACAAATTCCGGCAATAAATGGTTCTAATTCTGATTCCATGGAAAAGGCGTGGTTTGTACTCAACAAGCCAATCAGATTAGCATTACCGTAAACCCTGTAAGGGTTGGGAAATGCACCATGTGGTTTGTGACTGTTGGACTAGGTACCCATTGATCTTTTGGAAGTGCAGTACATCCCTTCGCAGAGGCAATTTCATAGTCCATGAAGTTATACTGAGACGTGATTATTGCTGGTTGAAAACTTAACCCAATACCCCGCCGAGATGACTTGAAATATAGTCAGCTATGGCAATTTTTGTCAGTCTCCAAGGAGACTCTACACTATGTAAATATTGAGCCCTGGAAATGTAGATAAAACTAGTTTGAGTCCTGGTTCACTTTCTAAAAGTTGAGCTTACTTGTGATATAAAGCCACAATCAACCAAATTGCACCTTCCGCCAAGACAAATTCTGGCAATAAATGGTTCAAATTCTGATTCCATGGAAAAGGCGTGGTTTGTACTCAACAAGCCAATCAGATTAGCATTACCGTAAACCCTGTAAGGGTTGAGAATGCACCATGTGGTTTGTGACTGTTGGACTAGGTACCCATTGATCTTTTGGAAGGGCAGCGCATCCCTTCGCAGAGGCAATTTCATAGTCCATGAAGTTATACTGAGACGTGATTATTGCTGGTTGAAAACTTAACCCAATACCCCGCCGAGATGACTTGAAATATAGTCAGCTATGGCAATTTTTGTCAGTCTCCAAGGAGACTTTACACTATGTAAATATTGAGCCCTGGAAATGTAGATAAAACTAGTTTGAGTCCTGGTTCACTTTCTAAAAGTTGAGCTTACTTGTGATATAAAGCCACAATTATCCAAATTGCACCTTCCGCCGAGACAAATTCTGGCAATAAATGGTTCAAATTCTGATTCCATGGAAAAGGCGTGGTTTGTACTCAACAAGCCAATCAGATTAGCATTACCGTAAACCCTGTAAGGGTTGAGAATGCTCCATGTGGTTTGTGACTGTTGGACTAGGTACCCATTGATCTTTTGGAAGTGCAACGCATCCCTTCGCAGAGGCAATTTCATAGTCCATGAAGTTATACTGAGACGTGATTATTGCTGGTTGAAAACTTAACCCAATACCCCGCCAAGATGACTTGAAATATAGTCAGCTTTGGCAATTTTTGTCAGTCTCCAAGGAGACTTTACACTATGTAAATATTGAGCCCTGGAAATGTAGATAAAACTAGTTTGAGTCCTGGTTCACTTTCTAAAAGTTGAGCTTACTTGTGATATAAAGCCACAATTATCCAAATTGCACCTTCCGCCAAGACAAATTCTGGCAATAAATGGTTCAAATTCTGATTCCATGGAAAAGGCGTGGTTTGTACTCAACAAGCCAATCAGATTAGCATTACCGTAAACCCTGTAAGGGTTGAGAATGCTCCATGTGGTTTGTGACTGTTGGACTAGGTACCCATTGATCTTTTGGAAGTGCAACGCATCCCTTCGCAGAGGCAATTTCATAGTCCATGAAGTTATACTGAGACGTGATTATTGCTGGTTGAAAACTTAACCCAATACCCCGCCAAGATGACTTGAAATATAGTCAGCTTTGGCAATTTTTGTCAGTCTCCAAGGAGACTTTACACTATGTAAATATTGAGCCCTGGAAATGTAGATAAAACTAGTTTGAGTCCTGGTTCACTTTCTAAAAGTTGAGCTTAGTTGTGATATAAAGCCACAATTATCCAAATTGCACCTTCCGCCAAGACAAATTCCGGCAATAAATGGTTCTAATTCTGATTCCATGGAAAAGGCGTGGTTTGTACTCAACAAGCCAATCAGATTAGCATTACCGTAAACCCTGTAAGGGTTGGGAAATGCACCATGTGGTTTGTGACTGTTGGACTAGGTACCCATTGATCTTTTGGAAGTGCAGTACATCCCTTCGCAGAGGCAATTTCATAGTCCATGAAGTTATACTGAGACGTGATTATTGCTGGTTGAAAACTTAACCCAATACCCCGCCGAGATGACTTGAAATATAGTCAGCTATGGCAATTTTTGTCAGTCTCCAAGGAGACTCTACACTATGTAAATATTGAGCCCTGGAAATGTAGATAAAACTAGTTTGAGTCCTGGTTCACTTTCTAAAAGTTGAGCTTACTTCTGATATAAAGCCACAATCAACCAAATTGCACCTTCCGCCAAGACAAATTCTGGCAATAAATGGTTCAAATTCTGTTTCCATGGAAAAGGCGTGGTTTGTACTCAACAAGCCAATCAGATTAGCATTACCGTAAACCCTGTAAGGGTTGAGAATGCACCATGTGGTTTGTGACTGTTGGACTAGGTACCCATTGATCTTTTGGAAGTGCAGCGCATCCCTTCGCAGAGGCAATTTCATAGTCCATGAAGTTATACTGAGACGTGATTATTGCTGGTTGAAAACTTAACCCAATACCCCGCCGAGATGACTTGAAATATAGTCAGCTATGGCAATTTTTGTCAGTCTCCAAGGAGACTTTACACTATGTAAATATTGAGCCCTGGAAATGTAGATAAAACTAGTTTGAGTCCTGGTTCACTTTCTAAAAGTTGAGCTTACTTCTGATATAAAGCCACAATCAACCAAATTGCACCTTCCGCCAAGTCAAATTCTGGCAATAAATGGTTCAAATTCTGTAAGGGTTGAGAAATGCACCATGTGGTTTGTGACTGTTGGACTAGGTACCCATTGATCTTTTGGAAGTGCAGTACATCCCTTCGCAGAGGCAATTTCATAGTCCATGAAGTTATTCTGAGACGTGATTATTGCTGGTTGAAAACTTAACCCAATACCCCGCCGAGATGACTTGAAATATAGTCAGCTATGGCAATTTTTGTCAGTCTCCAAGGAGACTTTACACTATGTAAATATTGAGCCCTGGAAATGTAGATAAAACTAGTTTGAGTCCTGGTTCACTTTCTAAAAGTTGAGCTTACTTGTGATATAAAGCCACAATCAACCAAATTGCACCTTCCGCCAAGTCAAATTCTGGCAATAAATGGTTCAAATTCTGTAAGGGTTGAGAAATGCACCATGTGGTTTGTGACTGTTGGACTAGGTACCCATTGATCTTTTGGAAGTGCAGTACATCCCTTCGCAGAGGCAATTTCATAGTCCATGAAGTTATTCTGAGACGTGATTATTGCTGGTTGAAAACTTAACCCAATACCCCGCCGAGATGACTTGAAATATAGTCAGCTATGGCAATTTTTGTCAGTCTCCAAGGAGACTTTACACTATGTAAATATTGAGCCCTGGAAATGTAGATAAAACTAGTTTGAGTCCTGGTTCACTTTCTAAAAGTTGAGCTTACTTGTGATATAAAGCCACAATTATCCAAATTGCACCTTCCGCCAAGACAAATTCTGGCAATAAATGGTTCAAATTCTGATTCCATGGAAAAGGCGTGGTTTGTACTCAACAAGCCAATCAGATTAGCATTACCGTAAACCCTGTAAGGGTTGAGAATGCTCCATGTGGTTTGTGACTGTTGGACTAGGTACCCATTGATCTTTTGGAAGTGCAACGCATCCCTTCGCAGAGGCAATTTCATAGTCCATGAAGTTATACTGAGACGTGATTATTGCTGGTTGAAAACTTAACCCAATACCCCGCCAAGATGACTTGAAATATAGTCAGCTTTGGCAATTTTTGTCAGTCTCCAAGGAGACTTTACACTATGTAAATATTGAGCCCTGGAAATGTAGATAAAACTAGTTTGAGTCCTGGTTCACTTTCTAAAAGTTGAGCTTACTTGTGATATAAAGCCACAATTATCCAAATTGCACCTTCCGCCAAGACAAATTCTGGCAATAAATGGTTCAAATTCTGATTCCATGGAAAAGGCGTGGTTTGTACTCAACAAGCCAATCAGATTAGCATTACCGTAAACCCTGTAAGGGTTGAGAATGCTCCATGTGGTTTGTGACTGTTGGACTAGGTACCCATTGATCTTTTGGAAGTGCAACGCATCCCTTCGCAGAGGCAATTTCATAGTCCATGAAGTTATACTGAGACGTGATTATTGCTGGTTGAAAACTTAACCCAATACCCCGCCAAGATGACTTGAAATATAGTCAGCTTTGGCAATTTTTGTCAGTCTCCAAGGAGACTTTACACTATGTAAATATTGAGCCCTGGAAATGTAGATAAAACTAGTTTGAGTCCTGGTTCACTTTCTAAAAGTTGAGCTTAGTTGTGATATAAAGCCACAATTATCCAAATTGCACCTTCCGCCAAGACAAATTCCGGCAATAAATGGTTCTAATTCTGATTCCATGGAAAAGGCGTGGTTTGTACTCAACAAGCCAATCAGATTAGCATTACCGTAAACCCTGTAAGGGTTGGGAAATGCACCATGTGGTTTGTGACTGTTGGACTAGGTACCCATTGATCTTTTGGAAGTGCAGTACATCCCTTCGCAGAGGCAATTTCATAGTCCATGAAGTTATTCTGAGACGTGATTATTGCTGGTTGAAAACTTAACCCAATACCCCGCCGAGATGACTTGAAATATAGTCAGCTATGGCAATTTTTGTCAGTCTCCAAGGAGACTTTACACTATGTAAATATTGAGCCCTGGAAATGTAGATAAAACTAGTTTGAGTCCTGGTTCACTTTCTAAAAGTTGAGCTTACTTGTGATATAAAGCCACAATTATCCAAATTGCACCTTCCGCCAAGACAAATTCTGGCAATAAATGGTTCAAATTCTGATTCCATGGAAAAGGCGTGGTTTGTACTCAACAAGCCAATCAGATTAGCATTACCGTAAACCCTGTAAGGGTTGAGAATGCTCCATGTGGTTTGTGACTGTTGGACTAGGTACCCATTGATCTTTTGGAAGTGCAACGCATCCCTTCGCAGAGGCAATTTCATAGTCCATGAAGTTATACTGAGACGTGATTATTGCTGGTTGAAAACTTAACCCAATACCCCGCCAAGATGACTTGAAATATAGTCAGCTTTGGCAATTTTTGTCAGTCTCCAAGGAGACTTTACACTATGTAAATATTGAGCCCTGGAAATGTAGATAAAACTAGTTTGAGTCCTGGTTCACTTTCTAAAAGTTGAGCTTAGTTGTGATATAAAGCCACAATTATCCAAATTGCACCTTCCGCCAAGACAAATTCCGGCAATAAATGGTTCTAATTCTGATTCCATGGAAAAGGCGTGGTTTGTACTCAACAAGCCAATCAGATTAGCATTACCGTAAACCCTGTAAGGGTTGGGAAATGCACCATGTGGTTTGTGACTGTTGGACTAGGTACCCATTGATCTTTTGGAAGTGCAGTACATCCCTTCGCAGAGGCAATTTCATAGTCCATGAAGTTATACTGAGACGTGATTATTGCTGGTTGAAAACTTAACCCAATACCCCGCCGAGATGACTTGAAATATAGTCAGCTATGGCAATTTTTGTCAGTCTCCAAGGAGACTCTACACTATGTAAATATTGAGCCCTGGAAATGTAGATAAAACTAGTTTGAGTCCTGCTTCACTTTCTAAAAGTTGAGCTTACTTGTGATATAAAGCCACAATCAACCAAATTGCACCTTCCGCCAAGACAAATTCTGGCAATAAATGGTTCAAATTCTGATTCCATGGAAAAGGCGTGGTTTGTACTCAACAAGCCAATCAGATTAGCATTACCGTAAACCCTGTAAGGGTTGAGAATGCACCATGTGGTTTGTGACTGTTGGACTAGGTACCCATTGATCTTTTGGAAGGGCAGCGCATCCCTTCGCAGAGGCAATTTCATAGTCCATGAAGTTATACTGAGACGTGATTATTGCTGGTTGAAAACTTAACCCAATACCCCGCCAAGATGACTTGAAATATAGTCAGCTATGGCAATTTTTGTCAGTCTCCAAGGAGACTTTACACTATGTAAATATTGAGCCCTGGAAATGTAGATAAAACTAGTTTGAGTCCTGGTTCACTTTCTAAAAGTTGAGCTTACTTCTGATATAAAGCCACAATCAACCAAATTGCACCTTCCGCCAAGTCAAATTCTGGCAATAAATGGTTCAAATTCTGTAAGGGTTGAGAAATGCACCATGTGGTTTGTGACTGTTGGACTAGGTACCCATTGATCTTTTGGAAGTGCAGTACATCCCTTCGCAGAGGCAATTTCATAGTCCATGAAGTTATTCTGAGACGTGATTATTGCTGGTTGAAAACTTAACCCAATACCCCGCCGAGATGACTTGAAATATAGTCAGCTATGGCAATTTTTGTCAGTCTCCAAGGAGACTTTACACTATGTAAATATTGAGCCCTGGAAATGTAGATAAAACTAGTTTGAGTCCTGGTTCACTTTCTAAAAGTTGAGCTTACTTGTGATATAAAGCCACAATTATCCAAATTGCACCTTCCGCCAAGACAAATTCTGGCAATAAATGGTTCAAATTCTGATTCCATGGAAAAGGCGTGGTTTGTACTCAACAAGCCAATCAGATTAGCATTACCGTAAACCCTGTAAGGGTTGAGAATGCTCCATGTGGTTTGTGACTGTTGGACTAGGTACCCATTGATCTTTTGGAAGTGCAACGCATCCCTTCGCAGAGGCAATTTCATAGTCCATGAAGTTATACTGAGACGTGATTATTGCTGGTTGAAAACTTAACCCAATACCCCGCCAAGATGACTTGAAATATAGTCAGCTTTGGCAATTTTTGTCAGTCTCCAAGGAGACTTTACACTATGTAAATATTGAGCCCTGGAAATGTAGATAAAACTAGTTTGAGTCCTGGTTCACTTTCTAAAAGTTGAGCTTAGTTGTGATATAAAGCCACAATTATCCAAATTGCACCTTCCGCCAAGACAAATTCCGGCAATAAATGGTTCTAATTCTGATTCCATGGAAAAGGCGTGGTTTGTACTCAACAAGCCAATCAGATTAGCATTACCGTAAACCCTGTAAGGGTTGGGAAATGCACCATGTGGTTTGTGACTGTTGGACTAGGTACCCATTGATCTTTTGGAAGTGCAGTACATCCCTTCGCAGAGGCAATTTCATAGTCCATGAAGTTATACTGAGACGTGATTATTGCTGGTTGAAAACTTAACCCAATACCCCGCCGAGATGACTTGAAATATAGTCAGCTATGGCAATTTTTGTCAGTCTCCAAGGAGACTCTACACTATGTAAATATTGAGCCCTGGAAATGTAGATAAAACTAGTTTGAGTCCTGGTTCACTTTCTAAAAGTTGAGCTTACTTGTGATATAAAGCCACAATCAACCAAATTGCACCTTCCGCCAAGACAAATTCTGGCAATAAATGGTTCAAATTCTGATTCCATGGAAAAGGCGTGGTTTGTACTCAACAAGCCAATCAGATTAGCATTACCGTAAACCCTGTAAGGGTTGAGAATGCACCATGTGGTTTGTGACTGTTGGACTAGGTACCCATTGATCTTTTGGAAGGGCAGCGCATCCCTTCGCAGAGGCAATTTCATAGTCCATGAAGTTATACTGAGACGTGATTATTGCTGGTTGAAAACTTAACCCAATACCCCGCCGAGATGACTTGAAATATAGTCAGCTATGGCAATTTTTGTCAGTCTCCAAGGAGACTTTACACTATGTAAATATTGAGCCCTGGAAATGTAGATAAAACTAGTTTGAGTCCTGGTTCACTTTCTAAAAGTTGAGCTTACTTGTGATATAAAGCCACAATTATCCAAATTGCACCTTCCGCCGAGACAAATTCTGGCAATAAATGGTTCAAATTCTGATTCCATGGAAAAGGCGTGGTTTGTACTCAACAAGCCAATCAGATTAGCATTACCGTAAACCCTGTAAGGGTTGAGAATGCTCCATGTGGTTTGTGACTGTTGGACTAGGTACCCATTGATCTTTTGGAAGTGCAACGCATCCCTTCGCAGAGGCAATTTCATAGTCCATGAAGTTATACTGAGACGTGATTATTGCTGGTTGAAAACTTAACCCAATACCCCGCCAAGATGACTTGAAATATAGTCAGCTTTGGCAATTTTTGTCAGTCTCCAAGGAGACTTTACACTATGTAAATATTGAGCCCTGGAAATGTAGATAAAACTAGTTTGAGTCCTGGTTCACTTTCTAAAAGTTGAGCTTACTTGTGATATAAAGCCACAATTATCCAAATTGCACCTTCCGCCAAGACAAATTCTGGCAATAAATGGTTCAAATTCTGATTCCATGGAAAAGGCGTGGTTTGTACTCAACAAGCCAATCAGATTAGCATTACCGTAAACCCTGTAAGGGTTGAGAATGCTCCATGTGGTTTGTGACTGTTGGACTAGGTACCCATTGATCTTTTGGAAGTGCAACGCATCCCTTCGCAGAGGCAATTTCATAGTCCATGAAGTTATACTGAGACGTGATTATTGCTGGTTGAAAACTTAACCCAATACCCCGCCAAGATGACTTGAAATATAGTCAGCTTTGGCAATTTTTGTCAGTCTCCAAGGAGACTTTACACTATGTAAATATTGAGCCCTGGAAATGTAGATAAAACTAGTTTGAGTCCTGGTTCACTTTCTAAAAGTTGAGCTTAGTTGTGATATAAAGCCACAATTATCCAAATTGCACCTTCCGCCAAGACAAATTCCGGCAATAAATGGTTCTAATTCTGATTCCATGGAAAAGGCGTGGTTTGTACTCAACAAGCCAATCAGATTAGCATTACCGTAAACCCTGTAAGGGTTGGGAAATGCACCATGTGGTTTGTGACTGTTGGACTAGGTACCCATTGATCTTTTGGAAGTGCAGTACATCCCTTCGCAGAGGCAATTTCATAGTCCATGAAGTTATACTGAGACGTGATTATTGCTGGTTGAAAACTTAACCCAATACCCCGCCGAGATGACTTGAAATATAGTCAGCTATGGCAATTTTTGTCAGTCTCCAAGGAGACTCTACACTATGTAAATATTGAGCCCTGGAAATGTAGATAAAACTAGTTTGAGTCCTGGTTCACTTTCTAAAAGTTGAGCTTACTTCTGATATAAAGCCACAATCAACCAAATTGCACCTTCCGCCAAGACAAATTCTGGCAATAAATGGTTCAAATTCTGTTTCCATGGAAAAGGCGTGGTTTGTACTCAACAAGCCAATCAGATTAGCATTACCGTAAACCCTGTAAGGGTTGAGAATGCACCATGTGGTTTGTGACTGTTGGACTAGGTACCCATTGATCTTTTGGAAGTGCAGCGCATCCCTTCGCAGAGGCAATTTCATAGTCCATGAAGTTATACTGAGACGTGATTATTGCTGGTTGAAAACTTAACCCAATACCCCGCCGAGATGACTTGAAATATAGTCAGCTATGGCAATTTTTGTCAGTCTCCAAGGAGACTTTACACTATGTAAATATTGAGCCCTGGAAATGTAGATAAAACTAGTTTGAGTCCTGGTTCACTTTCTAAAAGTTGAGCTTACTTCTGATATAAAGCCACAATCAACCAAATTGCACCTTCCGCCAAGTCAAATTCTGGCAATAAATGGTTCAAATTCTGTAAGGGTTGAGAAATGCACCATGTGGTTTGTGACTGTTGGACTAGGTACCCATTGATCTTTTGGAAGTGCAGTACATCCCTTCGCAGAGGCAATTTCATAGTCCATGAAGTTATTCTGAGACGTGATTATTGCTGGTTGAAAACTTAACCCAATACCCCGCCGAGATGACTTGAAATATAGTCAGCTATGGCAATTTTTGTCAGTCTCCAAGGAGACTTTACACTATGTAAATATTGAGCCCTGGAAATGTAGATAAAACTAGTTTGAGTCCTGGTTCACTTTCTAAAAGTTGAGCTTACTTGTGATATAAAGCCACAATTATCCAAATTGCACCTTCCGCCAAGACAAATTCTGGCAATAAATGGTTCAAATTCTGATTCCATGGAAAAGGCGTGGTTTGTACTCAACAAGCCAATCAGATTAGCATTACCGTAAACCCTGTAAGGGTTGAGAATGCTCCATGTGGTTTGTGACTGTTGGACTAGGTACCCATTGATCTTTTGGAAGTGCAACGCATCCCTTCGCAGAGGCAATTTCATAGTCCATGAAGTTATACTGAGACGTGATTATTGCTGGTTGAAAACTTAACCCAATACCCCGCCAAGATGACTTGAAATATAGTCAGCTTTGGCAATTTTTGTCAGTCTCCAAGGAGACTTTACACTATGTAAATATTGAGCCCTGGAAATGTAGATAAAACTAGTTTGAGTCCTGGTTCACTTTCTAAAAGTTGAGCTTAGTTGTGATATAAAGCCACAATTATCCAAATTGCACCTTCCGCCAAGACAAATTCCGGCAATAAATGGTTCTAATTCTGATTCCATGGAAAAGGCGTGGTTTGTACTCAACAAGCCAATCAGATTAGCATTACCGTAAACCCTGTAAGGGTTGGGAAATGCACCATGTGGTTTGTGACTGTTGGACTAGGTACCCATTGATCTTTTGGAAGTGCAGTACATCCCTTCGCAGAGGCAATTTCATAGTCCATGAAGTTATACTGAGACGTGATTATTGCTGGTTGAAAACTTAACCCAATACCCCGCCGAGATGACTTGAAATATAGTCAGCTATGGCAATTTTTGTCAGTCTCCAAGGAGACTCTACACTATGTAAATATTGAGCCCTGGAAATGTAGATAAAACTAGTTTGAGTCCTGCTTCACTTTCTAAAAGTTGAGCTTACTTGTGATATAAAGCCACAATCAACCAAATTGCACCTTCCGCCAAGACAAATTCTGGCAATAAATGGTTCAAATTCTGATTCCATGGAAAAGGCGTGGTTTGTACTCAACAAGCCAATCAGATTAGCATTACCGTAAACCCTGTAAGGGTTGAGAATGCACCATGTGGTTTGTGACTGTTGGACTAGGTACCCATTGATCTTTTGGAAGGGCAGCGCATCCCTTCGCAGAGGCAATTTCATAGTCCATGAAGTTATACTGAGACGTGATTATTGCTGGTTGAAAACTTAACCCAATACCCCGCCAAGATGACTTGAAATATAGTCAGCTATGGCAATTTTTGTCAGTCTCCAAGGAGACTTTACACTATGTAAATATTGAGCCCTGGAAATGTAGATAAAACTAGTTTGAGTCCTGGTTCACTTTCTAAAAGTTGAGCTTACTTCTGATATAAAGCCACAATCAACCAAATTGCACCTTCCGCCAAGTCAAATTCTGGCAATAAATGGTTCAAATTCTGTAAGGGTTGAGAAATGCACCATGTGGTTTGTGACTGTTGGACTAGGTACCCATTGATCTTTTGGAAGTGCAGTACATCCCTTCGCAGAGGCAATTTCATAGTCCATGAAGTTATTCTGAGACGTGATTATTGCTGGTTGAAAACTTAACCCAATACCCCGCCGAGATGACTTGAAATATAGTCAGCTATGGCAATTTTTGTCAGTCTCCAAGGAGACTTTACACTATGTAAATATTGAGCCCTGGAAATGTAGATAAAACTAGTTTGAGTCCTGGTTCACTTTCTAAAAGTTGAGCTTACTTGTGATATAAAGCCACAATTATCCAAATTGCACCTTCCGCCAAGACAAATTCTGGCAATAAATGGTTCAAATTCTGATTCCATGGAAAAGGCGTGGTTTGTACTCAACAAGCCAATCAGATTAGCATTACCGTAAACCCTGTAAGGGTTGAGAATGCTCCATGTGGTTTGTGACTGTTGGACTAGGTACCCATTGATCTTTTGGAAGTGCAACGCATCCCTTCGCAGAGGCAATTTCATAGTCCATGAAGTTATACTGAGACGTGATTATTGCTGGTTGAAAACTTAACCCAATACCCCGCCAAGATGACTTGAAATATAGTCAGCTTTGGCAATTTTTGTCAGTCTCCAAGGAGACTTTACACTATGTAAATATTGAGCCCTGGAAATGTAGATAAAACTAGTTTGAGTCCTGGTTCACTTTCTAAAAGTTGAGCTTAGTTGTGATATAAAGCCACAATTATCCAAATTGCACCTTCCGCCAAGACAAATTCCGGCAATAAATGGTTCTAATTCTGATTCCATGGAAAAGGCGTGGTTTGTACTCAACAAGCCAATCAGATTAGCATTACCGTAAACCCTGTAAGGGTTGGGAAATGCACCATGTGGTTTGTGACTGTTGGACTAGGTACCCATTGATCTTTTGGAAGTGCAGTACATCCCTTCGCAGAGGCAATTTCATAGTCCATGAAGTTATACTGAGACGTGATTATTGCTGGTTGAAAACTTAACCCAATACCCCGCCGAGATGACTTGAAATATAGTCAGCTATGGCAATTTTTGTCAGTCTCCAAGGAGACTCTACACTATGTAAATATTGAGCCCTGGAAATGTAGATAAAACTAGTTTGAGTCCTGGTTCACTTTCTAAAAGTTGAGCTTACTTGTGATATAAAGCCACAATCAACCAAATTGCACCTTCCGCCAAGACAAATTCTGGCAATAAATGGTTCAAATTCTGATTCCATGGAAAAGGCGTGGTTTGTACTCAACAAGCCAATCAGATTAGCATTACCGTAAACCCTGTAAGGGTTGAGAATGCACCATGTGGTTTGTGACTGTTGGACTAGGTACCCATTGATCTTTTGGAAGGGCAGCGCATCCCTTCGCAGAGGCAATTTCATAGTCCATGAAGTTATACTGAGACGTGATTATTGCTGGTTGAAAACTTAACCCAATACCCCGCCGAGATGACTTGAAATATAGTCAGCTATGGCAATTTTTGTCAGTCTCCAAGGAGACTTTACACTATGTAAATATTGAGCCCTGGAAATGTAGATAAAACTAGTTTGAGTCCTGGTTCACTTTCTAAAAGTTGAGCTTACTTGTGATATAAAGCCACAATTATCCAAATTGCACCTTCCGCCGAGACAAATTCTGGCAATAAATGGTTCAAATTCTGATTCCATGGAAAAGGCGTGGTTTGTACTCAACAAGCCAATCAGATTAGCATTACCGTAAACCCTGTAAGGGTTGAGAATGCTCCATGTGGTTTGTGACTGTTGGACTAGGTACCCATTGATCTTTTGGAAGTGCAACGCATCCCTTCGCAGAGGCAATTTCATAGTCCATGAAGTTATACTGAGACGTGATTATTGCTGGTTGAAAACTTAACCCAATACCCCGCCAAGATGACTTGAAATATAGTCAGCTTTGGCAATTTTTGTCAGTCTCCAAGGAGACTTTACACTATGTAAATATTGAGCCCTGGAAATGTAGATAAAACTAGTTTGAGTCCTGGTTCACTTTCTAAAAGTTGAGCTTACTTGTGATATAAAGCCACAATTATCCAAATTGCACCTTCCGCCAAGACAAATTCTGGCAATAAATGGTTCAAATTCTGATTCCATGGAAAAGGCGTGGTTTGTACTCAACAAGCCAATCAGATTAGCATTACCGTAAACCCTGTAAGGGTTGAGAATGCTCCATGTGGTTTGTGACTGTTGGACTAGGTACCCATTGATCTTTTGGAAGTGCAACGCATCCCTTCGCAGAGGCAATTTCATAGTCCATGAAGTTATACTGAGACGTGATTATTGCTGGTTGAAAACTTAACCCAATACCCCGCCAAGATGACTTGAAATATAGTCAGCTTTGGCAATTTTTGTCAGTCTCCAAGGAGACTTTACACTATGTAAATATTGAGCCCTGGAAATGTAGATAAAACTAGTTTGAGTCCTGGTTCACTTTCTAAAAGTTGAGCTTAGTTGTGATATAAAGCCACAATTATCCAAATTGCACCTTCCGCCAAGACAAATTCCGGCAATAAATGGTTCTAATTCTGATTCCATGGAAAAGGCGTGGTTTGTACTCAACAAGCCAATCAGATTAGCATTACCGTAAACCCTGTAAGGGTTGGGAAATGCACCATGTGGTTTGTGACTGTTGGACTAGGTACCCATTGATCTTTTGGAAGTGCAGTACATCCCTTCGCAGAGGCAATTTCATAGTCCATGAAGTTATACTGAGACGTGATTATTGCTGGTTGAAAACTTAACCCAATACCCCGCCGAGATGACTTGAAATATAGTCAGCTATGGCAATTTTTGTCAGTCTCCAAGGAGACTCTACACTATGTAAATATTGAGCCCTGGAAATGTAGATAAAACTAGTTTGAGTCCTGGTTCACTTTCTAAAAGTTGAGCTTACTTGTGATATAAAGCCACAATCAACCAAATTGCACCTTCCGCCAAGACAAATTCTGGCAATAAATGGTTCAAATTCTGTTTCCATGGAAAAGGCGTGGTTTGTACTCAACAAGCCAATCAGATTAGCATTACCGTAAACCCTGTAAGGGTTGAGAATGCACCATGTGGTTTGTGACTGTTGGACTAGGTACCCATTGATCTTTTGGAAGTGCAGCGCATCCCTTCGCAGAGGCAATTTCATAGTCCATGAAGTTATACTGAGACGTGATTATTGCTGGTTGAAAACTTAACCCAATACCCCGCCGAGATGACTTGAAATATAGTCAGCTATGGCAATTTTTGTCAGTCTCCAAGGAGACTTTACACTATGTAAATATTGAGCCCTGGAAATGTAGATAAAACTAGTTTGAGTCCTGGTTCACTTTCTAAAAGTTGAGCTTACTTCTGATATAAAGCCACAATCAACCAAATTGCACCTTCCGCCAAGTCAAATTCTGGCAATAAATGGTTCAAATTCTGTAAGGGTTGAGAAATGCACCATGTGGTTTGTGACTGTTGGACTAGGTACCCATTGATCTTTTGGAAGTGCAGTACATCCCTTCGCAGAGGCAATTTCATAGTCCATGAAGTTATTCTGAGACGTGATTATTGCTGGTTGAAAACTTAACCCAATACCCCGCCGAGATGACTTGAAATATAGTCAGCTATGGCAATTTTTGTCAGTCTCCAAGGAGACTTTACACTATGTAAATATTGAGCCCTGGAAATGTAGATAAAACTAGTTTGAGTCCTGGTTCACTTTCTAAAAGTTGAGCTTACTTGTGATATAAAGCCACAATTATCCAAATTGCACCTTCCGCCAAGACAAATTCTGGCAATAAATGGTTCAAATTCTGATTCCATGGAAAAGGCGTGGTTTGTACTCAACAAGCCAATCAGATTAGCATTACCGTAAACCCTGTAAGGGTTGAGAATGCTCCATGTGGTTTGTGACTGTTGGACTAGGTACCCATTGATCTTTTGGAAGTGCAACGCATCCCTTCGCAGAGGCAATTTCATAGTCCATGAAGTTATACTGAGACGTGATTATTGCTGGTTGAAAACTTAACCCAATACCCCGCCAAGATGACTTGAAATATAGTCAGCTTTGGCAATTTTTGTCAGTCTCCAAGGAGACTTTACACTATGTAAATATTGAGCCCTGGAAATGTAGATAAAACTAGTTTGAGTCCTGGTTCACTTTCTAAAAGTTGAGCTTAGTTGTGATATAAAGCCACAATTATCCAAATTGCACCTTCCGCCAAGACAAATTCCGGCAATAAATGGTTCTAATTCTGATTCCATGGAAAAGGCGTGGTTTGTACTCAACAAGCCAATCAGATTAGCATTACCGTAAACCCTGTAAGGGTTGGGAAATGCACCATGTGGTTTGTGACTGTTGGACTAGGTACCCATTGATCTTTTGGAAGTGCAGTACATCCCTTCGCAGAGGCAATTTCATAGTCCATGAAGTTATACTGAGACGTGATTATTGCTGGTTGAAAACTTAACCCAATACCCCGCCGAGATGACTTGAAATATAGTCAGCTATGGCAATTTTTGTCAGTCTCCAAGGAGACTCTACACTATGTAAATATTGAGCCCTGGAAATGTAGATAAAACTAGTTTGAGTCCTGGTTCACTTTCTAAAAGTTGAGCTTACTTGTGATATAAAGCCACAATCAACCAAATTGCACCTTCCGCCAAGACAAATTCTGGCAATAAATGGTTCAAATTCTGATTCCATGGAAAAGGCGTGGTTTGTACTCAACAAGCCAATCAGATTAGCATTACCGTAAACCCTGTAAGGGTTGAGAATGCTCCATGTGGTTTGTGACTGTTGGACTAGGTACCCATTGATCTTTTGGAAGTGCAACGCATCCCTTCGCAGAGGCAATTTCATAGTCCATGAAGTTATACTGAGACGTGATTATTGCTGGTTGAAAACTTAACCCAATACCCCGCCAAGATGACTTGAAATATAGTCAGCTTTGGCAATTTTTGTCAGTCTCCAAGGAGACTTTACACTATGTAAATATTGAGCCCTGGAAATGTAGATAAAACTAGTTTGAGTCCTGGTTCACTTTCTAAAAGTTGAGCTTACTTGTGATATAAAGCCACAATTATCCAAATTGCACCTTCCGCCAAGACAAATTCTGGCAATAAATGGTTCAAATTCTGATTCCATGGAAAAGGCGTGGTTTGTACTCAACAAGCCAATCAGATTAGCATTACCGTAAACCCTGTAAGGGTTGAGAATGCTCCATGTGGTTTGTGACTGTTGGACTAGGTACCCATTGATCTTTTGGAAGTGCAACGCATCCCTTCGCAGAGGCAATTTCATAGTCCATGAAGTTATACTGAGACGTGATTATTGCTGGTTGAAAACTTAACCCAATACCCCGCCAAGATGACTTGAAATATAGTCAGCTTTGGCAATTTTTGTCAGTCTCCAAGGAGACTTTACACTATGTAAATATTGAGCCCTGGAAATGTAGATAAAACTAGTTTGAGTCCTGGTTCACTTTCTAAAAGTTGAGCTTAGTTGTGATATAAAGCCACAATTATCCAAATTGCACCTTCCGCCAAGACAAATTCCGGCAATAAATGGTTCTAATTCTGATTCCATGGAAAAGGCGTGGTTTGTACTCAACAAGCCAATCAGATTAGCATTACCGTAAACCCTGTAAGGGTTGGGAAATGCACCATGTGGTTTGTGACTGTTGGACTAGGTACCCATTGATCTTTTGGAAGTGCAGTACATCCCTTCGCAGAGGCAATTTCATAGTCCATGAAGTTATACTGAGACGTGATTATTGCTGGTTGAAAACTTAACCCAATACCCCGCCGAGATGACTTGAAATATAGTCAGCTATGGCAATTTTTGTCAGTCTCCAAGGAGACTCTACACTATGTAAATATTGAGCCCTGGAAATGTAGATAAAACTAGTTTGAGTCCTGGTTCACTTTCTAAAAGTTGAGCTTACTTCTGATATAAAGCCACAATCAACCAAATTGCACCTTCCGCCAAGACAAATTCTGGCAATAAATGGTTCAAATTCTGATTCCATGGAAAAGGCGTGGTTTGTACTCAAGCCAATCAGATTAGCATTACCGTAAACCCTGTAAGGGTTGAGAAATGCACCATGTGGTTTGTGACTGTTGGACTAGGTACCCATTGATCTTTTGGAAGTGCAGTACATCCCTTCGCAGAGGCAATTTCATAGTCCATGAAGTTATACTGAGACGTGATTATTGCTGGTTGAAAACTTAACCCAATACCCCGCCGAGATGACTTGAAATATAGTCAGCTATGGCAATTTTTGTCAGTCTCCAAGGAGACTCTACACTATGTAAATATTGAGCCCTGGAAATGTAGATAAAACTAGTTTGAGTCCTGGTTCACTTTCTAAAAGTTGAGCTTACTTGTGATATAAAGCCACAATTAACCAAATTGCACCTTCCGCCAAGACAAATTCTGGCAATAAATGGTTCAAATTCTGTTTCCATGGAAAAGGCGTGGTTTGTACTCAACAAGCCAATCAGATTAGCATTACCGTAAACCCTGTAAGGGTTGAGAATGCACCATGTGGTTTGTGACTGTTGGACTAGGTACCCATTGATCTTTTGGAAGTGCAGCGCATCCCTTCGCAGAGGCAATTTCATAGTCCATGAAGTTATACTGAGACGTGATTATTGCTGGTTGAAAACTTAACCCAATACCCCGCCGAGATGACTTGAAATATAGTCAGCTATGGCAATTTTTGTCAGTCTCCAAGGAGACTTTACACTATGTAAATATTGAGCCCTGGAAATGTAGATAAAACTAGTTTGAGTCCTGGTTCACTTTCTAAAAGTTGAGCTTACTTCTGATATAAAGCCACAATCAACCAAATTGCACCTTCCGCCAAGTCAAATTCTGGCAATAAATGGTTCAAATTCTGATTCCATGGAAAAGGCGTGGTTTGTACTCAACAAGCCAATCAGATTAGCATTACCGTAAACCCTGTAAGGGTTGAGAAATGCACCATGTGGTTTGTGACTGTTGGACTAGGTACCCATTGATCTTTTGGAAGTGCAGTACATCCCTTCGCAGAGGCAATTTCATAGTCCATGAAGTTATTCTGAGACGTGATTATTGCTGGTTGAAAACTTAACCCAATACCCCGCCGAGATGACTTGAAATATAGTCAGCTATGGCAATTTTTGTCAGTCTCCAAGGAGACTTTACACTATGTAAATATTGAGCCCTGGAAATGTAGATAAAACTAGTTTGAGTCCTGGTTCACTTTCTAAAAGTTGAGCTTAGTTGTGATATAAAGCCACAATTATCCAAATTGCACCTTCCGCCAAGACAAATTCCGGCAATAAATGGTTCTAATTCTGATTCCATGGAAAAGGCGTGGTTTGTACTCAACAAGCCAATCAGATTAGCATTACCGTAAACCCTGTAAGGGTTGGGAAATGCACCATGTGGTTTGTGACTGTTGGACTAGGTACCCATTGATCTTTTGGAAGTGCAGTACATCCCTTCGCAGAGGCAATTTCATAGTCCATGAAGTTATACTGAGACGTGATTATTGCTGGTTGAAAACTTAACCCAATACCCCGCCGAGATGACTTGAAATATAGTCAGCTATGGCAATTTTTGTCAGTCTCCAAGGAGACTCTACACTATGTAAATATTGAGCCCTGGAAATGTAGATAAAACTAGTTTGAGTCCTGGTTCACTTTCTAAAAGTTGAGCTTACTTGTGATATAAAGCCACAATCAACCAAATTGCACCTTCCGCCAAGACAAATTCTGGCAATAAATGGTTCAAATTCTGATTCCATGGAAAAGGCGTGGTTTGTACTCAAGCCAATCAGATTAGCATTACCGTAAACCCTGTAAGGGTTGAGAAATGCACCATGTGGTTTGTGACTGTTGGAAAACTTAACCCAATACCCCTTTGAAATGACTTGAAATATAGTCAGCTATGGCAATTTTTGTGAGTCTCTTAGAAGACATTGCACTATGTAAACTTACATTCAATCAGAGCACATACGTCAACCATGTACATGTAAATAAATGGTTTGAGTAAGCTAGTACTTTGCGGCTGACAAATATACTGTATTGAACGATTGTACCAGTAGAGAATAAACTGTCTCACTAGGCACGCTTCAGCCTACTACCTATGTTGCAAACGGATGCCACGAACTAGAAAGCTTTCTTTCCCCTACTCCCAAGTGACACTACGTTTTTTTTTTCAATTGTCGGATGATGCTCATTAAATTTACGAGGCCAACTCTTTGAAAGTGGGTAACAGTCTGTATTACATTTGAGTTTGGAGTGTTTAATAAGAGGACATACATTTTTAAAATGTTGCACTACATAGTGTCAATTGGAATTAACATTTTATTTTCAATGTATCTCCAAAAGTATAAAAGCAAACAAATATATTCACATATTTTGTTACATATAAATCATTTTATATATATATATATATATATAAAATGATTTACAGGTACCAGGATTGGTACCGGCAAGACAGATAATATGATCCTGCAAACAGGACAAACAAATGACAACACGCACTTCCACTGCTGGTCATTGCGCCTCGCGTCACAGAATGAGGATATTTATTTAGCCAACTTCAAAACATTAGGCATAAAACAAATATTAAATCACATTTTTAACACCTTATAAAAAATACAAAAACCACCGGAAACATTCACTGAGCCAACCACATGCACTCGGACTGACGTGACGATGTGGCGCCATTTTAGCTAGCACGGCACACGGGACACTCAAACATCCACACAACCACACTCATATATGCATTTACAGACGTTCATAATCTTTCTAACGAGCAACAGAAGAGTATCTTTGTACAAACAAACTCATTCACTACTCATTCTTTCCTCACTCACCTGCAAACAGGACAAACAAATGACAACACGCACTTCCACTGCTGGTCATTGCGCCTCGCGTCACAGAATGAGGAAATGTACGGTAAAATACTTCACTGACGTGAAACTTGCTCAATATGAAGCAACAAAACGCCACCCTGCCCCCTGCTGGCCACATGGTGGACTGCACCTAAATACAGTACAATTAATATAATTAAAACATTAGTAATTTTTATAATATACAAAGCAATGAAAATCACATTAACACACATATCCACATGTGCAAACATTGGTGGGCGCCACATATACACACATACATACACATATATATATATATATATATATATATATATATATATATATATATATATATATACACACACTTATATATATATATACTTATATATGTAAGTGGAGTGCATCCCTTCGCAGAGGGACAACTTTTTTTGGGAGTGCAGCGGATGGGGTTGTCCTGATCCGATGTGAGGTCCTGGGACAGGCAAATTTGTAATTTGTGATATTTGGCTATATAAAAAAAACTAAATTGAAATTTCGGTTTACCGCACAAACCTTTTTTAAATTGCCACCTCTGGCAATGTTGTATTTAAAAACCCTTAGGCTCCATTTCTTTTACAATAAATACATATTGGATGTTTTGATGTGCAAGGCAAATGATCAAGGTCGACATTAGTGCAAATTTGAATTATATGGAAGCAAAATATTTAGCAAAATTACATAAACAAGGCAGTTGGGGACTAGCTATATGGTGCTTTTTTATAATTAGGTTTATATTTCACTAATGGCTCTAACGCATCTGAAATTAGCCACATCCTCAGGAACATATTGACCACCACGCCAGTGGCGGACCGCGCATTTTCTCCCTGGGTCTTCTATGCCGATAAAATTGTATACATATTAGACGTACCGGGTGACGGGCTGCAGCTGCATACTGGCACTACCAGCACAGCGGCACAGCATACCGGCACAGCATACCGGCACAGCGTACCGGCGCGGCGGCGGCAACCGGCAGGAGGCTACAGCGCCGCAGCTAGCTACGGTGGCTCAGCATCAGCAGCAACAGTGATTTATTAGTGTGGCGATGCAGCAAGGGCTCATAGAGCCCTGCTGCAAGCACACTGCATGTTCTCCTGTGGGACTATTATTATTAGTTGGAGTGCTTCAGAATGAAGCACCCAATATTGTTCTTCAAATCTTTATTCAACTTATTACGTATTTTGGACCTCTAAAACGCCTTCATATGTTCAGCTACAGAAACCATTCAAATATAAAAAAATCCAGCTACTTCAGCACATGGGTATATCTTTTCATATTTCTTTAACATGAGTGTGTATGGTGTAGCTCAGAGTGTGTGATGTCATCGCTAGAGTGCGAAGCAGCTTCAGACGCTTGCGAAAAAAGTATTTGTAAATTGCCATTCACTCCACAATTTTCAGTACAAAACGTAGGAAATATTGTGCTTGCTTGTACAAATGTGTCGTGGAATCCCACTAACTTTTACTTTTTTGTCAGCAAGCCTGAAAGGGACATGAAGTCAGCCAACTGCTCCATTGGACTCCATGTTAAATCGGAGCACAATTTTCTCTCATGAAGCAAACAGGGGCACTTTCTGAACTGCCTTTATGCTCTCATTTCTAAATCCCACAAACATTTAAGTACACGGAAACGTTCACAAAAGTCTTGTGCCTCTCCTGGTTCCATTATTTTTACAATCAGAGTCACGGATTTCTGTCAAATTCAGTAGTTTGACAGGTTGTTTTCGTTAAATCCACAGTCCAGTCTCCCTCTAATAATCAGTCTGCGTTGTCAGTAAATCCACCACCAACTCCGTTTCTCCTCCTTCAGCCATTGAGTGTTAAAAAAAACTACACTAAGTAAAACACAAAAAATGTCATAACTTCTCTTATGTTTCAGCCTGAACTGTTCTTACTCTAACTAGCTCACAGCTACGTAAGTCACGTTGGTCCACTGACCATCACAGCGCTTGTTAATGGTCACGCTGGCCCTGTGACCAATCACACGTCAAAGGCCACATCGAAGACGGCCCTGGATGTCAAAGAATACACCGAGCATGTCAAACTAAATATCTGATTTGTTGAAGTCTGTGACAATCAACGATACCGTCTTCTTCCATAGAGACATAGAGGTGAAATCTGATTGGATGAGAGCTCTCAACAGAAACTGGAGGCAGCTCGGCTGCAAACAGAGCAACAGACGAAGACAGGAGCTGTGCAATGAGAAAACAAGCTAATAGGGAAAATAATTATAATAAATGTAGCGCATTTGAGAAAAACAATGAAATTATAAAATAGCTATAACTTTGTGATTTTGTTTAGGCCAGCAGAGAAGGCTTAGCTGGCCCTGACGGCCCACCACTGCACCACGCACACACCCACCCGTTTAGGTCTTGAATACTACAGAATACACTTCATTAAAATACACACAAATGACGGCCCATCCTCTGTCTTCAAGTCCAGCAAGTCCATGAAGACATTAAGCTATGTTAAAAGCTAGGCTATAAGCCTAACAATTGCTGATGTAAGTTGGTTAAGGACAGCTTTGAACATCTCTCCCGTTGGCTGGTGGGCCCAGTACATCGAAACAATTGGGTGCACTCTGTTGACATTCAGCCGTTGTAAATCTTTGCAGGCACGGCGGGAAAGCAGGCCATTAACACGCCGATGCAACAGACCAGAAATTGCTACGGCCAGCCACGTGCTTGTAGAGCCCACAGGGAAGGCTGATGCTTTAGAATGTAGTCAGCTGACTACATTTACGCGAAGAGCTAGTACGTTACCAAAGATGCTCCATCTCTGAGGTTACACTTTCATTCTTATAAACAGAACGTATGGCTGCATACGTGGGCGTATGCAGTCATTATTATTACATTAAAAATAAATTATGGTTTAGCTGCCAATACCTGGACCGCACACTCAGTGTTCTTTATATTTCATATTATCTGGTCAATGTATCTTGTTGCATTGATGATGGTATATTTGCATGTTTCTCTTTCCTGATAAGAACATTAAAAGGAATCCAAACTTGACAGCGTAACACTGACATCTAGTGGATTAAAGCCGCCGTGCATCTGGCACATGTGCATGGAAGTTACACACTACAAATGACATCAACACTATTGTGATTTCATGGAAACATTTGTCACAATGATTTGTTGCTATGCAATTTAAAAAGATGCAGCACATCATATAAAACAGATCCTTCAGAAACTGTCTTCCATGAAAAATATGTAGCAGCATTTTATTTTTAAAAGTCAAATAAAAATCTTACATGTTGGTGGTGGGGAAAGAAAATAAAAAAAAGTTAAATACAATCAATATCTTAGCTTCTGAAGCCTGGCTGGTTCACTTGTCTATTTAGGTAGCCAAGCTACTGGTCCCCAAGCAAAACATGGCCATGTTTTGTCCAATAAAATGGCAAGAGTAGAACCAAGAACAAGAGCAACACACAATTACACACACACACTCTTACCCCTCCATCATTCAAAGCCCAATTTTATAGCAGCACAAAGAGCCAAATATGACCCTAGGAATAGTTTTTGGGCAAATGAGGCCACTAATAGA
This sequence comes from Cottus gobio, assembly GCA_023566465.1. Lineage (NCBI taxonomy): Eukaryota > Metazoa > Chordata > Actinopteri > Perciformes > Cottidae > Cottus > Cottus gobio. The sequence continues at coordinate 24,355,804 of CM042224.1, read as the reverse complement.
TTAAAAAGAGGAATCACTCTTCCCCCCCAAAACACACACACGCACAATAAAATCAAGTAGAGACTCCACAAACTGTCCATTCAATTTGGCCTCTGCATAAAATAAAAATGGCACCCACAAAATGTAGTAGTTATTAATAATTATGCAAGCAATTAGGTGCTATGCTATTAGAAATATATATCTATGTATGTCCTTTTTGGGCTGTGTTGTCCTAACAGCCCTTGGCTTTGTGGTTTCATCTTCACTGGAGGGTTAAATAACTAAGATTCCTGTGAGGACGGGGGCCCTCAAAACCATTTGCTCACTGTGCCTCATTGTTTCTTCAATTTAGTCGAACTCCCTGTGTGCGCCCACGGCGGACATTTAAAAACGTCTCAGAGTAATCAGCATGGCTTTGAAAAAGGGGAAAAAAAGAGGATTTCCATCAATGTTGCCCAATTGAAAATCCATCGCACATGTGTGCACAGGTACTGCAGTGGCCCCGCCTGTCAGAGTAAACACATTTGAGTCTTTCCTCCGCTTACAGCAAAAAATGTAAAAACTCTTAATTAGGATTTGCTGTCGTCTTGTCAGTTTCAGAGCTGGGTGCACTCCTTCGGAAGGTGCAGAGTTGCGGGGATGGATTACGAATCCTGGGCCGGATTTTCAGCAGCGCAGGATCCATTCGCACCGACTCCTCACTTTTCTCGCTGCTCTGCGGTGGAGTCAGGACACCTGAAGGTACGGGGCAGCTGACGTGACGCTCCAGCTCCACATCCTGGTAAGAGTAGGCCTTGTCCTGTACATAGCAGAAATCCACAGGTCAACTATGGCGTCATTAGACGGGACAAGACAGGACACTTTACCTCGCAGAACACAGGGGATGCTGATCTGCCCTGCCTCCATCAATTAGTTTGCATTTTTGTTAATGTGTGACTTTGGTGAATCTGAAATAACTCTCAAAAAGCACTCAAGTCACACAATGACAGAAAACTAACCACTCGGATGGAGGCCAGGTAAAATAGTTTTTCATACAGCACAAAACTAACTATCCCTTTGAGATCACATTATAATTTTCTCGTTGCGTTTTCAAAACACTAAAACATAATGAGATACCGGCACGTACCATCCACGTGATGTAGGATGCATGGGTCTGGATGTTGTGCACATCGTCTACGGGGATTCCTGCAAAGGTTTTCATCGACGACCCACCAGCCTCCCGCAGCGCCATGGCGAACGGCACCATCCACCTCACGCACTCCTCCACCTCCACCCTCTTCAGAGCTGCAAGGACAGAAAAAGTGAGACCTCGGGCCAAGGCACGTTCTTTTATTTTTAATTTTTTTAAACATTGTGCTTTAATAAAACTTTTGTTCCGTTTACCCGAGACATTTTCCACCAGCTCCAGAGACGAGAAGTGAAACAGGGCTGATGCAGCAAGGATGCCATTGGAAAACTCAAGACATCGCACATCTAGCATACAGAGGTCCAGCAACTATATAAAAAACAAAAAAACAGGACAATTGTAATTAAATGTCGAGGCACACCTCAAAATTAATACTGCAAACAATTATTCTGTAAATCTTTTAATCTGGAAAGCATTTTGTGCCAAAGCGTGAAAAGTACTATATAAACAATTATTTTCATAATTTTCATTATTACTGTGGTTATAACTTAATAATAAAAGCAGTAAAACAATCACCTACAATATTTCTGAAACACAATAACTTCAGGCTCTGGATGAAATGTGTCACTAGTTGGTACACTGTGGGCCCGGCACGGACATCTGACAGTGAGGACCAATGTGCATCTGCTCAGGTCCTTTTACATTACAGTTCACTGACGCTTTTATCCAAAGTGACTTACATGCTATACAGTAGACCGTAGACACAGCAACGGTGAGCAATTAGGGTTAAGTGTCTTGCTCAAGGACACATGGACTAGCGGAGCCGGGGATCAAATCACCGATCCTCTGATTGTAAGTCGGACCTGCTAACCACTGAGCCACAGCCACCCCTCGTTGGTGTAAGTTTTGTATCAATATAGTATTTACTGGTGCACCATACCAGCCTGATTATAGCCCGACCCGGGAGACGCAGGGTGTCGGTTTGGCAACGCAAAGGTCATGTCCTTTCACCATTCTGACTAGATGCTGTTGTAAGGTAAATGCAGTTTGTAAAGGCTAGAGTTGGATTTTTACAAAAAATGTTGTCCTTCTGTAGTTCTAGGTTTTTCAGCAGTTTTCAAAATCAGTTGAATTGAGCTGGATATGGAAAAAGGTTAAAAAAAAATATATATATAACCAAACTGCAAATCTACTTAAAGCTACTCGTTTAGGTCAACTCTCTGTTTTATTGTTGTACCTAATGTTACTCCGTTTATCAGTGAGGCAAAAAAAAAAAAGACACGTACCTCTGCAATTTGTGTGAAGGTACTCTGGGGATATTTGGGGATGAGCAGCTCGTCCGACTCCTTCAGGTAGGCCACCTGCATGTAAACATTGAGCCAGGAGATGGGAGTCTGTGGGCTGAGACTCCACTTCAGCTCCTGTGTTGGAGACGGAGAGAAAGAGCAGCCGACCGCAGTGTTAAAACCATCACCAACAGCAATACGACTGACTGCGACTTACAATCTGAGTGCACTCAACCGTTCCAGGGTTGTGACAACAAAATAAAACTATCCTTTGGACAAAAGAACACCCGCCGTCTACCAATAATGATCCGGGAAACTAGAGGGCCAGTTACTACTAGATGCTTACTTACATGCTAAGATCTACCAGAGTCTAACAAGTGGAGTGAGGAGATTGGTGATGCCATATGTATATGATTAATGTGTGCACGTTCTTTACCTTCATAATGATAATTTCCATACTGAGAATCTCATCTTCAGTACAGGCTTCGTCTGTAACATAGGCAAACTGGTGGACTTTGGGAGGATACATCTCCTGAGGGATGGAGATAAAAAGAGCGTTATTACAATCAATCATACCCAAAAACATAGTGTGAAATGTTGAAGAAAGGAGGTAATGCAACTAAAAGATGGAGCACCTGAAGCAAGCTAGCCCACAACAGACAAGACAGAACTGCAGGCCATGTAACAACCAGGTTTTGTTTTGTCATCCCGCTCTACACGCTGGGCAGCGCCATCCCGTCTTACCTCTACTTTGGCAGCGATGAAGAGACAGGTGATGCCTATGAGCTGCAGCGTTGACTTGAAGACATTCCTCTGCGTGGCCATGAAGCGGTCGAAGTAGTCCTGGGCGAGGTGGTACGACTCCCTGTGCATTTTGTACACCTCGCTCACCTAAGAAAAACGTGCACACAAAACGGAACGTCAACGCACGCACGCGGCCTCAAACCACATTCACAAAATGGTATCAGGAAGGTCACGATGATGATGATGATGAAACAACATGCATTAATCAGGAGAAGACCGTCCCAGGGAAAGCTTTATTGCTACTTGGAATAGCCATTACTATCCCTGCCAACTACCATATTTCCCATGTATACTCCTTTATTGAACCCAGAAGACTCAGAAGAGGTTAAGACTGCTTGAAAAGGCATTACTTTTGCAAGTTGCTGTGCTGTCAATATTTAGAAATGTCACAAAATGCTTCCATGTTTTGTCCCTGCATTTTGACACTATGCAACTTACAATGTTTAGAACTCAAAGCAGGGTTTTTCTCCTCCCTGCCACACAAGATACTGTTTGGTATGACGTGACTGAAAGCTGTAAAAGCCTAGACCTGCCAACGTCCTCGTTGTAGTTTTCACAAAAATCAGTAAATGACATTGCGAGTCGGTTCAACAGACGTAAAACTTAGTATCACAGCGTTCCATGAGGTTCAATCATTTTGACACTTGCTATCTACAGCTGCATGTTAAAAGGGAGAGAGATGGGTTGTTGAGCTTGTCCCCAAGACACACGCTACAGACCTCCATGAGCCAGTCCAGGAGAACTGCCCGCATCTTGGGCTGCAGATGAGGATGTTTGTCCAACACGTGGACGTCCCTGGTGTAGGTCTTGTCCTTCTCCAACATGTTGTTCCATACCACATCCTTACTGGCCCAGCTGGTAATAAAAACATAGACATAAACAACATGGTAAAAAATAAATGATACAACTCTTGACTGCCCGTTCATTGTTGTGCAACGAGTGCAAAAAAATACATAAATGAAATCACTTGCATTTGAAGAATGATTTTTCTTGGACATTAACCTCTAGATCCAAAGACAATATGGAGTCGACACTTTTCAATCTACTTCCTACAAAGCTAAGTTAGTTTAGCCCTGGTTAGTGATTCAATAAAGGAAAAGGGACTGCTGTGAAAGACTACAAGGCTGAGCTTAATTTGTCTCCCATATATGCGTGTGATCGGGTAGAACCAGTGGTGGCAAGAAGCCGAGCCGACCCCGAGATAATTCAAACAAATAACAGTACTCACCACAGTGCAGGAAGTGGCGCACAGCGTACGGGTGTCACAAACACGTTGTTGAAGTTGTAGTGGGGGAAACCCGCGTTTATCAGGGCAACTGGTTGGTCCTCTTCCTGGTCAGGTGTGGGGATCCACCTCTGGGGACTTGTGTAACCGGCATCGGGACTCCAGCCCAGCTTCACAGGAGAGAGAAGAGCAGGGAGATGATGCAAAGAATATTGAATCCTGAAAAAAGAAACCACCAAGCTAACAAGACGTCAAGAGTGGAGAGCTAGTTGAGGCACAATTAACAACAGATCAGCAAACGTGTTCCTCTTCCACCAAGTTCATAGTTGTGCTGCACTTGATCCCAAACAGACCAAGACGTAAACAAAATTGTGGGTCATGGATACGTTAACAGAACCAAGGCACTTGGTGGAAACCGGGCAGAGCGTGGAAAGCCTACCTCGCATTCACGCTGCTTTTTCTTCGTCATCTCTGCTACCTCATCATCCAGATCCTGTAAATGCTAAAGATTAAAAGACATTAATTTATTGTTTTATGCATGTTGTTCAGTTCACAAACTGCACAGAGTTAGTTAGAACAAATACATTTCCACATGGAAGGTAGAAACTGAAATCCTGTCCCACAGGTGTTTCGCTTTATAATAAAAGCATTTTTCTCTTTAAATTAAACTAGACAGCAGTCACATGCAATACTATATCAGCTGCATCAATTAGTAATGTGACAATGAACAATACACTTAGTTTCTAGCACTAATGGATTTATATACAACACCAGTTGTATATTTGGGTCGTTCAAAGCAGGCCTATTTGTACATTAGCAGCCTAGCCTAAACTGAAGGTTGGTGGGGGCCAGTTACAGGCCCGCCTGCCAGCCCTTTGCACACCAACGTTACTTACAATGGCAACATCTGCCTTCCTCTTTCTCGGTCGTACTGTATTTTCTCGGGGCGCCTCGGGAGCAACAGACTTCGGCTCTGTCTCTTCCCTGGAAACAAACACAGAAGAGAACCCGTACACAACGTGAGCCTCCAGAGTTGACATGTTAAACACACTTTCACAAGTTTAATACGCGAATGAGGCCACAACAAGATACTTTAGCATCAAGCTAACTAGCTGGATGGCTAAAGCTCCATCCACTCAACTTTTGCTTTTCTGTCGTCACACACACACACACACACACACACACACACACACACACACGCACACACACACACACACACACACACACTTTGATTGACGCGCTAAAAAAAAAAGCGAGCCATGAATGAAATGAATAGGAAACTCACTGTTGTCCTCGCATTATATATAGTTGGAGTTGGTGTCCGTTTCAGAGTAAACCTGTGAATGAGAAGTGTTTAAAGTTGGATTTTGAGGGGTTTAAACAAACACATTTCATACACTCCCAACCCCCACTCTCAACTCCCTCCTTCTGACAAAGCCCGACGCAGCCTGGCGCGGGGAAATGGAAACGGTGCGCGGCGTTAAAAGTCCAAAAATAAAGCCCCGCGCGACACGAGTGCACTCCCGAAACCACCCGCCGACTAACGCAGATACGTGTCGGCCGTTCGAGGTGCTTATTTCAAGTATGTTTTAAGGGGAAGCTGGTAATTTATCTCCCACCTCCCAATAACTTCAGACAGCTGGCTCTCCACATAATGGCCTATCGACAGGCACAGCTGAGGCGGCCTGCTTGCATTTCCCCCCTCAATTTTGCCGTTTTTAAACGGCGACAAACATCGGAACATCGTGCCTGAAGCACGCGCCATGTCAGGGCGAACGTGCAAACTAACCTTTAATTCATTGTTCAACTTGTTGCGGGTTAAGTTAAGTTAGCATTCAAGTCGGCGCGGCTACAAAAAAGTTGCAGCTCGACGGGGAACGTTTCGTTTCGACCACTCACCTCAAGATTCTGGCCTTGAAGTTCACTCTCATCCACGTCTGGGAGATAAATATGAAGAGTGTGCAACTTCCCAGACTTGTTGTTCAAACTCGGGGGTGCTTTCTGTCCGAGTGTGTGTGCATCCAGGCCGGGCTAGTTCCTCTGAGCTGGCGCCTAGTAGGGAACAGATGACTTGGAGCGTCAGCGTCAGAGAGGAGTGGATTTAACTTGGCGCTAAACCTCCGGGTCCGCCGCCTATCTGAGGGACGATTTTAACCTATTTCTGCTCCGTTTCGCCTCTGTGTCGCGCGCGGAGCACTTTATTTCTATGCGGTCGATCTATATTGCGCCAAAGAAAATGAAAAATACGTTTATAAGTTAGCCGGCAAAACGAGGAGGCATGACCGTTGCAGTGACAGCTGCGGGGGCGGGGCTTCCAAAGAGGAAGTGCCCAGGCACCGCGTGGCTAGTCTGTCAGATGTAAACAAAGCCGTGGTCCTTACGATTAAGTCTAAAATTGTAGGTTAACGCGGCCGAATTATCGCGAAGCAATCGTGCCACTTCGTTGTGTGGACTCCACGCGGGGTGGTCTCCTGCCGTCATCCTAGGCGCATCTGTTATTTAGCAAAAATAAAGCAGCAATGTTAGCCCGCCGATGCTTCTGCCGGCGCGCCCACTAACAGCGCGGGTCGCAGGATCCATACGTCCCCATTGCGAACACGTCACGTAAACCCCGTTTTCGTATTTATACTGACTTTTTTTTTTTTAATCCAGTTGCAGTGCGCTAATGTAAGAGAAACAACTGTTTGTCTTTTGGAGATGGTTTATTATTAAATTTGGTTTTAGTTTGATTTACCAAATTGACCCTTGGCCAGTCATGTGACCTAGAAAGACAAAAACAAGATCATTTTTCATTCTCTCTCTGCTCTCTGGTTGCGCCACAAAAAAACGGGATCATGAAGTTTTTGGATCTTTTTGGACGCCTAAAATCTGTGGTTATTGGAATGATTCATGTTAAAGCCTTACCAGGTAAACTAAGACTGAACTGACCGGTGCCCTTCATTGTTCAAATGTACATTTTTGCACTGCCAGAGGAAGTATTCAGTTGTAGAAGTAGAAGTAGCAAAACCACATTGATACAAAACACTTTATTAACTGTCCTCTATTTTCGTGTGGAAAATGTGTAAAGTAACTAATTAGTTACTATAACAAATGAACGTAGTTGAGTTAAAAACCTACATTAGCAAGTAAAGTACAATGTGTACTTTAGTAGGCCTACTGTACTTTAGCAGATGTACTTGGTTGCATTGCATTACTGCATATTCTGGGAGCTGTACTTTCTGATTTCTCAGGAACCCCCCTGGGTTGCATGAAAATGTCCCAAATCATTGAAGAAGCATGCAGGGAGGCCGAAATCTACCGCGATGCGGGGATTGTGAGTGATTTCAATACCGTGTGTACATTCCTGATTCCTCACAGGTCTCCCGGGGCAATCCGGTAACCTCTCCCCGCTCTCTCCTCTCTCAGGATGGCGTGATCGTCGAGAACATGAATGACATCCCGTATTCGTTCTCTGCGGGCCCTGAGGTGTCCGCCTGTATGACCGCAGTCTGCGCTGCTGTGAGAAGCGTCTGTCCTCGCCTGCCGGTCGGAGTGCAAATACTGTCTTCTGCCAACCAGCAGGCCCTGGCCGTGGCTCTGGCTTCAGGTCCGGTCTTTACATCAGTTAAATTGTTGTTGTGCTGTGTGTGGAGGTTACAAAAGGTCAAAGGTCAGCCAAATGTGTGTGTGTCAGACTTGGTATAAAACGTAGTATAACATCACTGTGTGGTCACAGGGCTGGATTTCATCAGGGCCGAGGGTTTTGTCTTTTCTCACGTGGCCGATGAGGGCCTCCTGAACGCTTGCGCTGGGGACTTACTGAGGTACCGCAAGCAGATCGGAGCCGAGCATGTGCAGATCTTCACCGACATTAAAAAGAAGCACAGGTGAGATGTGCTTCTGACCTGTACAGACTGATTAGTAAGTCAAACCTGATGAGCTTCACTCAGAACTACTTTTCCCCCCTCATGATACTGACATAATTTGCAACGGCAGCACTAAGTCCTTGATCCAGCCCCGTTTACTGCTCGTAAAGGAAGATTCATAGAACTTGTTTCGTGGTGTAGCCTCAAAATGAATTTGCTTGACCTTGGCCGTCAACTGGGTCGGGCAGGGTTTTCCTTATTTATACATCATTAAAACCATTAAAGTCATATAAGACTGTGCAGGACAGCGAGAGACAGACTGATGTCAACCTGGTGTCCTGGGGGGCGACTGTGGCTCAGTGGTTAGCAGGTCCGTCTTTCAATCAGAAGATCTGTGGTTTGATTTCCGGCTCCCCTAGTCCATGTCGATGTGTCCTTGAGCAAGACACTTAACCCTAATTGCTCACTGTTGCTGTTTCTACGGTCTACTGTATATCATGTAAGTCACTTTGGATAAAAGCGTCAGCTAAATGTAATGTAAATGTGTCCAGATTTGGTCTCAGTTTTTGTCCCAGACTAGTTCTACTCATGTCTGCCGTGTTGTCCCCAGCTCCCACGCCCTGACGTCGGACGTGAGCATCGTGGAGACGGCACGCGCCGCAGAGTTCTTCCTCTCGGATGGACTCATCGTCACGGGGGCGGCCACAGGAGCGCAGGCTGACCCGCGGCAGCTCAGAGGTACGAACACCTTCGAACCCTGTATGAGCAGGAGCCACGTGGATGCTTTGATCGTTGTCTTTTTGGACTGCAACACAAGCTATTTTTTTATTTGATTTCCATCTTTTGAATGAATCATTCGGTATATATAAATTGGTAAAAAAAAAAACATCTACTGGATGTGTTCTGTTTGTCATGTCAACTGTATATGGTGTATAATATGTAAATATGTTCACAGCTTGTCGGCTGACTAAATCAATGAGCTATAGTTATTTTGGGGATTAAGATTTACACACAAGACATGTTTTTTACAATGCCTGATTCAAAAACATGGGAGTAAATCTGTATTTTAAAATGTTGGTATTGCAATTTACACTTACCTAAAAACCTCTTGATTCAATACTAATATACAAACTTTGTTACGAGTACCTGCACTTTCACCTGCACTGGTACTACCTCTGTACTTTTATCTTTATTTTACTTGTAATGAAGTATTTTTTCTCCATTCTGGAGTCTGACCATGTCTGTCTCATGGCAACAGCAGGGCTGCGGTTTTAAACTGAGTCTCCAACACAACATACAAGACTGTCAACACTTAACAGGCACATGTTTAATACACGCCACACAAGCACTTGTGTGTTGACACACAGATGAACAAACACATACACACACACTCTCCCATCTCTTTCCTTCACACACACACACACACACACACACACACTACACTAAACAGAGCGTTAGAACATCGTTAGTTTGCTAAAAATCTCTGGGCCTGTCAATGAATGCTAATGTTCAGGATTTCTATTTTAAAAAGCCAAACAGTTACTGTAACTGCTCGGGGGGTTGAAATTTAGAAGTGCACAACAAAGAAGTATTTAGGTATCGTTATCGATCAAGAAATTGTCGATCTATTCCGATTCTTTAGTTTCCACAGCTGTAGCTGCCACTGCTCATCTGTTCTTGTCTTTTCTCAGAGGTTTCCCAGTCCGTGAGAATCCCTGTGCTGATTGGCTCTGGGGTGACCTACGACAACATAGAGCGCTACCTCGATGCAAATGGACTGATCGTCGGGTCTCATTTCAAGGAGGGCGGCCACTGGGCCAACGCAGTCGACCGGGAGCAGGTGAAGAGGTTCATGGGAAAGATACGTGGCCTACGTAAATGAGAACTCCAGAGCATTAAACACGTTTACTTGTACCACAACTGTGTGTAGTGCCACATTAAACATGTACCGCCAACGTAAGAAAACAATATTTTATTGTTTTTTTTTGGTACATTTTATAAATACACACAAATAGAAAAAAACATAATATTCAACTGTATTTACACTCAATAACCAACAAGTGTAAAATTAATAAGTACCCCCTTGCTAGAAAGAACAAAATGGTGGACTCAATACAAAACAGTGTTCTTTATAATGATTCCTCAAGCAGAGTCAAACAAAAGGAGCATCCATATGAGGGAATTCTCAAGTGTTTTTTTCCCACACCACATTAATACGTTACACTGTTGTATGAAACTAAATTTGAACACACTCACAATCACAAGATGGTCTAAAGCTAAGGCACATAAGATAAAATATACTGAATGCGACCAACCAGTCGAAAACATGCTGTAATCCAACTGCGTCACAATTAATAAATCCATGTAAAATTATAATAGTTTTAAAGTTTTCATAATTTTTGGATCAGTGTCACAACCCTACTAATATCTAAGCAATCTGAATCCACTCAGCAGTTCTCATTTCATAATGAGGAGGCTGGGGACGGGCCGTTTCATTCATGATGTCAGGAGATCAAGACTCATTGTTCTTGGCGGGTTTCGGGCTTGAGAGAGAGGCAGTGCAGGTTGCCTAAAAGCAAAAACTAAAACTTGCTGCAGTTCAGTTGTGGTTTTACCACACGGGAAAGTGGTTTGCCTTGGTGGAAGCACAGAATTAACTGTGTGAGGTGGAACAGTGGTGAGAAAACCCCCTGAGTGATTCAGAGTCACGGTACCGCGCCGCAACTCCAAACTCTCTCCTCTCTCGTCACGCTACTCAGTAGTTGCAGAGGCGTTGGCAGGGCTGCTTGAAGTGGTCGTAGCGTCTCTCTGCCGGGGAGAAACGCGCTTTGGCCAGGTTCTGCCTGTGGAGGGCGCTGCGACTCAGCTTCTTCCGCTCAACCTGGGTCTCGGCCCTCTGCACCGCCAGCAGGTTACAGGGAAGTGGGATTCCCCAGGCGGCCAGACGCCAGGACACGTGCCGACTCACTGCCTCCGGTCTGGAGGAACACAGCAGAAGTGTTGTAGTGAGTGTTCATTAAAAACATCCGGTGCTATGCAAGATTAGAGAGATGGAAGTATCAAAACCAGGCGGTAACCATTGCAGAAGTGTCTTTTAACTTGCATTCTCTCTACTGACCAGCAGGGGGAGACTGCTCACTTGATGTATTCCCTCAGCAAACATTGTGAACATGAGTTTATGGTCTCACTCTCTCGTTTCAAGTCTTTATTCAACGCAGCATGATGTTCATTTAGTAAATGATGGTCCATTTAGACTCATATAGACCATAAATTAGAGTATGCTGTTAATGATGCTGTTGCTACCAGAGACCGCATTCCAAATATGGTCACTTCTGTTTATTGGTTGCAAAAAAACAACAACATGACTGACATAGCTATAATGCAGGGTAGGGGGTTTGTGTCCATAAGTCCATAAAATAAAAAAATAAAGATAGACTCGAGAGTTCCATTCATCAACTACAACAAGCATGATTGGCTGGACAACTATTAAGACATTGAGGTATAAGACAGACGTGTGAGCTCAATGGAGACAAACCTAAAGGTGACCTCTTCTTCTTCGTCATCTTCCTCGGAGCCCAGCTCCTCCTCTGCGCCCTCCACCCCACATCTCATCTGGTAGACTGACATGCTGGGGTGCTCGATCAGCAGGTTCTCCAGGGGGTCGACCTCGGAGGCTGTCAGCGGCCCGCTTTCTGTACAGAAAACGAAATTCCCAGTTCAAGCGGATCTGTTTTCACATACGGATGTGGATGAAGCGTCATGTTGGTGTTCCCTCCGGCCGGGTCCGTTTCCCACCTGGGAGGTTAACAATGACCCATCCTCCCTCTTCAAACTCCATCAGCTCCTGGTAAGCGTCATCCATTGCCTCAAAGTCCTCGCCGGCGTTCCCAAGCAGATGAGAGAGAATATTGCCGATCATCTTTGTGCCTCTATTGCAATCTGGGGGGAAAAAAATTAACAACAAGTGGGCATGTGGACTTTCCTTTCGACAGACTACATCGAAACAAATCCCTATTGGAGAAGAGAAAGGCAAGTGCTCCCCCTGGAGGCAGTCCCCAATAAAGACAGTGTGTTTTGTGGACACCTGTCTGCTCAGCATCAACGACTCCTTTGATTGCGCCAAGCTCAGAAATCCGAGCGGCCTGAGTTTTGATGGCGCTGTGGCGCCCAGTCAGGGGGAAACAGCTGACGGGAAGCAGGGTGACACAAGAGGCTGCAATTACACCGGTTGCTGCCATATTGTATAATCTAGGATGCTGGCTTAGATTTATTTCAGGGAGAAAAGGAAGTCACTTTGACCCTCACACTGCAGCTAACCTTTTTTGTCCCAAATGAGATGACCCTGCAACTTTCTGTTCTAGCATCTAGTTAGTCCCTGGTACTCGGTCTCCATCGTGCCATCTCTTGGGCCTGAGATATTTGAGTCTCTGTGCTATTGTTAGAGAACATTTTCTTTTTTCTAAAAGCACAACTGATGAAATGTATGTCGCCTGTCACAATGAGTGAAGACGCTGAGGCAGTGACGTCATCCCATCTATAAAATACGGTGTGGGAAGGTGCAGTGTTTACTGGTCGATTCCTTGTCAGCTGATCGCAAAGGAATGTTACGAGAGGACCTGTGTTTTCCTCGTCTGTTTAAAGCACCCTGAGGGTATATATCGTAAAATACACAAGTATTAGTCGTTGGTGAAGACAAAACTTAGATACATAACACCCACACTAATGTACCGCCTGCTCGTCGAGTGTTTGACACCAGACCTGACCTCTCTCTGTAAATACAGACCCCTCCCAGCAGGCCAATAATAGACCGATATCTACGGAGCCAAACAGCTGACCGCTTGCTAAGATATTAGCGTCGCTGTATTTCTTGTAAACACAGCTGCTCGCATTGGGTGAGTTTTGCGGAACATGACCATTAGTCCTGCAGTTTACATGGATAGTAACGCAGCACGGTTTGTACTGTACTGTACTGTACTTATATAGGACGCACAATACAATTACAATACCGGGCTCATAAACGCCCAATAAATGGTTGTGTGCATTTGAACGTACCTGACCAAGAAACAGACGAGTGTTGGTTTCCGGGTGTGGCCGTGGCGCAGAGAGGGATCCCGCTATGTTGCTGTTTTTCAGAGACTGTTTTGATGTCGAAGTTGTTTATAGGCGAGAGTCCTCCCCGCTTCAACGTAACCCAGCCCATATGAGGCGGGGCGTGCGCGCGTCACGTATCCACGAGCCAACCCGCTCTCTCCTTCTCCTCCTCTTCGTCGCGGATGTAATGAAGAAGTGACATTTGAAACGTCCGCGTCGACGGAAATATTACGTTCTGTATTTTTCCATGTTTCATCCTTCTTACTTTACGGTCCGCATTTTCACGTTCACGGTCTTCTCACACTGTAATAGTGGAACAGTAACAATGCGTACAAACGCCGAAAATTACGTGAAAAAAGTGATATCTAGCGTGGATTAATAATTTCAAAGCCTCTGTTCATTGCTGTAAAACTGGGCCTTAATGCTACAACCATTCCCATAAATTAACTTATTTAATAGTTATTAATGAGGGAATGGGCTATGGACAAAGTAAATAAGTAACAAAGTATGGACAAGCTAGCTATCCTATCTTTGAAGAGTTTGAAAACCCTACTAAATCCAGATAGTTCACCTCCTACACCAAAACAACCAGTTTGGGTAGTGCGCAATCGCAAAATGTGCTAATATAAGACTAATTTATTTAGTAAACCACTTGCCACCGCCTCTTTGGTGTCAAAGAGTATTCTAACTGGACCGGCGGCAGAGAGAAGGGAATAGCGGACGATATCAATCACGCAGCCACGGTGTATTCAATGTCATTCTGATGAAAATACTCATCTTGCATCAATTGTCCGGTATATACTCTTCGATGGCTTCTTTTTTATGGAAAGCAGGAAGTGGGTGCGACAGCCACTCACAGGCAGAGTGCAGTAACAGCAAAGAAGTTTGGTTGACAGTGCATTTCAACAAAGCCGAATGCTCTCAAAGAGCTCAAACCACCACTTGGCAGCATATTCAGGACAGGACTGAAGGTACTCGTAACAATGCAGCGTTAGACAGTGCTTGAGGGGTAGGTCGGTGTCAGCTGTCTTCTATCTCTTAAATGGAGACGAAGAAATCCGAAGGTACTTGGGAAGAATTATTTTGTTCGGTATTGAAATAGAAACGAAACTTGAGCATGTGTTGCATTCAAAGCAGACCGTTGTAGCTGTAACCCCCTTGTCTTTGTCGTTAAGTTATCTTCTATTAAAAGAGGTGGTAGCATATAATGCGTACACTAAGTCACGTTATATCACGTTTAGAAGGGTACTCGACTCACTAGGGAGCGCTACCAAAACAAATCTCTCCCACCGAACTCCATTCAGAAACCAGGTCACTTAAAATAAATAAAAAGTTAACGGCGGATGTTGTCAATCACCAAAAATGCGCGTACAATTTGACTTGAGATACTTTATGACCTAACCGCAGCCACGTTGTCATTCGAGGTAGTCGTGTATATATACATATTATTTGTTAGAGTTGTTTTTGTACTATTAGGCTATGTTGAACTGTGACACGTAAAAAGGAAAACAAATAAAAGTGAAACCAAATGTATTCTGACCGCCGTGCACTTGGCGATGTACCTCGTTTGTTTGTCATCATTCCAGGAGAAACCAAAGCATAGTTTGTATTTGTGTACGATCACATCACTGTGGGGTTTTTAATAGGATGGCTTTGAGCAAACACATCCATCCCATTAAAGTAGATCAGTTATAGATCAGAGATTGTAAACACCCCCTTTCAGTATGTAGACCATGGCATTACCTATAATACAGTTGGTATATTCCCAGTGATGGCAAACTTGATCTTTCACCACAGAGTTGTAAGGACTGTTGGTGTTCAAAAAAGTGACAACCACTATGTGTATTGGTTGACCGTCCTCTTTACTATTGTGCCACTGTCTCAGCGCAGGGATGGCTCAGCGAATAGATGATGTCATGCGTCTGTGCTGCGAACTATCGGCTCACGATCAGATCAAGGTGGCAGTGAAAAACTCCACCAAAGGAGCCATTGTGGCGGGAGGAACAGCCTTTGTGGGCGGACTGCTCGGTGGACCTCCAGGGATTGCTGTTGGTAAGAACACTTACTTATTTACTTAGAGCATAGAACCATGAGATCAGAGCAAATAACCCTGATGTCAGAGCATAGAACCCTGATGTCAGAGCATAGAATCCTGATGTCAGAGTATAGAACCTTGAGGTCAGAGCATAGAATCTTGAGATCAGAGAACCATGAGGCCAGAGCATAGAACCCTGAGGTCAGAGAAACCTGAGGTCAGAGAACCCTGAGGCCAGAGCACAGAACACTGAGATCAGAGAACCCTGAGATCAGAGAACCCTGAGGTCAGAGCATAGAACCCTTAGATCAGAGAAACCTGAGGTTGGATCAGAAAACACTGAGATCAGCATAGAACCCTGAGATCAGATAACCCTGAGCTCAGAACATAGAACCCTGAGGTCAGAGAACCCTGAGGTCAGCATAGAACCCTGAGATCAGAAAACTCTGAGCTCAGAACATAGAACCCTGAGATCCAAGGGGGTGCTGAGTGTACTCTGCATACCCCGCCCCCTCCTGATACCGGATTACTAACAACGATGAGACTTCATATAGAGAGGTAATCCACAACCTTTGCAGAGCTCGGAGAAACAACCTGCTGCTCAATGTCGGTAAAAGCTGAGGGGGGCAAGTTAGCAGCTTCCTGTGCCAAGTTCTTGTCAACTTTTACTACAAAGGAGCAATAGAAAGCATCCTGATAGGAAACATTACAACCTGGCATGGGGGTGTATAGGGCACAGGACAGGAGGGCTCTACGGCGGGTGATTAAAAACCTCAACATCAGTGATATTGGTGAGAAGAGGCGCCTGCGAAGAGCGAAAGCGATATTAAAAGACAAAACCCGCCATAGCCTGTTCAGCCTGCTGCCGTCTGAAGAGACAAACACAAGTATCAGCTGACGAACCAGCAGAACAGCTTCTTTCCTCTGGCTGTGAGACTCCTTCACTCATCCTCCACCCCCCCCCCCCCCCCCCGTATATAATAGTTTGTTTGTCTTTCCTATGTGGCAAATTGGGAATACAATCTAAATATTGTTGTTCAATGACAAATAAAAACCTTGTAAAGGTGAGAGTGAACCCAACATTAACAGAATGAAGACAAAAAGGAAGTACTCCGCCCTCGTCCCCTTCCTCCCCACAGGTAGAACAGCGCTGTGACCCTCTAACTGGACCCCCCCCCCCCCCCATGTCTCCCCCAGGTGGAGCAGTCGGCGGTCTCCTGGGCAGCTGGATGACCAGCGGTACATTCAGGCCTCTGCCTCAGATCCTGATGGAGTTGCCTCCCATCCAACAACAGAAGCTCTGCGATCAGGTCACGGCCATCTTGACCAACCTGAACTGGACGGACGCGGCGCAGCTCATCGCTCTCGTGATGGGCAACGCCACCCTCCAGCAGCAAGTCACCGCCGCTCTGCTGAGCTACGTCACAAAGGAGCTCCGAGCAGAGGTGCGCTACAAAGACTGAGTTCTGATGACATGTGGACTTCTTCAGGAGGGTCAGGCCTGCTGAGCACAACCGGAGTCCTCACCACTTCGCTCTTAGTTGTGGGGGAAAATAAGCTGTGAATCATGGATGTTTCCCTTTGATGTCTGTGCCAAATGGAGCAGCTAGCTGTCTACCCTAACAGCAGTAAAAAAAACTGAATACATTTACTCAAGTACACATTTAGAGTATTTGTACTCTACTGAAGTATTTCCATTTTATACCACTGAATACTTCTACAGCTACAGTTCAGAGGCAGATATTGTTCTCTTTTTTTTTTTTTTTTTACTTTACATGTTTTTTCAATTCAATAAAAATTGAAATCAACTATTAAATTATGAGGCATTATTTTTGGATTACGCCACCCAGCCATGTATATGGCACCACCTTAATGATAAGAACATTATAATTTAGTGATATTATAGATATTATTCTGAAAATAAAGATCTGCTTTAAAAGCGTACTTAAGGTATACTTTAATGCCAATACTTCAATAATTTAATTTTAAGTAAAAGATCTGAGTACTTTGTCAACCACTGCCAAACCAGAAAAAAGTCACTGTATAGAAAGCCATCTGTCTAATGAATGGGTAGTCACAATTATTAAATGTTTTGAACAAGAGAATGATGTCAATGTATATTTTCTTCTGCTTTTCAAACTCAATTAGAAAAACTACAACAAGATATTGTACCTGGAGAATCATTTAGTCATCTCTTAATAACCACACTTTGTATCAGGTGTTTTTAATAAACCTGTTTAGAATTTTCAAATCAAATAAATCGTTGAAGCTATTGTGGTTTTGATTGATTATTTGCATATTTACAGTTCTCTGGATTGTAAAAGGCACATTTAGACAAATACACGCATCTAGAAGATATCCAGTCCATATTAATGAAAATGTAACGTCAACTACCCTTTATGTCAAACATGTTTGTGGCCAACCAACTCACTGCTGGATGTTCTAACGACATGCTAATGTATTCTGTTCAGTGTCAGTACTTCCTGTCCTCAGCTCTGTGTTCAACACCGAAGACCATCATATCCTGATAACAAGGCTACATGATTGGATGGGCGTATCTGGCATGGCATTGGACTGGATTTCATCTTGTTCTACTGAGGCCCAGTCCCAATGTAGAGGGGAGCTATAAGGCCTCGAGCCATGACTTTTCATCCTTAATGTTGTGTAAATGTAAAAGACTGAACGCCCATATGCCGTCCTCTTTGTTTGCGTCATCATTGTAACTGCGTGTTTCACGTCATATTGCTATGCATTATGGGTAATTCCCTTGGGCACGTCTGCCATAGAGAACCCTCAATCACTCAACAATGTGTCAGTGGGACAGAGCTAAACCCTCACAGACCTTACCGTGAGGATGGAGATTGGTATTGCGCCTCAGTTTCCGATGTCTCCACTGTCTTGTGGCGTCTCGCAGGGCTCTGTCCTGCTCACTATAAATGTGCTACCCTTGGGATAGAACATGAACCGATTTAATATTGCACATCACTTACATGTGGATGATACCCAACTCTACCTTTCATTCGAACCTCGGGAGACTTTTTTAGGTTATCTCGGCTGCTGTACTGCCTTAACGCTATTAGGGAGTGGACGGCACCCATGATGAGCAGCTAACCAGATCTTGTTTTTTCGACTTAAGAAATATAAGTAAATTGAGATATGTATTTCCAACGGCTGAACAAGAGACGCATAAACAAGCCTTTATCTCTTAAATGGACTAGCGTAACGCACTTTTCTCTTGATTGTCTGCAGGCAATCCAGAATGCTGCCGCCAGACTACTCACTGGGTCAAACAGCCGGTCTCACCTTACCCCCATAATCAGATCTCTTCACTGGCTACATGTAACATGTAAGGATCCACTTAAAAAACGTCTCACTCTTACTTACAGAGCTTTGCACAGCTTTGCACAGACTCCTGTTAATGGAGTTGAATTACTTTTCATCAGCTGGCTCCATCAGGGACAAACGTGACATTTTCTGTGCCGGCGCCACGCACCCGTCTTCAGACCAGTGGTGACCCCGTGGTGAGGCCGTCCCACTGAAACTATCCACCAATTCTGTGAGAAGTAGATTGTTGAACTTTTCCCACACGTTGCCGGTGTGGTCTCTACATCTTCTACGATTCCTTCCTTTAGCTTTCAAGCAAAAGTAAAAGAAACTACCATCATGTTTCACAAACTGCTTCCACAGGTTAGTAATTAACTTCCACGTGTTTTTCTTGAGCCCCTATCTATCAACTCGGCCTTTTTAGTTTAAATAACATATGTGCTATCCTATTCAGTTATATAAATCACACTTTAGTTTATTATATGGAAGCTCATTACTAACATTATTGAAAATAAAAGACGAATGTGTTGCATTATAAAAAATAGAATGTGTTGCATTATAAAAAACTCACTGTGAACATGTTATGACATACCAAGTTCCTAATTATGATGGCATTTCATTTCTTTATAAGTACAAGGATTACAATTGTCTATAATCACCTATTTGCCACCATCTGGCCCAAAAAGTAGTTCATCTGTGTTCGTGATGGTAATTAAGAGTTTGTCTTTTGAAGTTGATGACTCATTGTGCACTCTGGGCTGGATTCTAACTTTGCTTCCAATTTAAGGCTTTTAATCTCAACACCAGCCTACCATTGGGATGAACTCCGCCAGCGTGGGCTACTGAGACACAATTTTCTTCATGTAAAATTTGACTAAAGTATTGAGCCTCTATAACGCAGTTCCAATGCATTGACGTCGACAACTCAGCGCACATTTGACAGCTGATACCAGCTCTTAGGAAGAACAACCCGTTTCAGTAGAACGCCAAAGCAGTGGGGAAAAAACTAAACTGAAGTATTGTTATTTTATTGTCTTGTTAGTGGTCAATAACTAGAACAGCTGCTACATTGAGTCTCTAGCAGGGAGGGAAACTGATGCGGCCATCTTTGAAGACTTCTGAAGCCAAGGTGCTTTGTAGTACTGGCAATCCAGCCAGCAGTACGGCCGATAGCAGAGATCTCTGCAGTCAACTGGACAAGTCTCAAGTACATTGAGGAATTTTGAACATATTATATAATGATACAGTAAAATGAATCATGTTTTTTTTCCATTAAAAGCAAGAAGTATATATTTTAATTGTTTACAAAGGCCAACTTTTGGATGTTGAAATTACATTACATTTAAATAGCAACAAGATATCCAGCCATCTGGCACAGAGACTGAAACACTTGTTAGAAGGCACACACAAAAAAAAAAAAAAGACATCAGCATTGAGACAATTTGTGAAGTAGTAAAGCAGTACAGTAACTGATAGTAAGCACTGAGTGTGTGCTGGATGTAGTACCAAGGTCCCCAAATGAGGTCCCTAATGTCATGGCTTGGGGCCCAAATATCCGCAGTGTAGTTTAGCATCTTGTGCTCCACTTGAACTCTGCTTTGTGTCGAGTGCAGTAGAGCTCTTAAGTGGAGGTGAACAATGTAAGTAGTGGCTTGTATGTTGGCAGCCCCGTTGGGACCCTGGTATAAAGCTGAGCACCAAACCAGAACAGGAGTTTACTAGCCAAAAAAAAACAAAAGCCTCGTTATCAAACAACAGAGCTGCCTTCACACGTCGTCGTGTTTCCAGCAACCCAGCTAATCAAAGTTCCGTATTTGGTTTGTGCCTGAGAGGAACCGCTCGGACATTAGGCACTTTTCATGGTACTGGATCTACATCAGTGCTTAGTATCAAGTGGTGATTTACAGCTATACTTTGTTGTATTTATCAAGATATTACGTTTCACCCCTTTTGAAGTACATAAAAACAGTGTGCCGTTGCACACCGTGACATAGTTGGTCTGCTTGAATAAAAGAAACCAGATCATATCAAGACTTCCTACATGGGCAGAGTCCACTGACTTGTAAATGATTATGTCATATAAAGACGTGCACTAAGAACTGGATATTGGCCATTGCTGAAACATGGTGACATCAAAGTAAAGCGTCTTACAGTACCCTTACTCATATTCTATCCATCCCTTCATCAATATTTATAACAAAAGCTCTTTAAAAGAGTAGTTTCACATATTGGTACAGACCCTTGTTTGTTAGATAAGAGGATCAATATCACTGTTATCTGGTGAATATGAACATTAAGACGCTGACGCTGAAGTGTCACTCATTTCAGTCCAATTACTTTTTTTTTAATCCACCAACCTTTCTATGTCTTGTTGAATATGCACCAAAAGAAGCAGTGTAAAAGTGACAAGTTGCCGTTTTATGGGGTTTATGACTTCCTGGAGTCCTGCTGCCGCAGATAAGCAACCCGCCGGTGGGACGATTTTCTTTTTTGCCTTCGGACAGTCGATCTCACACAAAGCATCAAATACACAATCAAGGATTATGAGAAAAGTACATTTTATAAAATACACCATACGTTATTGAAATGTAGAAATATTACCAGTATGGCAGTGTTCTGTGAATAAATGCATTTAGGTAAACGTATATTTTATTTATATATATATATATATATATTGAAGGGTTTCGTTCTGTTCTTGACAGAGTAGCAGAAGTCCACAGGCACAACTGCGTGGAGTTCAGTAGATATTCTGGCCCTCCACAGTGAGCCCTGGAGAACGGTCCGGTTGCACCCGTCATCGCTCTGCTCTTGTTTTGTCTTTCGTTTCCTGTCGCAGTCGTCTTCAAACAGCCCTTACAAATAGAGAGCGCGGCTAGCGGGGGGCTGCGTGATATACGTGGCCGATGCAGGCTCGTGTCCACAGACCACATCCGGGCCATCGCACTACGGTCACAGATCTGTATCCGTTTGCTGCCTAGTGTTCTACATCGATTTTCTTTGCCGTTTTGTCGCAGTGTCGGAATTCTGTGTGTAAACTCGGTGCCCAGTGTAGCTCAAAAATCTCACCACCAAAAATTGTTGCATCCAGAGGCTATTTCTTTTTTTTTGCAAAAACTAAAATACCACAATGCAAAGCGTAGCTTTTTCTCCTGAGATGACAGATGTGTAAAATTAGTGAAATCATTAAGAATTAAAGGTAATCTTGTCTAAACCTATCTGTACGGAATCCGCAGGAGGGAAGTGAGCATTACCCTTTTTTTCTTCTGATCTAAAAAGTCTGATCTAAATTGTTTTCCGCAAACCTTATAAAGCTCCGGTCGGTTCGTCTTTACTAAACGCTTTCATGTTTTCTTCCAAGTGAGTTTTAATATCTACACACACTCTAAACATACAGTACAGAGATTTGTTGTGTGTTCACAAGGTATGAGACAAAGTTCACCCAGAGGAAAACGTGAACACTTTTAGTCAGAACATGGACGTAGGCTCATGTGACCAAAATGAGAATTACAAAAAACATTATTAATTAAATAATTCGGGAATTTAGAGAAATCGTCTTGGCCAATTTTTTTTTTTTTCAAGAACAGGAGAGAAAACTATTTAGATCAGACTTAGAAAATGGATTTATTTTCTTTACTTGCTCTTTCCTGCTCAAGGCTTCTGTAGCTCTACTTCTGTGATACTTTCTTTTAATATCAAGTGCAATATGGTCAAGAAATTGAGGAAAGCTTCCCAGTTCTGTGCATCTTTTTGTTGTTGTTGAACACAAAAGTGTCATAGAAAGGCAAACTGAGATCACTGGTAAGCTTACAAAGCTACTGAGATGTTCAACTAACTCGATCTCAATAATGCTTCCAAACTAACTCTTCAACATGTCTTAACGAGAAAGGCAGTACCCGAGCAATAAAACACACTTTTTCAAGAACTGTGGAGCGGCGGAACGCTGCAGAAAAACATTCAGAGCTTCTTTTTTTTTTTTTTTACCGTCCGCAACATCTCGGCTAAGGTGCTCAGTGTGTGCACACAAGGCAGGTATAAAGCAGTGATATATTAGTAAAGCTATGTGCGGAAAATACATTTCACTACATGTGGAGTTAGTCAAATTAAAAAAGAAAAGAAAAAGAATTTACACTGTACAATACATCAATTCTATCTAAAAAGAGACTCGGAGAGTGAAAGGTGTAGAAATACTGGTGCTGAGTCGAGTCTAAAACTGGTCAGAGAGGAGGTCACACAGTCTCTGAGACACAGACTCCCTGCTGGTCCGGAGGGTGAGACGGTACATCTGAATAGGAAACACACACGTACACAACGTTATCCACCAACTGTATTTACTGTACTGTAAGGAGTGTGTGTGTGTGTGTGTCTCTTTACCTCTGCTTGTGCATTGGGCTCCAGTCTGAGGAGGCAGCCCACCTGAGTGCTCTTAGTGTGAATGACTCCGGATCCAACAAAGTTTGTGGGATTGGGATCCACCCCGTCCAGCAGAGCGACACCAAAACCTAAGATCTACGAAATAAGTCACAGAAGAGAGATTAAAATAAATACAAATTAATAAATGCGTCGACAAAACCGATGAGGGGAATAATCAGGTGTACAGGAATCATAGACTAAGTCTCAATGCACCACAATCATTTAATTTAATATTAATTTGAGTCTTAAAGTTGCCGATTGAATGACGAGCCCTGCGTTCAAACAGAGTAGGGCGGCTGCTTTGGTATCAACAAGTTCTTCATCTTATTATATCCGGTGCAACAATCCGTTCATGTTGACAAATTACTCATTTATATAAAACTAAAGCATTCATTCTGTTGGTACACATTTCCCTTATTTTTCACTTAAATAACTAAATAATTGGAGTTTAGGGCAAAATAACATGAATAAAACCACCCAAAAAAAAAACCCATGTTTTTTTAATTATATAAATTCAGCTTTTTAAAATCATCAAACCTTTCACGCAGATTTTCTCAACGAATAAATGATGCTAAACGGTCAGCCATATGAGTTTTGTTTGTTTTTACCTTGGCATTGGTCACATCTGTGTCCATCGGGTGTTTGGCTTTGAAGATTGTCTGAACCTCTTGCTGAGGACTGAGAGAGAGAAGAGTCACTTATCTCCAGGACAGGAAGAGGACATGTTGCTATAGAATGATCGCCACCGACAAAACCAGAGGATGCAACACTAGCAGAAAAACAAGAAGCCCGCTTTCCGAGTGTGATGAACAACGTTAAGAAAAGGCGAGGGGAGAGACGAAAGATCCAAGGAGGTATTCGATCCACTTGGAACCAGAGCCGAAATAGAACTGGCCGTCTGAAGCCTGAAGAGGTGCAGCTAATTTTCATTACCGAGTTATCTGGAAATTATCCGTTTCAGTTCAGTCCCAAAAAAAAGTAAATCCTCATTTCCCAAAGTTCCCTTTGAAAAAGGGGCATGTTTTCCTCTGACCTGTAGAGCTATTCATCAATCTAGATTGTTTTGGTTGCCTGTCTTTAGAGACCTCGGCCTGCCGTCTCTCCAGTATAATGAGACTAGACGGCGCTCATGACTGAAAAACTCAACAGCAATGTCTTTTTCCAGGAATCAAGAACTGGCAACTAAAATAATACACAGACCTTGTTGTGAGCAGTTTCAGGGAGGAACCATATCTTCTCTTCCAAACAACACAGGAAACCGAAATTGAAGGAAGGAGGCGTGCAACTACTCATGGACGAGAGGCTCATGATGCTAACCGATGCTGCTAGCTCACCTAGCGGCGCCACTGAGCTTGCTAGCGTTACAGCTCAGCCGAGGAGGGCGCTATTTACGTTTACATCTAGCGCTGTGATGAGCACACGTGTGTTTTTTTCACACCTGCCTTTTTTTCCCCCATCACGGACAAACTCTGATAGGAACCAGAAAATAGCGGTGCGTTGATGATGTAAATTGAGCCTTACACTCCGAGCTGTTTCCAGCGCTGGAAGAAGTCTTCGGATGTCATCTCTGTGGGCTGGAAAAACTTGTTGAGCATCACAGGGAGTTTCACGGCAATGTTCTGAAGAGCTCCGCCGTATCTGTTTGGACACAGTCAGAAATTAGCACATGGAACTGAACTAAAAGTAGAAAGAAGAACAGCAAAGTACGCATCCACCGACCTGAACTGGATGTCGAGCACCGGTGCGTCTGTGAAATCAGACACACACTCGATGTTGAGAATCTGCTGGAGCTGAGCCCCGCCTTCTACCGTGGGGTCGACCGGCTTGGCGTGGATATTCAGCTGTGGAGACAGTCAAGGACTCTACGGATACATAAATGACACGAGCATGCATCTCAGCCTACGTGCAACAGCTTTCACTTTTGTTGCTCCAGCCACAAGTGTGAGGCCTTTACTGTGGGCTGGAAAGAGCCAGTCGAGTCTGGGACAAGAAGCTACCGAGCAGTGTTAAGGATATGAGTCTTGAGAGCGTCACTAGTGGTGACTGATGAGGAGAAGCTGAGGAACTGGGTGGAGGTCTTGTTGCCGAAGAACACGTACATGCGACCTGTGGGACAGCAAGGAAACCATCTTTGAGTTAATTCTTTAAGAAGCCACATGTGACCAGCATCCACCACATTTAAAGTGATTATTATTACCACACATTAGTGAAACACTAATCCCATTCTGCATTAGAATATTTTCTTTTCAAATGGTAGCCTGTCAGAAGCGCCATTAAAAGGTGGTGAGGTCTGAGGAGCTCAACACAACACATTGGAGATACTGTCCGATAGCAGCTCACCCAGGTTCTGCCTGTACTCAGACTTCAGTCCAATCTGCAACAGCTGGTTCTCAAAGATAACGCCGTTGTTCTTACAAACAAACCTGGAATTTACAAGCACACAGTTACAAATCTACAACAAAGAACTCAAGGAATTACCCCGCAGGAGATGGTGGTTCGTTTTGTACTTTGTTTAAAAAAAATAAACTGTGTGTGGGGGGGGGGGGGGGGAGAAAGAATCTAACAGGCCGGTGCGACTAGGGTTGCCTAGACTTCGTCCCGTGTCTCCCTCTGTACATGCGGCTGTACTGAGGCTCCGTCCGCAGGATACGGTTGTCAGGCGTCATACGAGCGTCGTAGTTCGGGGTCTGGGGGGCTTCCGGTACGGAGGGGACAGCGTTGGGGATGCTGCTCTCGGAGCTTCCTGAGCGGTGCACCCAAGGGCAGCCGGTGGGTTAAGGGAGTTTCTTTTGGTCTTTACCTTGTTGGAAGTGACTGGTTCTTAATTATGTTTTCATTATATTTCCTTTTCAGCTAGTGAGCTGCTGCCTTGGTCTCTTGTTTATTTTTGGGTTTTTCTTTTATTCATGCGTGTTGCCCCTCATGGCCCAGGAGCTGTGAACTCCTCCTGCCCGTCAAACCAGCTGTCACTGTTGACACCAATTGTTGCTGCTCCCCCAATTAACGGAGATAGTTGCACAAGAACTCTGGCTCTGGTGTGCGTTTACCTTTACGGTATTTGAAACGGGTCTCTGCAGCAACCGGGTGCTACAGGTATACCTTGCGGTTGTATGGCCCCACCAACCAGTCAAGTTACATCACATCTATCATCCATCTGATCCTATTTAGACATTTGTGTGAAATTGTCATAACTAGCGTATGGATTCTTGAGGCCAAATATATTTTTCCCCTGAGGCCACAGTGACCTTTGATCACCAAATTCTAATCAGTTCATCCCTGAGTACAAGTGGATGTTTATTCCAAATTGGAGGAGATTCCCTCCAGAGACGTATGTACAACCATAAAAACCATACGGCCTCACGGAGACATAATAAAAGACACTATCCCGTTCCACTTTGGGAATGCAAGATCCGGTGTTTTTGGAGTTTGACCCTTACTAGGAGAGTAAAAGTCAGGATATCTCGGGCCTCCACAGTTTGAATTTTGACCATTCTTCAGTCTCGAGCTGTCCCTGTAATACTTGATGGAATGTGGATTACTCAGCACACAGCACACGAAACCACACTTTCGACTAATTTTCGCCAAACGAAGCTCACAGTGCGGTCCCCACCTGGAGAAGTTCTCCTCAGACACGTCTAGGGATGCAGGGCTGGAGCTGTCGGACAAGACGTCAACCAGCAGACTGGCTCCTGCTGAAGGGGTGGAGTTTAGATTCAGCAGGTCTGTGAAGGGGTGGGTGGCACCCTGGGAGAGAAACGTCAAACAATATCCACGTTAACATACAGTATCTGAACAGAAGTGTATAGTTGGATTTATTTAATACTAGTCCAAAGTGCTAGGCCAAGTACAATCCCATAATAATACATTTAATTCCCTGCTTTGTAAAGCTCGAACATTTAAGTCAAACTCAAGCAGGAATTCCCTTTGTGTGGAATCAAATATGTACTATAAATGACACTACATCTATTGGTTAGTGACGCCCTGCCAGCTTCTGTGAGGCGCTATCGGCTGAAGAACATCATCATGTATGTTGTTTAGGGTGGAGCGCTTCTGAATACGAGGCCAAAAAGGTTTACGGAAAAAAAGCAAAGAAATAACTGGTATGAACCGAATCATGGATTTGGAGAATCATTACGCCACTGCATCATGTTGATACTTCCTCCACATAGCCCGGCACCGCAAATAAAAACAGTGTGTCATTTTAAAAACATTCAACGTTCAACTGTGTTCAGTTTCTATTCCGCCGACACGAAAAGGTGGACGCTGGTTAACCCCAGCTTGCTGAAGACGGCGGCGACTTCCCTCTTCTCTTCGTGTGTTGTTAGTCTCACGTTGTGGAGATGAAAAGGTGTGTTGGTGATGGCCAGAAGAAAACCAATACCCTTTGCGGCATGTAGTCCTGTGACCTCAGCCCTCCGTTTGACTTTAATGCAGTGCAGCGCGTTGTGATGCAGAAGAACGTAAAATAAGATTTGTGAAGCAGACTAAACCCAAACCTCTTCGGTGCTGGTTTGTGTAAACAAGAACAAAGTAAGTGGAAGGAACATGGATGACTAATATTATGTGGGATATACAAGAGAGGCTGCCTAATTATGCAACTCATCACACGATGGGTCTTTTCTAGCTATCAGTGTACCATGGTCCCAGCAGAGAGCATGGTGGGACTAGAGGAGGCAGGGCGGGGTCTGTTGGTGGGGAGAAGGTCTGCCATCAGTGAAGGAGAAGACTGACGGAGAAAGAAAAGACCAGAGAAGAACCAGAAAGAGGAGAACGAGGACAGAGGGGGGAGACAGGGAAGGAAGGAGAGAAGAGAAGTAAAGGTGAAGAACAAGGAGATGCTGAAAGAATATGACTTTCAGAACATTGTGTGATGTAGGGTTGTTTTAGTGGTGCATGCAACAACACATTCAGAAATCCTTAAACGTGCTCATTTGTCTGAGAAACTGGTGACATTTATTTACAGTTGTTTTTTTCCTGAGTGGGTTTTCTATTGAACAAAAAAGAAAAAAAAAAAAACTTTGATAAAGAAGCTAAACTCTACCAGCCAGATTTCATTCACAGCTACTTTTACAGATCCACTTTTACAGCTTTACCTTGTTTGTGCCTTCAGCGCTCTCGCTGTGCTCGACGTTGCCATTGCCGTTCCACCGGGCATCGTCAATGTCGGGCAGGTTGCTCGGGCCCTTCTTCTTCTTCAGCTTCGCCAGGATCGACGACTCTCTCTCTGGGAATGGGGGCATCTCTTCTAAGACCGTGGCCTGTGGAGAGAGAGGGGGAGACAATACTGTGAAGGCCGATCAGGAGAGCCGATAAAGACAACTCCTCGACACTAAAACGGCTCCAATGGAGTTGCATGTTGCGCCTCTGAAGCCCCTTTCAGACACCACCTTGTTCCAGGTGGGACCGTTAATCCATTATGTCGCCTGCAGTTCTGTAGAAAAAAGGTACGAACACAGAACGGGGAAGGTGGAATCGATGTCTGTGTAAAACACCCAGCATGGTGGGACTAAGTGCACACGTAAACGTCTTTTTTCTTTTGTACTCTCCTAGTGTGCGACTTTATTGTGTACGAGACTTCATCCATAATGTGCTGAGGGATACCAATAACATTCTTTTATAGTCATTCAATTACAACTCACACACCAATATGTCGGTGCTGGCGATGCAGCTGAGCCTCAGGTACTCGATGGCTCTCTGCTGGAGCTCCACGTCGGCGTTACGGAGCTGGCTGTCGGAGCGCAGGACCTCTTGGATCGTGGCTTTCACTTCGGGAAACAAGTTGATGAACTTGATGTAGGCCGACAGCAGCAGCGCCCGAGTCGGCACGGAGCACAGGTGGAACTTGGAGTGGAGGAGGTCGAACTGGACCAGAGGGCTGAAGGTGATGAAGAGGACACGAAACAATGAAACCTGCAGACATTCAGACTCAGCTCTGGACACGGAATGAAGCGAGCATTGCCCTGGTAAATAAAGCTTCTTCTGCTCGGTTCCATGTGGTAAACACAGCGCCGTGTTTGGTTGTAAGACAGCATATTGGTGTCAGTAGCATTTCTTTGGTTCACCCAAACTTCTAGCCAGTATCTAGCCATGCAGATAGTTGGGCTTCATAAAAAGTATTTCCTACGGAGGAAGTAGTCCTGGTAAAAACTTTGACAGAGACGTCTAGAAAATTAAGACAAGATCACATTGCTGTTGAATAGTGTAATGCTTTGAGCACTGAAGACTAAACTCTCTTCAGATATCTCAAAACCTGGTAAAACAAAACCATCTGCATGGCTCAACACCTCTTGGAGTGAGAGGGGAAACATTTTGTTTTGTATATTGGTTGAACCAACCCCAGAGCTGAAAAAATGATATGACTTTTTGAAAAGCGTGGATTGCTCCACGTGGATGTTGTTTACCTGGAGCGCGAGTCACCCGCAATAAGGTTGCCAAACTCTCCCAGGATGTAACCCCCCACCTTGACCAGGTTCTCGTGGCAGGCGGGAGCCTGCAGCGCCTACGAGAGTGCACAAAGAAGGACAACGTTAGGAATGTACACGACCACCTTACTGCAAGTATGGTTTCAGAATGGAATAGGTGGTGATCAGCCAGCCAACATTGTCCATGCGGAGCCCACATAGTCCAGCAATGGGGATATAATCCCTCACTGGCTTCCCAATGGCAAGGCTCCTTGAGGATTTCTTAGTTTTCAAGTCTGGCCAAAAGGGTCTCTTTTGAAAAATCGACCATAGACGTCACTCTCTTAAAAAGAAAAAAATCAATGTAGTCAATCTAGTACTATTGAGTATCTGCCAATACAGAGTCAGATTCAACACTTTCTATTTGTACTTGTAAAGCAATTTGCTGCAAAGCTCTTCTTCTATTCCACTCATTATTCATGAAGTTCAAGTGTTATTTAACAGAGGCAGCATAGGGCGCTTGAGGCAGCTGCTGCATCCAGAGCAAACAACGGCATGAAAAAGGCCAAATCTAGCCGATACCTATCCATTAAATAAATAAACACAGCACAGGACATTCTTAGTTCCTGCACTATAGAACAGGTTAGTCTGAACAACCGGGAGAAGGATCGTAAAAACAAAGAAAAAAGACACTTCTCTTAAATGTGCACCCAAAATAAAAGGCGGGATGACTGCCTTATGTGACTGAACCCATATATGGATTTCCACACTGCGCAGCTTGTTTGATCCAATTCCCACATTTCGTCCTCTTGGCGCACACATGGACAAGTTAGCAAAGAAAAGCGGCCGTTCAACAACAAGGAGCCTGACGGCGAGCAAACAAATCCAAAGCTTTTACCTCAAAGACGGTCTTGGCCGCGTAGCCCTGGACCTCGTCGCGGTTTATGACGATCTGGATGACGCGGTACCACACCTCCTCGCTGACGTAGTCGCCGGCCATGCGGATGAGGTTGAGAATGGTGTCCACGTACCAGGTGTAGTCCACGGCGTACTTCTCTGCCAGGATCGCCACCTTGAGGACCTGCCGGGCAAAAAGCAACCGTCTGAGGGCGGCAGCCACGCACAGAGGGGGGCCGAATGGTGCACATGCCTGCGCCGGGGACCCACTATCTCCTCTCGGATTGAGTAGTCGGCGTTCTCCAGGTAGCTCAGCATCTCCGCCACGATCTGCTTGGCGTTGCTGCGGTCGCACATGGCATAGAGCAGGTCCACGGCCCGCTGCCGAACGCTCACATCTCGCTCCGTCTGGAAAAACAAACAGGATCAGATTGCATGAAAACGTCTCGTCAGCTGCAGCTCTTAAACATCGATTTGACCAAATTGCTAAGTTAAACCCAGGCTGTTGCAAATTAGGGCAAATCATGCCTTTAAGTATTTCAAGATTGAAATTAACAAAAACATTTTGATTGTTCAGATGTGCCTTTCATGTGAGTAAGCTGGTGGACACACACACACACACGCTGAGTCATAAATCTACAGTACCAATGATGCATCTGTGTAAAGAAAGTGTGTTCAGGTCCCGTGGAGATGTAATTAATCAGCTTGGTCGTAAGGTTAAAGAGAATGCCTGGAAACGTTTAAAAAACCCACAATGCTTGAGTAAGATCTCTGTGTATTCATGTCACAGACAACCACATTGTGGATTATGTTGAATTACCATAAATAAATAAAAATAACTATACAAGCGATGACTCATTTTATGCAAAACTGTGACAGCCGAGTGAGCTGGGAACATTCATTTTAACATGGAAACAGCTGATTCAACTTCTATTCTATTCAAAAACAATAACTTGTTTTTAAAGGCAACTATCAAGCAGGTGATCATACATGACCACAAAAAAGGTGCAGAACAATCCCAGCGTCACTTTTGAGACTGCACAGCTCCCTTACTGTTTGGACCCATCAAAAGGCTCACAGCTAAGGCGAGGACTCACCTTTAGAGCGTTGATCACGGTGTCTATGTGCGTCTTCACCGCCTCGTGGGAGAACTCGGAGCTGGCCAGCGTGCACATGCTCTCCAAAGCCAAATAACGGAGATTGGTCTCCCTGTGCTGCAGGAACTGGCCCAGCTGGTTGCAGGCTCGTACCAGCAGGGTGGGCTCACTGCAACAGACCAGACACAGAAGGTAATAGCTTAGTGTTCCGTTCTTGGTGTTTCCAATGCAGCGTTACAGTCCGGTGTCTCCAGAAGGACTGGAAACTAATCACAAACCCAACATGTCGGAGGCAAACACGGTTTGCTTAAAGCCCAACGGGGGGAAATTCCCCATAACATGTTTATGCTTTTCATTTGCTCGTCTAGAACATGGCCTACCTGTCGTGGTGGATGATGAGGGCGATGGCTTCAAACAGAACAGCGTTCTTCGCGTTGGAGTGCTGTACCTTCTTGGACTTGGGCGGCTCCTGAGCTTTGTTGAGGATGGTCTCCAGACACTCCGTCAGACGGCTTCGCAGCGCCGCATCCTCTGCAGCAACAAGGATTCACAGCCTTGACTCAGTGTTATCACGTAATAACATCTACAAACGTCAGAATTTAGATTTTTAAATTAACCATGAATCACTCTATGTAATGGCACATTACAGACTTCAATGCCCATGTTGCTGGTTTTCTGCAGGGTGTCTCACTAAACTCCCCATTATGCTAAAGAATGAGATAAACTGATATGTTACAATATGTTATCTCAAAGCTCACAGCATTAGATTGATTTTCTCCCTATTTGACCATTTCTGGCGCCATCTAGTGTCAGAGATCCCCTCATGCGACTGGATTCCATGCTCAAAAGGTGGTAAACAATGACAACCTTTCAAAGTATTCTAGTTTTCTACAAGTTTAACGCTTCTATGGGAATAAGCACCTCACAAGCGCTGCCCGCACCGTTTACGGGGCAAGTTAGGCTCCCTTTATCAGAGAGGGAGACAAGGAGATCATTATCAACCTCACGCCTGTGTGTTAAATACAAAGATGAAGTTGTGTTTGGCCTAGCTTAGCATAAGACTGGCGGTAGGGGCACATATAGTGGCTCTTGTCCAAAATGGCAAAAAGAAAGATACGCTGCCTACACCGCCAGCACAGCCTCACTTACAATTTGTTCAACTGTTATTTCCAATAAAAGAGACAAAATGTAATTGTGAGCTCAGGATGAATGTTATGAGTCTCTATTGGAGGATTTTTGGGAAACAATGTTATTCAAACTGTAATTGTGCACATGGACAAGACTGCCCTGCACCATACCGGGAGGAGTGTAGCACTGCAGCAGGCGCAGCAATTTGACAGACAACCAAGGCGCGGCAACAAAGTAGTACGTGTAGTCCTGGAGGTCAATGGACGCCGAGGTCACAATCTGGACAACCAGGGACAAGAGAACGCATCAGTGCATTGTTGGAATCGGATTATTTGAAGATCACCATGTGACAATACAGAAAGACACCCACCCTGCTGAGCCTGGCCACCGCCAGTGAGATGGAGGTTTTGAAGTCCTCGGGACTCTTTTGGGCTAGAGTGGTAATGAGGCTGGCGGCCGCGGTCACCACTCCCTAACAGACAAAGATTACAGACCAACCGACACATGACTTCATCACCAACTGTACTTCAGGTTCACAGATAAGAGTGTCAGATAAAAACAAACAGCACTACATACTAATCCTCAGTGTACCGTTTTTAGCAGTTAGTACAACTTCGAACAGGAAATGATAGAGCGTGCAACATTTATTCCAGCTGCGAGCAACTTCGTACATGTCATTGTGGGACAACAGTGTGCATCCACAGCACACCCATAAAACATATTTAGTATGCATTCTGTCTGCTTTGTTCTTTATTTTGTCGCTCTGCAACGGCTCACGCAGTCGCTCCGAACCGCCGCGGTTCGGTGCACGCAGCTGCACGCGGAACTCACGGTATGTAGACTGATGCTCATGAGTAGGGATGCACCGATACCGGTATCGGGGCCGATACTGCGTTAAAATACTCGTACTCGTATTTGTTTTCAATTGCCGATACCAAGAACCGATACCACTCAACAGTATTTCGCTACAACAAACTGGTCGCGCTTTGTGGAGAAAAAGATTTGTTGTCCTACCTGACTTCAACGTCTAGGGCAGGGGTCGGCAACCCGTGATCCAGAGCCGCATACGGCTCTTTCGTCGCTCTCTTGCGGCTCTTGCAGCAAGGTGTGTAGAGTAATGTGCGTCGCGTTCACACAGTAAAAAATGACTGCCGTCCCGCCGGTTTGAATCAAACTGTTGCTGATCCACCAGAAGTAGCGCTGGCAGCGGCCACATTCAGACGCTGTTGTGCGGCTACGGATGATATTATTGTAGCAGAGTGTCTGTTGTGTCTATATTTGTAATTCTAATAAAATGAAAACACGCTGCAGGGTAACTTGAACCACTTTTTTATCTCCTTCACACACGTATATCCCACAATTCCACTCTTTTCCTTTCCGTTTCTCCCTCCACAATAAAAGCATCGGAAACATAACTTGGAACACAGCTTCCTATATAATTGCTCGATCCCTAATATTATCGCTTACATTATGAACCCGGACACGGGGCGTTTTATGGTCCGACATTAGAGGGACTTCCACAAGAAGTTTAAAGCTTGGGATAGCCTTCTGTTAATTTTGTACTATAGGCTTGACATAATCTGCAGAGGATAAAATAAAATCTGCCTCCAAATTAATTGCACTTTCATGGAGACCAAATCTAAGAAGTATCGGTATCGGTACTCGGTATCGGCAAGTACACAAATAAAAATACTCGTATCGGTTTGTAAAAAATGGTATCGTTGCATCCCTACTCATGAGTAACCAAAGTTCACGAGCTGAATTGTGTGCTGAGGGCAGCGCGACGAGCTTGATTGGCGTGCGAGTCATTCACAAACCTCAGAGCCGGAAGACTTATGTAGAAGACGAGGACAATGTGTGTTGGCGCAGTTGAGTTTAAGATTTGTAGCCTTTTGGGAGCATTCAAAATGTTTCTTATTTTTAATAATTAAATAGTTTAAGTGGGCAAACTGATACCCCAGTGCCCAGCAAAAGGACTGTGTTTGTTTGTGTCACTACAGTCTGTTCAAAATAAATTTAAAAGAAGCATATCCTTATGCAATTTTATTTTCATTTTTTCTGCGAACTTGCACCGCATCATGACCCCTAAACCTCCGGGTATGAACCGAACCATGACCTCTGTGTACTGTCACACCCATAGCCAACACAGGTATGTGTATAGTCTCACCAGGTGCTGATCATTGAGCAGATGGACCACTCGTGCCGTCCATTCCCCCATGGGGACGAGGTCAGGGGACGTCCTGTTGAGTCGGAGCAGACACAGCGCCGCACTCTGCTTCACGCTGTCCATCGTGTCCCTGATGGGGGGGCAAGCACAAGACGACTTGAGTCATCACAATCCAATATGAACGGTCACTGTCAAAATGAAAAGTTAAAATCTTTAAGACATCAGTCCTGCATTCTTAATCTCATCGACAGTCCGGACGAGTCCAAAGTGGTTTTAAATAGTGAGCTGATGCAGAAAAATGCTGACATTAAAAACTGAAATTTGGTCTGAAATTATGGAAATCTTAAGGATTAGAAGTGATAGTTTGGATGTTTTTTTAAGTGGGTTTGTATAAGGTACTTATCCACAGTTCGTGTTTTACTGACGGTCTACAGTTGGCTCTGGTGAATCTGAAACCAAACACCAAATTGAACCTTTCCGTTAGTATTATTCCATCAAAACATGCCACGATGGGTACATGCATGCTGTTTATTACGCCTCATGTGGACACACTTTGATTTTTTTTTATGACCAACAGTCCTGACTTCTCCGAGATGTCAAAACCAGTTGAAATGTCGCTGCATTAATGTTTGTGGTACAAACCCTGCCACCAAGATGCTGGGGATTTGAGATGCAAAAGCCTCGGCCATTTCTCTGCTGCCCACATTAGCAATGCAGTGCAGAGCCAGGTTCATGAAGGTCGGGTTGCGGCTGGTCAGGTCATTCTTGATGCCGTTGTTGATCAGACGGATCAAGTCGCTGTTCGAGTTCACCAGCACGGAGATGAAGAGGTAACCCTAGAAAGCAGGACATGGATTCAAAGCACAATTCCACCATAAACAGGAGAAACAATTATTTTGTATATTGGTTATTAGTCCCAGCCCCTCTGCACAAACATATTTTGCACAACAACTTCAGACACAGGATGAGCATGAGGACAAACTTACAATTTGTTTCTCCGTGTATTTGTTGGAGCTGAGGAGGTTGACAGCCTCCATGTGTCCGAAGTCGATGTCATGGCCCAGAAGGAAGATAAAGAGCAGCTTGCAGACATATTTTTTTTTACTGTAGCCATCTAGAGCCTTGTCTCCTATGCACACACAATAATGGATATTAACGTCTATGTGAAGTTGGAAAACAAACCATTGAGTAATGGAAGAAAAGAAGAAACTTTTAAATATTTTTACAGTCCAATAATCAATTTGTGAATGAGCACAGGCCAGAACGAGTGGGCACTGTGAGGCTGGAAGAGGCAGCTTCATTCCGGAGCAAACTAATTATAGGCAGCGTGGAACAGGTGGCATGAGAAACAGCACCAAAAGAACGTCAATGCAGACATAGAAGCTGAGGTGCGGGAACTTGGAAAAATGCAAAGACAGCAAAAGCCATTTCAAAAAATTAAAATGAAAAAAAAATATGACACAACAAGAAAAAGGGGCAAAAGACGCGAGGCTCTACTCAGTCATTTTTTGTGTGGAAAATCAATCTCAGCTCTACGCCCCCCCATTCCGATTCCCAGTACGCACCTCAGAGAGCAAGGCCTGCCAAATGAGCTACAGGCGAGGATACGCGGGTGGACAGTAGACATTTTGCCTTGTCATTACTTATGTCAAATTATTATATGAAAAACAACAATCTCTTGCAATTAGCACTAATTTGTTGCGTTTCACATTGAGGTATAGATAGTAGTGCAATGTCCCAGTAGTGCAACATTTTCTTGTCCCATTGTGCCACGTTGTGAGTGGAGTTCAAAGTAAATATATAAACACTGTTATGATCGTCTGACAGAGATCATAAAATATAATGCGATAACAAAAACAATGGACAGCCAACACAGCTGACACATCTTATTTAGTCAACGTTGCTTTAAAACAGCTTTTCGTGGGAGGGGCTGAGGAGCAGGCAAGGAAGAAAAACAGAGGACGTACAACGTGGGAAATGAGACCGACTTTCTGGTCACAAGATGAGTTAGCAAAGCGGATTAAACGGTAACTGGGGGAAAAAATGCCACCATGCAAGGTGACAGTTTTTATTACAATCAAAAACAAAGGAAATAAAATGTAATTAAAATAACACATCGGGTTCAACAAATCAGTCTTTGGATGGAAGGAGAACTGGAGGCCATCATGGACACTGAAGTGGAGCTGGTTGTGTCAGAGTTGTTCACCTACCTTTAAATTTGGAGCGGATATTGGCCAGTTCTTTGTTTATCCTCTTAACCTCGGCCTCTTTACTTTTACCTGCAAACAGATAAAGACATTTGGTGTGTTACGTCAAGGTGTGATCACCCATCTGAATATCATACTTCTTCCTTGTTTTCGCTGCTTTGTTTCTTTTTGCCTAGCAGAGCGAAATAAACTTGACTTGTTGTGTGTTGTCACAACAAAAGAATGTGTAATTCAAGACAATGTAATGGCTACTTTGTGTGGTTTTCTATAGTGCCGCAGGAATGAGTCCCTAAACTTTGAAATGAGTCAGCCTTTTTTTTTTTTGCAGTTCCGGTTTCCTGGTCTGGAAGTTGAGGCTTTTGAGGTTAGAAATAAGGTCTGCGGTAAACAAGCGGTCCTAAAAATGTGTATATGTCCGTAAATACCCTCGGCTGAATGTTTTAAGCTCTAAGTGTTAAAGGCAAGTGTTAATAAGTGATCTACTGAACCAATGGAAAAAGTTCCGTTGGCTTTATGTCGAGGTAAGACTAAACTCAGTGGCCACTTTATTAGGTACAGCTCTCGAGGGCTGGATACAGTATGTAGGACCCCCGTTTTCTCAGAGAGCAGCCCAAATTCTGGGTGTCATGGATTCAACCAAGTAGGCCAAAACATCCCTTGAAAGATTATGGTCCATATTGACAGGATGGCATCGCACAGTTAGTCATTTGCACCAAAGAAAAAATATATATTCTACACCTCGCAATTACAAGATCAGTATCGCATTACTATGAGAACCGTATAAGAGAATAGTCTCAGAATTACGAGAAAAAAGAATCTCCAATTATGAATGCCCGTGTGGGACCTGAGGTCGTGGGTTTTTGTGGCAGCAGGGAGGTTCAGGAAATGGAAAAATGAGTTTTGGTTTTAAGGAAACGGATTGCGCTGAGCAGATCCAATAGAGCTTATCTTCTGTGACAGTGAGCCTGCACGCACCAACCTCCTCTGCACGGATGCTGCATCAGCATTAAGTGGTGGTAAACTCTTCTGGGTGGCGAGGATACAGACTGTTGCCATTGCACTGCTATGGAAACAGTTTGGGGTGTGTGCCGACGGCTGCTGAGGGTGCACACTTAAAAACAGGCAAACTTCTGCTCACAACTGTAAAATGTAGTAACCAATAAGACAACAAGCTGATCAGTGTAGCACTGATCTTTGTGCTGTGACGGGACATCCCAACAAAACACAGCGCATGAGCAACGGCGACAGAAATATGTCATTGACATAAGTCAAACAACATCAACATCTTCTGAAACCTCAAACCACGAACGAGATAAAACGCAAATATAATCAGAGGAAGTCATCTGTCGTATTGATGACTTTTCGCATTGTCCCAAATCTTTTGTTTTTCCCGTCTCACACAATCAAGTAGAGATGTCATCATTAAAAAAAATAATTATTATAAGACCATATAGATCCAAGCTTTTAAAAGAAGTCATAATAACAAGACAACAACTTTATTATTTAACTAGTATCTACTGTGAGCAGCACATGTCTGAATATTTCTGCATTGCTTGGTGAACACTTCGGGGACACGTTGGGCAACGTATTTGGCAACAGTCCCGCCCCCTCTAGAAACACACACGAATGTGTTGATGTTAGTCTGTGACTTGACCCGTAAGGTCTCCGGATGGACGCCTAAACCGACGTTTGAGCTCTATAGCTGGGCGGGTTTTTAAAGCCCACCGCGGAGGGTCATCGTTATAGATGTGCACGTCCTCCTTGACGCCACCTGAGCTATTCCTTGCGAGGACTAAGCTAGCTAAACTGTCAGCTGACAATAAATACAATATATGAAAATGGTGCCAAAGTATTTTCCTCTCACGTCGAAGTCCTCGCAGGAAAATACCACTGACTTCATAAAAATGGCAGTTTACGTGCATATCAGCGGTTAGCCGCGCGGTCCACGCCCTTCTACGTGACGTGTAGCAACTGGAGGCTAGCGGCTAGCGTCAACTAGCTAGCTGGCCCGCCGAGTGGTCGTCCAAACCCCACTCTGGTAAATTAAACCCGCCATTGCGGATACGGTGACGACGGGACGCCGTTTTCCCCGCAGGAGTGTTCCGGTAAACCACCGGGCACGTCGCTAATCCCCCCTTTGCGCCAGCTAGCTTCGTGGCTAGCCTCAGCGACAGCGGTCCGTGAAGGTGATAAACACAACTTACAGTTCCTGATATCAGAGATGAACACGGCCAGTCCACGCATCCCGTCCCCTTTAGAAACCGCAGGCATGTTTGTTCACTCCCCGCTAAAGGGATGCGTTCTCTACCGCGTGTCAAACAGTCCGGCTGTGGGGAGTAACTTTGTTTCAAAGTTTGCTAAGGCGGGTGGTAAGGCGCTGTGTCCGACAGGGAGCCCCGATATATGACGGAGAGCCGGAGACAGGAACCAGACAGGCTGCGGCCGCGTTCCGTACCTCGCGCTCACACCTACTACGACCTAAACCAGGGCCGCGTTCCGTACATGTTGTGTTTATCAACTGGAAAACAAATATTAAAAATATTTTTTCATTTGCATTTGCCGCAAAAAAAGAGTATTCTTTTAAAAGCTTATGTCCAGCAGTATCCATAATTCAAAAATAATAACTGTAGCCGAATATCATGGGTTAAGCTTAACTTTTAGGAAGTGAAACAAAATACAAACTAATTATACCGACAATCTCAGGGTTTACTAATTACATGGTGTAAAGTCATAGCAAAACATTAATGACCAAATATACAGAAAAGTGTCCACACACAAATGTGCACATAACACACTGACAATTTTTACAACTACATTTTTTCACACAGCGGGATATAGTCTACTTATATGGTGTGTGTGTGTGCGAGTGTGTGAGTGTGCGTGTGTGAGCGAAATATTGCAGTGCGCCCTGAAGTTGTTGTAGTGCAACAGGAAGACAAATAAATTGAACCTCCCTATAAAGTAATTTAACATAATAACAAAAAATATAGTCAAAGAAATAGATAGCTAAAAATAAAATAATAGTAGTTGGATCACTACAAATAAATAAACATAAGGCACTCACAGATGACCCAGAGCCAATTACATGAATAAACAGCATGAAGTCTTCAGATACAGATCCATATTCATAACTCGAGCAAAAGTAAACATTGCTAACAAAACACAAGTATGTTTGTGCTCATTCCCCCAAATACTATAGGAAGGGTTCCCCCTAATTATATTTTGAAAGTTAGGACAGGAATTGGTGGTTTTATTTGTGCAGTGTTGTCCACCACTGTCTCTTACTGGCTTCTTCTGTTCAGCAACATCAGCTGAGTTTCATGGGTGTTGTAGTATTTAGATGAAATTGTAAGTATATTTTTTATGTAAAATAAAAGTAATTCCGATTAATTTATTCATTAGTTTCCTTCAAATAAATGTAGTGGAGTGCCAAGTACAATCTTTGCCTTTGATATGTAGTGTTTCGTTTTAAAACTTAATTTAGGCTGCGAGATGAGACACACAGCAAACTCCTCTCGTTCTGTGATTGTAAGAATTCTAGGTTGGATCCTGATGCTGACTGGCCATTTTAGCAGACTCTTCTTTGCTCTGCTCTAAAGCTTAATATTATGAAAGATGTATTCCTTTATCTTCTGTCCAAGGCCAAACGAAATAAGCAGATTGTTTTGCCTTTCTGGAACTGGGACACGCTTCCACAGAGGCTATCAGACCAACCTCTTACAGCCAATGTATTCAGTGAAAGTGGCAGGGTCTGCTGGAAGTTAATACATGGGTAAACATCCAGCTGCCGACTGTTGCTTCAACAAGGTGGCAGCAGCAGCAGCACTAGGGCATTACTGTGCAGGTGTGAGCGCCATCTTTAGGACCAACTCGCACTACTTGAGCTCCTCTTTCAGCCCGCGAGGAGGAACCACTGAGAAAGTTGGCAAAACGAAGGCCGACAGTATTTTAATATAGTGTATTTTTTGCACAGCGTGTGAGATATCTTTACTCACTTCTTAGTGAGGTATTTGCATGGCGGCGAGTGGCGGCTCAGCTGACGTAGCAGGGAAAAGAATGCAGCATTTCAGGAGACTCAATACTGCCGTACACAATAACTCTTTCAAAACTTAATGCGTTCCTCCTTCCAAAAATCAAATGAAATCTACGTCCTCTTCCGAGACGTCGCTACATCAAAGCTGCATCGGTTTCACCGACTGAAACAGGACATACATTAGCTGTGCAGTACATTATTACATACTTGGACAGGCAAGCTGAACCCAAATCAGCTATGATTGTTCATTTCAGTCCCCACCCCCCTGAGACATTGCCATCCTGGCAAGAGAGACGAGATGCTCCGGTCAGCCATCTGGGTCACCTGCAGTGAGAGGGACATTAATCTCTCGCTATAAGTACGGTATGAAATCAGACGTTCTTCCCTCTCAGGTGTTATCTGAAGCTATGTCAGCTTAGATGAACTGTGTGTGACGAGCATCTACACATGCAACCTGGAACCTGCATTCAGGCCGCTTTTAACCACCGGAAGGACCGCAGCTTTTATGCACTATTTCATTCTCTCTCCTCGTCTCTGTTTGAGTTTCACACGAGGAGCAGCCCTCCTATCATTCCTTATTCAGAGAAGTGATCCACCGCTACATCTACCTGCGTCTATGTGAATTATCTCTAAATCCACCATCACTAAGGGTCTGGGCTCTCTAATTGTGTAAACAGACAGAGTAGATGGATCTCACCCTGAGATAGCTTTTCATTAAGCTTCTCAAAAGAAGCAGAGCTGCACCGATGGTCCGATTTACCTCTCAGACCCGCCCGCAGATAACTTGTTATTATAGTGAACAAACCTGCACCAGTGATTCTCATCTCAAGAGGGCTGCTGGAGGTCAAATCCGGCTGTAAATGTGTTTTAATGCGCCAGGTCTCATATGGAGACAGGCTACATGTTTCGGACAAAATTAAAGAACCAGATGGAGACTTCCTGTCTCTTTCTGTAATTACAATTACCCATCATATGGGATAATTGTGCCTGGAGTGAAGGTGGTGGGGGGTTCTTTGTGTATAAGGACTCGTTCATATGTGTGTAGGTCTAAATAAAAATAGCCTGTGGATTTGTGTAAGAGTGACGCAAAGTAGCCCATTCAAGTGTTTGCCAAGTGGAAAACACGCAACCAACATGGAAAACCACACTAGTTTGAATCAGTCGAGCAAAACAAATAAAAAAAATCCAGCTAGGACTGCAAGACTTCTTTCTATGGCAACTCAACAGCGGTGCATGTGCATACTGCAGATAGTGGCACCCATGAATTTCGCTCCATTTTTGTCTTTATTTGTCATTTTTCTTTGTGTTCATCAATAATGCCATACAACATACATTCATGAACGTCTGAAAAGTAAGCGTGGGGATAGGATAAAGTGCAGCGGACCAAACACCACCAAACTGGCTTGGGTCGGAGAGGCGAGATGGGGCTAAGCTAACCCAGCTAAAGGACCTGAGGCTCCACTACCCAGCATGCTCCTGGCCATCTAATGCCCCGTTGCAGGAAAATAAAACGGATAAACCCAGCAGGAGGGAGGTGACTGTTGAGCCCACGTCTTCACAGAGACCTCCAGGATGGATGGGGGATCCGCGGGACTCCAGTGGGACGAGAGGAGGCGGACTCTGTGTTCACATCACGATGCTCGGTGCTCACACATCAGAAGCAGGGTCCGAGCACCCAATTGGTCATTGTGCATCTGTTCGTATGCTTTGAGATGCCCTGATATTGTCTTCTAGTTTAGGTACAAGCAAAAATATGTCTATATAAATTAAACAATGTTTCCCCATTCACTATTTCATATTCACTATATAAAGAAAACCTCTGAACCAACCACAGCATGATGTGCGAGTCCAGAGGAGGG
This sequence comes from Cottus gobio, assembly GCA_023566465.1. NCBI lineage: Eukaryota > Metazoa > Chordata > Actinopteri > Perciformes > Cottidae > Cottus > Cottus gobio. Next base: position 24,312,890 of record CM042224.1, on the reverse strand, counting down.
AAATGCATTGAACACATTAGATAGACCTCAAAGATACACACACTGTGTGAAACTAGTAATCGCAAAGGTTTTCATTCAAATCAAAGATTGTTAAATCACTGCCCATCGTACAATTAGAAATTTGTTTGATTTTATTCCAGATTCAGTGAGATTGTTTTACCGCAAATTACTTGATTTCCGCTTAAGTTTTTTGACATTACTCATTTAGCCACTCATTAGCAACCGACTCTTTAAAGATGTGCAAAAAGGGACACAAATTTACGACGGGTATTTAACGACATATTTTATATTGTCAAACAAAATATTTAAGTATGCTAAACTTTTATTAATTAAAATATTGAAAAAACAAAACATTGACTTTGAGGATTGGGTTCCGTAGGTGCAAAAATGTCGACTCATCTCAGGCTTTTTGGACTCATTCCTGCAGCACTCTGTCCATCCAGTAAATGGACCTCCTCTGACGCCCCGGTGCTCCAGAGACGCACATTCATCGTGTGCGAGCACATCACGAGCACCACATCCTCGGGCTTACTCATGCAAGACCCGATGCTGGGAATCAGGTTTTTTTTTAAGCAGGCACATGGCTTTACTCATCTAAGTTGAGAATCAACGCCCCTTTTTGTGATTTAAATAAAAAATGCAGTTTATGAGCAGGCCTGACGCGTGACGACAGATGCATACGGCAACAGACCCGAAGCCGTTCAGTGAAAAAATGTCTGATTCACTCATGAGTCCGATTTTCTTTTTACTCATTAATTTCACCCCTCATGTGGCGGCTGATGGTGAGAGCTCGTAAACATGTTGGTTGCTCATAATAGCAACGTCAATAAACCCCCACCAAAGCTGTTACAGCTACCATGGTAACAGTAAGTATAAAACAACTACAGATGCAGCGATGGCACATTTTTACGGTCCATTCTGATGTCAGATTTTTATAAAAGTCTGACTTGACCTTTACTATTTCTACAAATTATACCAAACTTTTATTTTTTACAAACAACCCGGAAGCATCCCAAAAAAATATTTCAACCAACTCGAATTTCAAAATGTTATCTTTTATTTGGTTAGTGTCATCTTTAGTGGTTCATTTAATAAAAAACACAATTCAAATGATTCGTAAAATACATTATGGTATTTTCTACTTAAATACTAAATATTAAATGTTTTTTTAATCTACGCATTAGTAGTACTAATGAAGTATCATAAGCTACTGACAGCTAGTGTTAGGAAGTTTAACAAGTCATAATTCCCTCACCGATATCTAATTTATATTGCCAATATCATAAGTGTCTGATGAAGGTGGTTGTTCAAAATGTCTTATGGTGGTTCCTACTGTCTGTGCTGCTGGGTTCCACAGTCAAGCTATAATGTGTGGAAAGGTGACCGGCAGGAAAAACGTGAAATATGAGGCTGATGACTCAGTTTACTTTTTCTATCAGTTGAATATGAGCATGGTAACGAAAAGCACCTTGACAAGCGTTGACCAACACAATACTCAACAATCCCACTCAACATTCCTTAAATGTCGCCGACAACTTTGCAAAACTTTACATGTCAGTGACAAAAAATAAATTGACAATGCAACTATAAGTGACCACGTGCGAGCCAGGTTGGTCTCTCAGCCCTCCAGCCTGGTTCATCAAGAAAGCGACCTGAAACGACTTGAAACGGTGCCACTCATTGGGATAAATGAGGCTGATCAAAACAAAGTTCAGAACTACTGTCTAATAAGTCATCTTTTACATAAGGTCTCATATATTGTAACTAATGGTTTCATTAATGGTTTGTAAAACGATAAAGATCCCTCATCAGAGTTTCTCGCTGTCAAATAAACCGTAAACCTCTTGAACCACGTATTTGGAGAGACCACTCTGCTGAGACCTTCTTTTACATTCCTCGCTCGGTGGTTGGTTCTATTTCTTTCCTATAGGGTTTGTATATATAAGTCTCTCTCTATATATACATAAATATTATTATTCTATTAAATTATAATTCAATAGGTACTTCACAGCCTCTAATGTAGCAGCTATACAGTACATAAGAAGTGGACCTAGTCATTTACAATGTTTACTGAGGGAATAAATCAAGAGAGAAGTTGAGTTTTCTTATAGACTTCTATACAATCTGCTGGCCATTAGAGAGAATGCACATTTTTAGATACTTCTGCATAGGCTTCACCTTTCAGAGCCGGAGGTTGCCACCTGTGAAGCAGTAGCTTCATTGTGGGGCCCCTCTGCCGTGTACGTGTGTGTGTCAGGCCATGTGATGTGTCCGCCCTGAAGTCAATCATGACCTGTACTAATCTCCCTCCTGCTGAAATAAATTGCTGCTCCCTCCCCTCCTACAGCCTCATAAACGCCACAGCATTTTGCTCTGTGGGACAGCACACCGGGCGACTCACACTGGAGCTGATCTCGAAAGCTTTCTGCCGCTGAGAGAGCTGTCAAGTTTCAAGCTGATCCGTAGCTTACGCAGAATATACAAATTTACTGAGCAAACAAGTGCAGTTCTGCTACTGATCCGGAGGCAGGCATGTACGCCAAGAATTTAGAAGAACACGGGTCACGCAGAGAAGGGTCTTTTGACTCGGTTAATCCTGCTTATGAGGAGAAGCAGCTCAACAATGAAGTAAGTCGCCGTGATAATGCTTGTGTTCTGTTTTTTACTTTGTTACTTCGAGGTGACCTCCTGCAGTAGCGTAGTGGCGGCCCATCAAAACTGTCAATTGATTTCTGATTGGCAGAAGCCAAACACATTATTTTAAGTCTGAACGGAAGCTGAATTGAAAATGGAAATTAAGTCACTTTCTGTAGACAAAAATAATTTCAACCTGTTTTTTATATTACTGATATTATTGGTAATGTTTTTGATTATAAAAAAAAAAGAAGCTGAAATTGATTAATTTTAGCTGTAGCCGACATGTGATGGGAAAACGTGTTGTTAGTGTTATTGGAGAGTTATGACCACCGCGGCTCCCTAACCGGACTCAGAGGCTGTAGCCCAGCCTCTAATCACCTAGTCCGCAAACTGGCATTAAGCAATATGAATATCCCTAGATAATGTTTGTTTGGTGGCTTGTGTCCATGTTTGTAAGTTAGACAAGAAGGAGACTTGAGCAGGAAAGCTAATGTGTTGTTGTTTAAATCTTTAAGCTCTTTAAGATGTATGCCATTTCAAAATAATGTGTATTAACCATGACGGATACCTAACGTAATCCTTCAAATCATTGCAAAACTAGGGCGGGCATCATCATGAAACCTAAAAATATACAATTCTTTCTTTTGGTTCATGCATTTGTCTGCGTTTGTGATTTACAGAGCAGATATGTTTGCTGTAGCAGACAAAACCTGCTATTTAAAGACGCTGTATAGGGGAGCATTTCTATTGCCTCTCAACATGGCGACGCTGTGGCGAGCCATTATTTGGACGGACCATCATTCCCAAACCCCAATACTCTCAAAATAACTAATCAGACCGAAACTCCATTTGTCCCACAGCCTGTTCTCCCAAAGTTAACAAACCTCCATTGTTACGGCGGCCCGATGCTAGGGAGAGTCTGTCGGAATGATGGGCCAAAATTCACGGACCCTTTTGCAAACCTATATGCCGGCATATGTTTACAGTCTTGCTGCTGAGTGTTCGGATCTGCAGACTCACTGATGCATATCTTCTTTGAGGTCACATTCAGTAAATTTGATGAGACGCAGGACAACCGGAGCATCTCCATCGCAAGGCCCAGCAGCACTGGGAAGGGAGTCGCGACCATCATATTCTCACTGAAAAATGAAGTCGGGGGTCTAGTCAGGGCACTTCGGCTTTTCCAGGTGAGTTGTTTCATTTGAAAGTTTATTTTTAAATGTGTGCTCGCTGTTATCTTGATGATGAATCCATTTTGTTGAAATGATCTAACCCTGGACGGGTCTGATCCCGTACCGGAAGCTTATTCCACATTCATCTTGCATGGCATGTGGGCGCAGGAAAAGCACGTCAACCTCGTTCACATCGAGTCCCGCAAGTCCAAGCGGAGGAATTCAGACTTTGAGATCTTCGTGGATTGCGACACTGACCATGATCAGCTCAAGGAGCTGACTCAGCTGCTGAGGACACACACCGATGTTGTTGAGATCACTCCGTTTGAGAACTCCAGTCTGCCTGATGAAGGTAGGCCCTCAGGATTTACAACGAGAGAACGCATCTTTTCATGCTTAAATAGCAGTAAATACCATCATCAAATAACGGAATGCAAGCAGCATTCTAATTGAACTGAATCTGAATTGTGCAGCAGACATGGATGGTGTGCCCTGGTTCCCGAAGAAGATATCTGATTTGGATCGGTCTGCGAACAGGGTTTTGATGTATGGCTCTGAATTAGATGCCGACCATCCGGTAAGGATTATTCACAGAGTAGCTCTCATACATTCTTTACTTTTATAATAAAAGGGAGATTGTGAGAATGTTTTTTTTTGTTGTTGCAGGGATTTAAAGACAACGTGTACCGTAAGAGAAGAGAGTATTTTGCTGATTTGGCAATGAGCTACAAACTGTGAGTTCCACTATTTCCTTGACTGTGATGCAATAGATTTTTTTAGGCAACTTGGTGCAAAATTGAAGGGTAAAACTCTCAAGCATACGCCATCTCTTCTCAGAGGTCAATTATTCCTGTGTGATGGAGCTTTTTAATTTAAAGGTTCCAGTTTCTTTAAGAATCTTCTTTAAGAATTCTTTAAAAATCTTAAAAATCAAAGAATGGGCATTTAGGGTGTCTGAGTATATAAAGCTAAATTGAATTACATTTTCAACAGTTAATGTGACCAATAGATGAAAGAAACGCACTGTTGATGGTGAAGAAGTTCCGAGTTAAATCAAAGTAACGCTTGTTAAGATACGGCCATCTTGTATGTTTGATCTCTCAAAGCTGTATTTTGATGATGTCAGTAAGCTAACAGACTCTTTTTGTTTGGTCAGGGGCGATCCTATTCTTCGCGTAGACTTTACAACAGAGGAGGTGCATACCTGGGGGGTGGTGTTCAGGGAGCTCAAAAAGCTCTACCCCAGCCATGCCTGCAAGGAGTACCTGAAGAACCTCCCCCTTCTGACCGAATACTGCGGCTACAGCGAGGACAACATCCCCCAGCTGGAGGACGTCTCGCACTTCCTCAGGGGTAACCGCTGGAAACACGAGGCCTCGGCCACGCGCGGCTTTTCCATATGACTTCTGTCACCCAATCTTTGAGATTGAAAGATTGAAAGACAAAACATGAATATCATGTTTTCTTTTATTTTTATCGAAACTTACAATCTTAAAAAAGATTACATTATTTTCTGCCAAACTTTTCCAAGGACAATTCTTCTGTTTCTTACTGAGGTTACGTTGTCTAACCTCAAGAATAAGATAGGCTTCTACACCTTTACGATGGAGATCAATAGACTTTTCATTGTGGTGACATCCAAAATTTCAACAGCAGCGTGACCTAGAAGCAACGCAACTGCACCTTCATTGCATTGTGTGTGTGTGTGTGGTGTGTGTGTGTGTGTGTGTGTGTGTGTGTGTGTGTGTGTGTGTGTGTGTGTGTGTGTGCGTGTGCGTGTGTGTGTGTGTGTGTGCGTGTGTGTGTGTGTGTGTGTGTGTGTGTGTGTGTGTGTGTGTGTGTGTGTGTGTGTGTGTGTAGAACGCTCAGGCTTCATCATCCGGCCAGTAGCGGGGTACCTCTCCCCCAGGGACTTCCTAGCGGGCCTGGCCTTCAGAGTGTTCCACTGCACTCAGTATGTCCGCCACAGCTCCAAGCCTTTGTACACACCTGAACCGTGAGTACACAGGTGTACGCACAATAGACATTTTTTCTTTCTTTTTTAAGTGTTTCAGTGGAGCAACACCATTATTTGCTTTCTCACATTTGGATGTAGAGACACGTGCCATGAGCTGCTGGGTCATGTTCCTCTGCTCGCTGAGCCCAGCTTCGCTCAGTTCTCCCAAGAAATTGGGTTAGCATCGCTGGGAGCATCAGATGATGCTGTCCAGAAACTGGCCACAGTGAGAAAATATGCATGCACGCATGTATGCACACACACACGACTCACACATTTACTCAGGTCCCTTTTGGTGACATTACATAGACTTACATGCATTGAGGGGCCCCCTCACATGTTGCATCTAAAACGTGTATATATGTATTGTATATACATCATAATAGCTTTACTCTGACTTCTCCGTGTCAGTTAGGTTGACCCTTCAACCTGATGTTGTGACATCCTTGGACGGAAAGGGTGAAACACGTAAAATAGTCAGTGAGATCGTAAAGCTCTGGGTAGCCCTGCACAAACACATCTCCGACATATATTGATCGTAGACTGATATTTATGGAAGAAAGAAAAGATATCTGCCAGCTGTGATTGGTTGTTCCTCGTCACATGACACGTGGTGCAGCTTTTCAAAAAGGTTGCACTATTATTATCTTGGGTTGCAGCTGTGATAAGAATAGGAGCTTGGGAACGTTTACTGACATCTGTTACTTACATTATCATACTGTGTTTGAAAAGGATGATGTAAAAATGAAAACCTGTTTTGTTCTAGTGTTATTTCTTCACAGTGGAGTTTGGCCTATGTAAGCAAGATGGCAGGCTAAGGGCCTATGGAGCTGGACTCCTTTCCTCCATCAGTGAACTCAAGGTAATGTTTAAATATGTGTGTTGAAGTGTCCTTGTGCAAAATACTGAACCAGTCGCTGCACAGGCACTTCAGTGCTGCCTACTGCTCCTAATTACTAAGGATGGGTTAAAATGCAGAGCACAAATTTCCCCTAGCGGGACAAATAAGGGATTTAAAATAAAAGATAAATAATTATGATTTGAGATTTTGGATCATGTCTCCTGGGCTGAGAAACATTTTATTTTCCCAATACAGTTCCTTTTTGTCACTGGAAACCCATTGATTGATAATATGGCAACAGTAATTTGCATTTTACCTTTTTATCTAATGATCATGATTTAAATGAATAAACAATACTCACCTAAACCAATCACATTCCTGTAGTCATCTATAGCAAAAGTTCAGCGGAAATTCATAGTTTTAACTACCACTTATCAGATTTTATAGTGGGAAGACAAGAAACTCCTATGGGGTAATCCAGGTTACCTCAATCATGTACAAGCATTTACTTGCAGTTGACCAAAACCATGTTACTTGACCAACCAGGTTAAGAGAGCATTCTCTCAGTATGTAAGCATGTCTCTTTTTTCTATTAGCATGCTTTGTCTGGCAAGGCGAATATCCTTTCGTTTGACCCCGTGGTGACCTGTAATCAGGAGTGCATGATAACTACGTTCCAAGACATTTACTTCGTTTCCGAGAGTTTCGAGGACGCCAAGAACAAAATGAGGTCAGTAGAATTCTCCGCCCTGAATGATGCAGCTCAAGTTTAAAAAAACTGCAGCGCTAACATTAGTAGAGTACATTAGTTATTCTTAACTAGTGTGAACATATATGTTACACAAGCTACTAAAGGTATACTGATGACTGAAGGTATACTGAAATGCTACTTTGGCTTTTTATTTTTTCCATTACTTTGATCGTACTTATGCAGGGAGTGCAGTTACTGACAGTGTGGGCTCCATGCTCTGACAGTTTGATAGAGTAGTAGCGGGAGGCGGAGCTTAAGAAAAGATCCCTTCTGTCATTACACCAGCACTGTAGAAACAACCAAGTTTCATCATTTGCTTTCCTTCGTAGAGTTGGATGAGCCAGGCTAGCCGTTTCCCCCCTGCTTTCAGTTTTTATGCTAATCTAGGCTAATCCCCTCCATTCGCTCTAGTTCCAAACTTGGTGCACAGACTTGAAATGTGTTATCAATCTTGTGCCATCCCCAAAAGGTTTAGCTTTTTCTTCACCAGATAGCATCTACCGTATCACAGCAAAGGTTGGTAGAGTTGTTAGTCTCCATGAAGTGACAGTTTGCATACCCAAGCCTTTGGACTTTAGCTTAGCTGTAATAATGCTTTTACCAAGGCGTTAACTCACAGTGTTGTTGTTTATGTTGATATATTCAAGTCAGTTAAACTTCTGAGTTTGCAGAAGTCCTCCCTTTGTTTGGAATTTACACTGTGATGATGGACCCCAGAATATCACTTTTTGATTTCACATCTCGTTGAGATCATGTTTATAAACTGTTTTTAAATGACCACACACAAAACGTTTGTGAAATGATTTTGGAGCAACAAGGTTTTAGACATGTCAAAGGTTGAACTGGGCTATGGATGTACAGTAACTGAACTTTTGTATGTCTGCAGGGAGTTTGCTAGGACCATTTGGCGGCCATTCACTGTGCGCTACGACCCCTACACCCAGAGTGTGGACGTCCTGAAGGACACCAACAGTATCAATAGCATGGTGAAGGACATCCGGCATGAGCTGGACATAGTAGAAGACGCCCTGAACCGTCTCACCAAACACCTGAAAGTCTGAAGGGGAGGGGTTGTTATTGAGGTCAGAAGAGGCGAGATGGAGTTGAAAATGTTTGGGGGGGTGTGAGTGTGTGTGTGTGTGTGGGGGGGGGGCATCAGCAGGTTGGATGTGCAGGGCATAAATGGAATGGAATTGTGAAGTTGAATGGAAACTAGGGGAGCAGGTTAAAATGGGTTTCATCCAAGATCGTGGGCAGACTTAGCTGTGGTGATTTGATCATCTTGAGTTATATTATAATACAGTACTTAATGCCTCTTTTATGGGACAGGCCCCTAAGAGTAGTGTACAGAGTGTGCAGAGTGCACTTGGCCTCAAGTTACACTTGATGTGGCAAGAAGGCTGGGACAGGATTTGATTGGAGCTGTGCTGGAGGCTTACTGAAGTCCCCCAACCTCTTTGTTACTATGACTGTCAAGATATTTTTTTTTCAAAGCTAAAATATATTCATCCATCATCTGAACCGCTTATACTGTTTTAGGGTTGCGGGGTGCTGGAGCCGATCCCAGCTATCATTGGGAAAAGCAGGGTACACCCTGGACAAGTCGCCAGTCTATTGCAGGGCACATATACTAGCCACTACACCACCAAGCTAAAATATATATTCTAAAATGAAAATTTGCGTAAAATCTCCCAACGTCCATCATTTAAGGTAACTTCAGCCAGTCATACCATAAAGTGACGAAGCAAATTCAATTTCCATATCTTCAGGCAAGTCATGCAGTGGCTCCCCGTGGTTAGTTTAATTTGCAGCAAAAGGAACAAGAAAAAGACAGCTCTGTTAGGGTTGCTACGGGAGAGCGGGGCTGTATACAAATTAAATTATGGGACATGGCTTACACGATTGCAAACTCCATTTGTGAGTGTCAGCCTTCTTAGTTCTGTGAAGGGGTCTAAACCCGGCAAAAGAAGTGAAGACGTGTGGGTGCAGCCGGTTGTTCAGGGTATTTCAAACTGGTGTGGTCGTCCTGGCTGCTGCTGCTGGTGACTTCCCAAAAGTGTCCATCAGAACAACATAAACTCTGCAGCATTTGTTTAGTGGATATGCCGTGGCAGTGACCACCACTCCTGAGTCGTGCATTAGGACCCTCCTGACTTGTTTTTGGTCTTGACATAGGGCCTGAGACCAGTGTATGTATGACACTGAATAAAAGCTTAGAACTCGGCTGCACACTGTAAACTGTAAATGTTAATAAATGCAACAAGTAACATGAGAGTGCATAATTCTGTGGTTGTCTTTTCTGTGTAACGATGTGGGGAACGTGGAGTGATAATGTCTTGTTACTAATTACAATTGTCATTTGTCCAATTGACTGTATGTGATATAATTTGTATAAATGTACAATTAAGTTAAAAAATATACATTTTAAAACTACAAATACAACACCAAACTCCTAACCTTGTTGCCACAATGTGATTCACGCTTCACAATTCACGCTGTTAAGATGGATCCTTAGTGTTTCTGTTTTCCTCCACTACACTGTCTTTTGTCAAATGGGGAGTGGATATCAATCCAAAAAAAACACAAAGCTGCATGTGGCGCCCAAGCACATTGCTTTTGACATGTATGCATGAAACAACTTCTAAAGGACTCATGTATTTTGATTTACCCCTATGTACAACTTTGCCACCAGGTGGAACCGTGACACCACTATGGTGCCAACTACCCGCTTGCAGCAATTTAGAAATAAATGATTGTAAAAATGACAGGCTGACCGTTTCAGGATGCTGAAATCTAGAATATACTGCAGGACAGTCGCCTAATGAACCCCCAATCTGCATGTGTGATACATACTGTCGGACGAGTTATAATTTATGAGACAGTTGGTTGAAGGTCATGAAACAGCCATCCTGAAAGACTCTGTCGTCGCCATACGGCTCCAGAAAGAGAATGGTGATAGGATGTCATTTGTTTTTTAACCTGGAATTATGCCAGAGACCAATGATATACACAGAGGTGTATGCTGGCCTGCCACCGTGGGCTTTGATAGAGCGACTTGGCTTTAATTGAGGTGTTGATAAATGATGGATCTATCGATAACGGATCGGCTCTAGATGTGTCCAAACATATGGGGTCTGTGGTTGCATTTGCCCAGTGTCTGACTAATTGCACAATATAATTATGTGAAGACATCACCTATTTCATTAAACCACGGTGCTGATAGTGAAACTGGGTTCATATCAAATAGTGAAAAGGATATTTGGGGTATTTTTTTATTTTTACATTTGAGATGCGGCCCAGATGGAACAAAAGTGGTAATTTGCTCCCATAATGGTGTCAAAAAAAAGGGAAAACAATGTATCTGCCTTTTGAAATTGCTTAATATTGCAATATTGAGACAAAAACTTGATTTGGATCAGTTGAGAGAGTAGCTAGGGAATTTGTCGAAGGTTCATAGCACATATGTGATCCTTTTGTTTGGTGTAAGAGTATTTTTATAGTAATATAAGCCAATTTAATATTCTACTGAATCAACACTTGAAATGATGAAGACTCTTTTGCGTAATTGGAGCAAAGTTGTGATTTTGGACGATACAAATACATTTAAATTTAAATGATAGAGTTTGCAAGTTGTTCAGTAATAAGAGCCAGTATATCGTATTGGTAGCACTTTATAATAAGTACACACTATTTAGCATTAGTAAAGCATGAATAAAGACTGAATTCATCATTTATAAAGCATTATTCAAACACGAATCCTCATTAGTAACTCATTAGTATGGAATTCATAAACACAGTTATAAATGTTTAATTCTTGATTAATAAGGGGTTTCATACTTTATTAATGATAGATTCCCCATTTGTAAATGAAGTATTAAGGACTTATAGATGATTACTAAGATAATTTGTAAAGTGTTAGTAAATGATTTAAAAAAGCAATTCATGAATAATGCAGGTAGTTATACAAAATATAAAATAAACTGAATTGAATTGAGGTAGTTACTACTCATTAGTTAAGTATTAGTTAAGCATGTTCTGTGACCTAATCTAAAGTGAAGACTATTCATGCTTTACAAAGCATTTTTAAGCAGTGCCTCAAACTAGCAGAAGTCTCAGTCTCAGAGTTACTAATGAGGATTCATGGTTGAATAATGTTTTATAAATCCAGTGTTTACTCATGCATTACTAATGATAAATATTGTGTAATTATTATAAAGTGCTACCAAAGTATTAAATATGAAACCATAAACGTGGTGAGCAGTGTGAGGGGGGATTTCATCAATGTTTCATCAAAATACATTTACAGCTCATAAAGCCGTGTACCTTCGGGTCCATGTATGATATATAAGACTAAGATAAGAGGACGCTCTTTCTTCTTCTTTGTGTTTGTATCTACCTCCATAAATACCACTATAGGTCATATGTCGATGAGTTTACAGTGTGTTTTGGATCCAAATGGGGAAATAATGCATCTTTTTAAGTAAATAGGCTTCCATACAAACCTGCTTGACTAAAAGGACAGAAGTCCCTTTATTAGTTTTTTAACAGTGGGATATTATAAATGCCCTGATTATAAATGAATAAAGCAACCCCCTTAGCAAATTGATATATTATTCTGAAGGCGTTTACCGGAATTTGTTTGTGATATGGACTGGATTGTGTGTGTGGAGGGGGAGAGAAGAAGTATGGGGTCAGATCGGTCTCATAATTCACAAATGAACACAGAACAATATATATATATATTCACCAATATATTTGATTTACAAATGCACACAGAACGATTCACAAATACATTCCAATGCGGATTTGTATGTATTTATGGATCACTACACATTTGTGTGTGGGTTTTTCGCGACTCCCCTGACATCCCCAGATCCACAAATGTGTTTTTTCATCATGCACCTATCTGTAGCCAATCAGATGCCATCTTTACATTACACTGACACTTTTATCCAAAGCGACTTACATGCTATACAGTAGACCGTAGACACAGCAACGGTGAGCAATGAGGGTCAAGTGTCTTGCTCAAGGACACAACAACATGGACTGGCTGAGCCGGGGTTTGAACCACCGACCCTCTGATTGAAAGACTGACTTGCTAACCACTGAGCCACAGTCGCCCCATCTTCAACCAATCACATCACTGCCGTCCTGCCGTTGGACGTACTTGTGCGACTAAGGATAATATTATGAACTCAGACACGGGGGATATGTATGGAGCTAAATCCAGGCCATATGTTTTGTTCATTAAAAAAAAAGATTTGAACCTGAAAGATCAAGTTTTGTTGTTGAACTTCGAAAAATTCAATGATGTATTCAAAATAAAAATAATTGTATGAAAGGTTTTTGGGGGTTAAATATAATGTTGATTCAGTTCTGGGGGTTTTTTGAATAACATTTTCAGTTTTCAGTAACATATTTTATATTTTCAACTTTCACTCTTTTTTTCAAATATTTATTTTTCGGGTTCAAATCTTTTTTTCAGGTTTCAGATCTTTTTTTCAGGTTCAGATCGCTTTTTCAGGTTCAGATCGCTTTTTCAGGTTTCAGACTTTTGGCCAGGATCTGGCGTGGGGGCGTGGTTTCTACTCAGGGCGTGGTCTCATGAGGGACAGCATAACAAAGAAGGCGCGGAGGACCGGCCTCAACCACGTTGTCTTCAGGTAACGTGGTACTTATGACTCACTACCTTCATACAGCATATTCACAGGATTGACGGTAAACTAAATTGACGCCAGTGACACAGTTACGTTTAGCAAGCTGTTTAGACCGTACTTGGCATGAATAGCAATATCGTTTGAATACATCGTGGAATTTTTCAAAGTTCAACAACAAAACTTGATCTTTCAGGTTCAAATCTTTTTTTCGAATGAACAAAACATAAGGCCTGGATTTAGCTCCATTGGTACATACATTATCCTTTATTAATCCACTTACTAGATTCAAATCCACAGTTGTGCATTAGCATGTATTTGAGTATCTTTCTGTGTGCATTTGTAAATCAAATACATTTGTGAATTGTTCTGTGTGCATTTGTGAATTATGAGACCGATCTGACCCCATAAAGATGGTGCGTTCAGACAGCGAGGGAGGGGTTGAATTATTATCTTGAATATAAATGTCCTTTAAAAAAGTGTCAGACAGGGTTCCGAAAAGGTAAATCAACTACTGATGCTTTAGTCAAGCTCAGCAATGAAATTGAGAAGACTCTAGTTATGAAAGAGGTCATGGTGGCAGTGTTTTTAGATATTGAAAAAGCGTATGACACTATGTGGAGAGAGGGACTATTAATTAAATTAGATATAATGGGAATCAGTGGGAGAATGTATAATTATATATTAGACTTTCTGTCGCAACGTACAATTAGGGTCAGAGTTGGTAAAGGCATAAGTGAAGAGTTTATGATTGACAGCGGAATCCCTCAAGGAAGTGTTATTAGTCCCATATTATTCAATATTATGGTAAATGACATATTTGAAAAATTAGGGGAAAGGAATGAAGGGCTGCTGTATGCAGATGATGCTGTAATATGGAAACGGGGACGCAATATATCATACATAACAAGAGTTGTGCAGAGGGATATACAAGCAATAGAACAATGGGGTAATGATTGGGGATTTAAATTTTCCATACCTAAAACAAAGATTATGTTCTTTACCAGAAAGAAGGTCTCAGACAGGTATACAGTTATGTTATACAAACAAGCAATTGAAAGAATGAAGAAATTTAAATATTTGGGGATGTGGTTGGATGAACGTCTTACATGGAAACATCATATAGAACATATTGAAACAAAATGTAAAAAGGTTTTAAATCTAATGAGGATGATAACTGGACAGTGTTGGGGAGCAGATAAACAGTCTTTGATGTATATATATAAAGCATTAATAAGATCTACTATAGACTATGGATGTATAGTGTATAGCTCAGCATGCAAAACTTCTTTAAGGAAAATTGAGAGGATTCAATTCAAAGCTATAAGACTTGCTTTAGGAGCTATAAAAACAACTCCTACGTGTGCCCTACTAGTAGAATCGGAGGAATCTCCTCTTAGTTTGAGGTATATTAAATTGTCTTTGACATACTGGGTTAGATTGCTGGGAAGTAGTAATAATCCAGCAAGTTCAGTACTTAATGTTTGCTGGGAATATCAAACAAAATCACAAGGGTTTGGGTGGGTCATCAACAGTATAGCAGAACAGTATAGAATTAAAGATCTGAAATTTAGTCCATCATTGGTTCTGAGTGCCATACCCCCATGGATTCTTCCATCACCAGAGGTTAACAGTGAACTATTGGAAGGAAAGAGAGAGTGTCCAAATGGTCAAAGTGTTGCAGCATACTGCCAGGGTTATATAAAATCGACATTCTATGGATGTGTTAAAATCTATACTGACGGTTCAAAAGATCCACAAAATGGTCATTGTGGGATTGGGTTGTTTATTCCGGAATTTAATAAAAGAGATGGCTATAGGTTAAATAATTTTCTCTCTGTATATTCTATTGAGATGACTGGGATAATAACAGCTTTAAGGTGGATTGAAGAGGTTAAGCCAATGAGAGCTGTGATCTGTACAGACTCCATGGCAGCTATTCATAGTCTAGGTACAGGTCATTCAGAAAGAGAAGATTTGATTACAGAAATTAAACAGTTACTTTTGCAATTTAGGAATCTTGGAATCAGTATTCAGTTTTGTTGGGTTCCAGCTCATATCGGTATTAAAGGAAACGAAGAGGCCGATAAAATTGCGAAAAAGATGCTGAAAAACAAATGTATAGGAATTAATGTTCCACTGGGGAAGGGTGAAGCTAAATCTCTGATTAAGTCTGAAAATATGCAAAGATGGCAAAATGAATGGGAGGCTGAGGTTAATGCTGGACACTATCATAAAGTACAGAAGATTGTGACCGGGAAAAGGGTTACTTTATTGAGTTTATTTAGACGGGAAGAAGTGGTATATACCAGACTGAGATTAGGTCACACAGGATTGAATGATACCTTACAAATAATAGGTTCTAGCAATGGCTTATGCATAGACTGCCAAGACAAAGAAGATGTAGAGCATGTGCTTTTTGTGTGTAAGAAGTATAATGATAATAGAATACAATGGCAGGAAATGGAAGGAGAGAATGCAATACGTGGTATTCTAGAAGAACAGGGTATGGTAAGGGAAAGACTGGAAGCTTTATTTATTTTTCTTCATAGTACTGGTTTAGGAAAAAGAATATAAAATATTTATCTTATTTTTTTTTTTGTTTTGTTTTGAATTAACTCAAGCCTAGACTCTATGACAGTTTCATGAAGTTCATGGTATACAATCCTGTACAGTTGGTGGCGGTATAATACAAAAGTAGTAATCCGCCATAAGCACTAGAAAAGAAGAAGAAGAAGAAGAAGCGAGGGAGGGGAAGAATTGGGTGTGGCCTCAGTCTCGAGCTGAAGTCAGGATTCCCAGTCGAGGCTCAGTCCCCGTTACACACGTCGCGAGACACCCGTCCCACTCTTCCACCGAAAGACATTCGACTAACGGACCACCATGGGAGTCGAGGGCTGCACCAAATGTATCAAGTACATGCTTTTCTTCTTCAACTTCATCTTCTGGGTGAGCAGCAAACCTTCTTGTTGTTGCTTTTGTTGTTGTTTTTAACAACACATTATGCGTTCACTTCGGTGCGCAGCGCCTCCCGCCTGCGTCCAGCGGGTTTTGTTGGTTTGTTTATGCTGCCGGGCCGTTATGAATGAACGACGTGGAGGTAGACCAACGACATCCACGGTAACGTTACATCTCGCGGATTTAGTACGTTAGACCATTATGGCACCTGAACAACCGCGTGAGGGTTTTTTTCTTCGCCGCTAGGGGAGATTATGACGAAATTATGGTTAACCAAACCAATAGGTAGGAAAAAGGGTGCGCGCGGTTAATTTCTGGAACTATAATACACATCCGCGAGGTGATGAATATCATCGTTTGTACAGCAGAAACCCCGAACGTGTCGGAGTGGAGCATCCTCACGTGGTCAAATCAGCATTTCATTTTTAAAAAAGCAAAAGGGGGAAAATAATTTAGCCCCCCCCCCCCCCCCCCCCACAAAAAAAAAACGATAAGTTCACGCGATAGTTTGAGTTTGTTGCGAAATAAAGCTCACGGTTGAACCGTTCACAGACACCAAGGATCGAGTGCATGGGTCGCTGTGAAGCCGGAGATGTTGGGGCGGGAGGTGGAGACGGCCCCGCTCGGGCTTGGAGAATGGCTTTGTTTAGATTACATCCTCCACCCAATTTCTGTGTGGGTGGGGAGTGAAGGAGAGAGGTGGGGGCACCTAGTGGTTTCCATTTGTTGAGTCCAGGCAATGTATTGGGTGATGGCTCATGGAAAAAAATGTGCGTGTGTTTAGCTTTGACTCTTGACGTGTGAGAGCTGCTGTAGAGCATGTTCCCCCCACCCCCTTTACTCTGCTACGTTTTCTTTCTTTCTGCCCCTAAAAATCAAAGAGTGGCTACATTTCATTATTTTTTGTAAATATGCGTGGAGCAGAGTTGGATCAACCTCATTGGTTGGGGCTGCATCGTTTTCTTTCACATCTTCATAACCAGAATGAATATTTAGACCCACATTTGGATATTTAATCAAAGAACAAATATCAGCTATGTTCAGGAAATACAAATAGGTGTAAATAAATGCATCACCTGCAAATAAAAATATTTCCCCCCTGGTGTGTTTCTATACAGGCTTTCAGAAAGCGTGTCTATGTTTGCTACGGCTTCCAGCAGCGTAGAATGTTTGTGTCAGCCGTTTACAGTGCACATGCAGTCACGGTCTAATTTCATGGCAAGAGGCTATAAACATTGTAGGCAAGATGGGACCTAAAAAATAACCTGCCCGACTTCACTGTGTCTATATATTTCCTTAAAGGCATAGAAAGAATCGACAACACAGCGTAAAAAGTCAATCTCGTTCTATCTCCTGCAATCACTTAAATTAATAATCATCCAAACAAGAAGGCCATGCCTCAAATATAACTAAAATGTCCGTGTCCTCAGTGAATGGACGTTTTGTTCTTCAAAATCCACAGCGAGGACCAAACATGAAAGCTGCTGCGTTTCATTTTTCACATGATTTGAGCCTGTGCCATTTGAAGAAAACAATGTGTCACAATCGACCAGGCGCACTAGTCACTACGGTAGGATGTTCTGTTTTCAGTCGGAAACCGTTACAGGAACAGTATTTACTTCTGCCATAAAAAGCTCTTTCTGATGTAGGAAATCGTGTCGCAGCGCTTGAAGTGAGCATGAATGCGTTTGATTGGCTAACACAGCAGCTTGCTGGGTTGCGTTGAATTGCAGCAAATGTTTAGCCAAAGTTAGGCGGTACCTGGCTACATTCAAATCAACGAGGGGCCTGTGTTATACTTAACGCTGGGCTACTGTCCCCTTTAAACCTAGGAGTTTGTTGGCCTTAAAGCTTGGCTCCAGATGAGAAGTTAAAGAATCAAAGGTAATACAAAGCTGGTACAATTCCCCCCCGAAGGGGGCAAGAATGCATTTAAAAAAAAAAAAAAAAAAACATCATGGGGCAATAGGGCAACACTGCCAACAATTTCAGGGAGCGAAAGAGAAAGTGGTCTGCATTTAAGACAATCAGAAACTAGGGACGGGGTTAACAGAAGGCGATTATAAGAGCCAACGGTGCCTTTGTGAACCATTTCTATTTGTTTTAAAAGATACACTCTTCCATAGAGACTTTCAAATTAAAGCTGGGGGAGGGGGCGTTTCCCATTCATCAGTCACTTTGATAAAGGTCACACTTTTTCTCTTTGCAGAGAGAAATTGGGACACGAAAGTGTGGGCCCCCTCCATTTAGAAATAGCTTCATTGGCAAATAAGGATGTCAGTGGTGAGAGTTTTAAAAGTGTTGCGGTCAACAGTTGTTGGATGTAAAAAGAAGTCACAATTGTAAACCCCCCCCCCTCCTCCCTCCCACCCACTGTATTCCTTCTTGAGATATTTGTGCTTCTTTGTCCCAGAGTTGTCCAGTGAGACGTGCATAATATTTGCTGTGTCATTGTATCAGGCAGAATGTACCCTTCAAATACAGTACAGGTTTACTAAGTAAAGTAACAATAATAATAACACCTTTATCCATGTAGCACCTTTAAAAACAAAGTGCTCTACAGAGAAGCAAAGCATAGTTGTACATAACATCAATACCAGTAAACAAAAAACACCATACTTTTTTTTGATGTCCCCACATTTACATGGCCTTTTCAAAAAGCCTTTTAAACCACTTATTTTTAAAAAACGATATAAGAATTGAATACCGTAAATCACTACAAAACTCATAACATGTCTTATTTGCAATATTTATACGGTTAAAAATATATTAAACCTTTTTAATTCTGATATTTGTAACGCCCGAAGTTCTAAATACAGCAAAATATGAATAAAGACGTGATACGTTTGAAACATTTTGCTTGAACAACATGGACCGGTAGTTTTAGTTTCTATATTGATGTTTTTTCACACTTGGCCGACAGTTGGACCCCAGAAAGCGGGCGACTAGGGGCGACTGTGGCTCAGTGGTTAGCAAGTCGGTCTTTCAATCAGAAGGTCGGTGGTTCGATCCCCGGCTCCGGCAGTCTGCGTCGTTGTGTCCTTGAGCAAGACACTTAACCCTAATTGCTCACCGTTGCTGTGTCTACGGTCTACTGTATATCATGTAAGTCGCTTTGGATAAAAGCGTCAGCTAAATGAAATGTAATGTAATGTAAAGAAAGCCCCAACAGGAAATGCCGTTTCCCCTGATGGCCATCAATCTCAGATTGCCGCCATCCATTATGAATGACAACCACAGTGCTGGCGTTGAAAAGCTGCACTTTACCTCGGTCTAAGGGCTCAGGGAGTTAATTATTAAGCCACAGTTCCAACACTATCTGACACAGATAAGACCCGTCTGTTCACACAAGACGCGTCCACGTTTGGAAGAACAAATGTATTTTTTGTTTTTCGATAATAAAAAAGTGCACTCATTTCCTTTTTCGCATCATACAAGTGACGATAAGACACACACGCCAAGTCATCTGTGTTGAAGTCCTCGTAAGACGAAGCTCGCAATTTGCAACACAAGTCCCAAGTCCCGACTCGATGCGCAACCAAAGAAGTGATTGTGAGGCACCGCAGCGTCCCTCCTTTCCTTCTTTTCAACACGTACCTCACTTTAACCCTTTTAGCTTTTTTTATCGACTGCTTCTAAAGAGCTCTTAAGGAGAGGATCCGTCAGAGCGGACGAGTCCGGTGGATGTGAGAAAACACTTTAACTGTGCAGCCACGGAGGCTGTCTCTTTGAAAAAAAAAAAAGAGGGGGGGGGGGCTCCTGTTCCCATAAATCACACAGGACACGGAGAGGGTTTAGAGGCTACGGGGTGTGGGGGGGGGGGGGGCAGTGTAGTGATATAGCAGGCTTATGGGAACAGCAGACCACCCCCTCTCCAGCATGCCCAGCATTCTACAACCCCCTGTACTCAGGGGCGACAGGCAGAAATAGACACTGGGGGGGGGGGCTGATCTCTCACATACGGGATGACACCTGATGCAATTTCAGAGATTCCCCCTCTTTTTTTCCGCTTTGCTAGACATTTAGCGGGAGGGTTCCTGTCACAGCAGTTGGGACCCCGTTCCCGTGTTAACGACACACAAGTTAAACTTGCTTAACATCAGTCTCAAGTTCTGAGACACGGAACCGATGATTTGGACATTTGTCTCGGTGTGCAACGTGTCACAATAAAGAGTGCGGCGGCCGATTTGAACAACAGACCGTTAGATAATGCCAGAAATGTTATCAGTCACTCAAAAAACGAGTCGCCTATCAGCGGTGCCGCTGTCACGTTTGCCCTAATGCCGTTAGCTAACCGAAGACACAACGGCAGCGCGTCCTCTGGCCTCTCAGTTCAGATGTTTCTCTCACAAAAGGCTCTTTGACGTCAGACATTATGACTTGTTGGAAACGCTTACTAACAACATTACTGATAGGACTGTCGTAGAAAGCCATGCAGGGTTCTGTTACTCAAGCAATAACCCTAACCCGTCTCTGAAGTCCCCGACACTCGTATTTTGAGTGAAACAAAAAAAAGAGAGAAAACACAGTAAAGATGAATTTGGATGGTTTTGTCTGGCCAACACTAAAACCAAACTGGAATGGTGTTCAGTCACGGAGGACTTATAAAACTCCACAAATATTCACATTTGAGCGTTTCTGCTTCAAAGAGGTTGCTCTTAAAGGAGCATGAATAAAGCATCAAACCACTATTATGTCTATGTAAAGATATAATGTTGTATCATTTGGGAATTACCCAAACTATTTCAGCTCTACCGAACCACTCAATCACAAGTGGGCGGTAGTGGACCTTTAGGGCTCCTCTTTAGTCTTCGAACTGCTCCGGCAGAATATCTTTCAAGTTTCAGCGATTCTCTGCGATTGGTCTGAAACGGGTTACGGTCTGTCGTTGATCTTTTCAAAAAGCCGGCAGTTCCTCTGACTCAAACAACCCAGATGCCATGTTTTTTTGCCGAAAGGCGGTCTCATGGACTCGTTTGTTACTTTCTCTTAAAGCACCAGCTGGTAGATGTGTTGCTGAGCCACACCCCTCCCCTGAGTGTGTCCTTTAGGTCGCAGCTGACCCGGGACCAGGACGGGTCCTGACCTCAGTCAGCGGTAGCCGGGGCTGCGCCGGCCTCGGCTCGCGTCTCAGGCGAAGCATCAAAAACAAGGAGTTGAACATTTTCCGTGTGGGTTCCCCACCTCTACTCATCACTTATATAAACGCCTCTCGGAAATCTGTTTAAATGTGATTAACCCTTCAGGCATTTCAGTGACGAGTAATTCACTTCTCTTGACGTTAGTGAGTCATCTTGTGGGGCTGCGGTGGCTGTGTGTTGAATCGCTGCTCGCCTGCCAGTTATGGTGTTGATCTGGTTGCTGGGCAGCAGCTGGCCTTCGCTCTGGAATGGACCTCACTAAGAGAGGAGAGGAGGAGGAGGAGGAGGAGGAGGAGGAGGAGAGGGCAGGGGGGAGGGCGGGCGGCTGAGGCTGTTTTGGTTCATAATCTATTCACAGACACTAGTTTTATACTCTGGTTATATTTAGGATTTCTTTATCCTGGACCAAACAAGAGGGCTCAAGGCTTCTGTCAATGTAAACCACCGCTGAGGAACAGTACATTTCAGTTCCACGGGGACACAGAGCGGTCTGCGCAGGGCTTCCCCCAGGAAGCGTGGGTTCGAGGAAGAGGTAGGAAAAACAAATAAAAACAAAAAAAAAGGAGTCAACGCACACGGGTGCAAAAAAAACGTTGATGGCGATGTTTCTGGTCTCGGCCCCCGGCGCCTGCCAAAGCTCCGGATGTTTTGCAGTTGATTACTACCAAAATGGTAATTGCGGAGAGAGAGAGAGACGTTGAGAGAGAGAGACATTGAGAGAGAGACGCTGTGGTTGCCTCAAATAAACACAGAAAATATCATCACCACGCAACCCTTATAATACACACAATAACATGAAGAAGTAGGTTTTAGGGAGGCAGGCGTGGTTGTTTTTGCACAACCTGAGCAGCACAATGTAATGTGATGTACTGAACTGACGGAAGTGCCTGTGTTATCTCTGTGTGTGTGTTGCAGCTCGCGGGAGGTGTCATCCTGGGCGTGGCCCTGTGGTTGAGACATGAGCCCAAGACCAGCAACCTGCTGGAGCTGGAGTTGGATGGAGCCCACGCCCCCAGCACCTTCTACATCAGTACGTATCATCTGCTCCGGACCTCTGCTGCCTGCCTCCGTCTTCACACCGTCTTTGTCTGCTGGAAAAATCCAGTGGAAAAAAATACTTCTTTTGCCACACACATTTCTGCTCGTTTCGGTTATTTCCACACGTCCTTTGTCCACCGACTTATTACTCATTCCCCTATGTTATGTAGTCTTTAATTTATTCTCATTAGACTCGTTCTGCTCGGGTTGTGGAAACAATGAAGACTGCAAGACTTTCAATTTTACGGATACGATAAAACTTTACGGATACGATAAAACAATTGGAGCTACGTAAAGGAATAAAAGAAAAACACAGTACACCCACATATTAGGCAGTACAGACCACAGGATGTGACATTGAATTTTCAAAATACAATTTGACATTTAATATATTGTGTAATTCAATAGTGGATTTCTGCCAAAGCCAAATAAAAAAAGAGCTAAAGCAGGTCTCCCGGTCACCTCAGCTCCTAACGAAACAGTGTGATACTAGAGGGACGTGTCACGAGAAGAAAAGTGCGATGCTGTATCTGTAATGATCCAAGTCCACATTAAGTATTAATGGCCGCAATAGCAGCTCTCCTTTAGAGATCAATATGATATTCATTATGAATAAGTTAGAGATGGAGTGTAGGACTTTAACATATAAATGAAGAGGGCTGTCGCTACAGACTCGTTTTCTATCCATTAATCGATCAACTATTTTAGTGATTTGTCGATTAATCTGAACAATGTAAAAAAAATATATATATATATTTTGGCAAACTGCCGGCTATCATGGTGTATTACAGCGCCAAACAAAACTATTTATTTATTTATTTATTTATTATTATCATTTCTTTTTTTCTTATTTTCCGTCGATGGACTTATTGTTTCAGCCGAACAGAGTCCGGTCCATCACGGCGTCGTTCACACACACACACAACGTACATACAAAGCGGACCCTCGTTATTAAACTAGTGTGAAATGCGTTGGGACGAAGAGGCCCCGCCCCTCCCCGCCTCGCCCAGTTCGCCTGTGACTTGTGACCTGAGCAGACGGAGGACACGCGACTCGTCACCTGACTCCGTCACAAGTTGGTCGGACTAGCACCAGTCATCCGTCTCGCGAGAAGAGGAGAGATGAGAGGGGGGGAGATGATGAGGAAAGTGTGTGGGTGCTCCACCCCCGTCTCCTTATGAAAAACGGCAACGCAACACAAAAAAAATGGAGGGGCGTGTTTGAGTCACTGTTTTTGTCTCCGTCTTTCAAGGCAGCATAGCTGTGGTTGTTCGACGCAAAAAACAAAGAAAGAAAGAAAAGGCTCCCTAGTCAGAGAGGAACTACATTAGGGATTTCTCTTCCCCGGCCTCAATGATTGCATCCTCCCCGTTACATAAAGCCTCCTTCTCATTCTCGAGGAGGGGAGAAAAAGCCTCGTCGGTATATAGGAAAAAATTCCTCACTGGCCCTCCCTCCTTCTTCTTCTCCTACGGCCCCACCCTTTTCCTCCCTCCTCTGTGAAAGTTTTCCTCTCCCTCACTCGGCCTGGTTTCTTTCCACCCCCCTCCCCTACTAGCCCATCTGGTTGTGGTTAGCGTCCCGAGTCGCGCTGTCTCACTTCTTATTTTTTCCTTTCGTCCTCCCCTCCCTCCGTCTATCTCTGTCTGCCCTTTTTCTCCCCCTCCCCTCTTTATCTCCTGCTGCCAAGAGCAATTCAATATGGAGTCCCACTTCTGCTTCTCTCCTTTCTCTCACCCGTACCCGCTCGCAGACCCAATAAGCCAATGGCGGCGGCCGCCTCTCGCCTGCCTACAGAACCAAACGCTCACAGCGGGTTTGTAGGTTAATGGACGGATTTTTACTGTTTGTTCCCTAAACTATTTTAGCAACTACAGCTGAAGGATCGTCTGAAAGCGAATGTTGCTCACGCTTGATGTCTCACTTCCTGTATAGTATTATTATTACATTACATATTACATTACATTTAGCTGACGCTCTTATCCAAAGCGACTTACATGCTATACAGTATACAGTAGACACAGCAACGGTGAGCAATTAGGGTTAAGTGTCTTGCTCAAGGACACAACGACATGGACTGGCTGAGCCGGGGTTTGAACCACCAACCCTCTGATTGAAAGACTGACTTGCTAACCACTGAGCCACAGTCACCCCGTAGTCATGTTGTTACATCAGTAGCAGTGGAAGGTTCCGTTTCCTCACAGGTTGCGTAATCATTGCAGCTATTGTGGCACAGTGAGCAACCGTCATGAGGACGGTCGTCAGAGCATGACGATACGAACCCTGAACGAATTTGGTTAGAAATGCTTAGTGCAGACCTATGCCTCATTGTCATGCGTCTAAAAACACACACCACGCCTTCATTACGTAAACCGAGCAGATGCCGATGACGGCCAACCACGTGGGATGGAATGTGTAGAAGATGAGGAATAACGGTGGACGCCTAACAACACATTTTAGACAGGCCCACGTGGGTTTGCGTTCAAATTCGTTTGTTTGACGTTCTTTTGTTTTTCGTGTCCTGCCCAACTACATTTCACTTCCCTGATGAGGAAAGCTTGACGACTTCTTCTTATGCTTATTGCTTATGTAAATTATGTAATCGTGTCTGTCCTACAGCCGGTAGGAAAAAAGAAGAACTTAGGCTACCAGAATGATAATAATAAGTTACTGTATTTATATAGCACCTTTCCAAAAACAAGTTACAAGGTGTGTCACAATAAACATGAAAGCAAATAAGACACAATCTCAAATCAAAAAGAAATTAATAAAATCATACTTGCCGTAGTTGTGCTGCCTTATCAATTAATTCTGCAAATTAAGTAATTTTATTTAATAATCTAAACGAGTCACAAGACTGGAGCTCGTAATTTTAAGTTCTTAAGTGGTTATGACTTTTTATAAATAGTTGATTTTAACAACAACAAAAATGGACATTGAGTTTCCGACAGAAGATCAAGATGATCACATTTGATTCCACAGTAAAGGTCAAAAGGAGGAAGGAGCTTCAGGAAGTGATCACTTCAACCACTCGGCTCATTTTCCTGTTCAGCAGCAAACCACAAGACGTTTTAGTGTCGCCAGGCAACTGAGGTGATTCCCAGAACACGAGACCAGCGGGACTCACTGTTGGGAAGTCCCACAGCTGCACCAGACCTGGGTGGTGCCACCCCACCGAAATAGAAGCAGAGTCGGGGGAGCGTCTCTTCTTCGCATTTGGGCGGGGCTTTACTTTTGGGAACAGACACGATATTTTCAGATTAAAGCATTCGACTGTTAATTCCCCTCATAATCAGGAGTAAGCACATTTCTTTCCCAAAGAATGGTCTTGTTGTAACATAAGGAGGAAAAGAAAAAAACAGCACATGTGATTATTGCTGAGCGAGAAGCCATACATTATCTGATACTGTGGGTCTCTAAGGCTGCAGTGTAGCTGTGTTTCAGTGCTACGAGTCAGGAATGCCGCTGACTTGTGATCTCAGCTGGAGCCGCTACAAACAAACCACCTTCTCCGTCACCACGGACGTGCAACTGCACGTCTGTCAGAGTGACGTCTTGTGTCTCCAAATAAAGGAAAGTGTAACAGTTTAGTCTGCGGTGCCGACATGCTGTCTGCAGGGATTTGGGGTCTTTCGGTGTCCTCCATGAAATCCCATCATAAAACAAAACAATTGGTCCTCCAGTCCGTTCGCACCGATCTGAACTTCCTGGTGTCCTTAAATGGCGGAGCTGCACTGTTAATAATAAACTACCGACCGCAGAAAGGAATGCTTTCATTGTATAGGAAACAGTAGTCGGATGACTCCACCGCAGCACCTGAACGCATCTGGATATAATATTTGGAGGTGCATTGTTCCACAGCATCCATCATCTGAGGGAAACTCCACCTGCTCTATATGTTATTTGGAGCAGTGAGCAGATGAAACACAATAGGCTGAATTTCAGGAATATTGATGGAAGGATGTACTTAATGTTTGTGCTCATTAAGAAAGACAAATAGTTTTTTCTTGATATAATTATATTAATAGTAATTCTACAAAGAATTAAATAATACTAATGGGATTATATTTAAGTTAAGTATATGATGTTAATTCCCTCCCATAAATGACCCATTTCTTTCTTTTTATTGGTATTGAACAGATAACAAGTACACAACAAAACAAATCTCCAGCCGACGTCTCGACTCCTTCCAGTTTAGCAGAATGAGGCCAGATGTGTCACATAATGAATATTAGACTGATTACCATCGACACCAGACAGGCCAGCAATGGGTTGCACATCGACAGCAAAACCAGACGTCTCACTAAGACCCCATCAACGCTGAAGCGTTTTTAAAACTCATAACTTTTGCTCTGTTTGTGCCTAACGTCCACACTACTCTGGCACTTTAGAACGGTCACGACAATGGTCTTTTGAGTCCCAACCAGGCGGCAACCTCCGGTTCTGCCAAGTGATGCCGGTGCCGAGGTGTCTCAAAACGTGCATTCTCTCTACTGGCCATCGGCGGGCGACTCCTCTGGTTGTATAGACGTCTATGAGAAAATGACTTCTCTCTCGACTTATAGAATAATCATTGTAAACATGAGTTTATGTCTCAATCTCTAGTTTTTCAAGTCTTCTTCAATAAATACAGCATGATGTTCATTTAGTAAATGATGGTCCATTTAGAGTCAAATAGACCGTAAAGCAGGGGATGCTTTAGGGCGGGGCTACTGTGATTGACAGGTCGCTGCCACAACAAACGACAACAAACTATCGGCGCAGCTGACTGTGTCCTCTTCTCCAGCAGCTGCAGATACATTCTGCACGTTTTACAGCGCTGCCCGGCCTACATGCACAGGAGGAATGCCGTTTTGCAACAAAAATCCAGACATTACCTCCCAGAAAGCACATGAAGCTAAGTCCCTGAAGCCGGTCAATATCAGGATATATTCTTGCTAGATTAGTTTTAGAAGCATTTATCCCCCTTCTTTTCATATGGCTTTTGGGAACCATTTATCGTATTTATTATTACTTGTGAGCGCATCATGTGGTTGTCTTTTTAAAAAGAAAACCGTGACACCTCACAGCAGTGCTGCAAAGCCGAGAGTCCCGTAACCCGTCGGCTCCTCTGCAGACTGAACAAGGCGGACGCAGAGTGTGGATGGCGAGCAGGCCGACAGCATAATGGAAGAGGATCCATGGCGAGATTAAATCAAGGCAGACAGGAAAAGACGTTTTAAGTAAATGGAATTATTGAGAGCATAATTTCGAACGAGCAGATGCATTAAATAGAGAGGACAGATGGGCGGTGGCCCAGGGAGGGAGCGACCTGGAGGGCCAGGCGGCATCCAAGGAGGGGAAGGACTGTGTCAGGCTGGAGAGCCACAATGTAAGAGATGGATGGAGCACTTGGTCCGTCTCCAAGATATCGATTTACAAATTAGCCTTAGTGTGTGTGTGGGTGTGTGAGTGGCTCTGTGGGTAGAGAAAGAGGTGGGGGATGGAGGATGGGAGGAGGGTATGTGGTACAGGACCAGTTAGTGGTCCAGAATCTAATTATGTGTGAGAGCTGACAAGCAGGAGTAATGATGCTGGAGCTGAACACACAAAGAGCTGCACTCCCTGACGCGCCCGCTCATACAGGAAGGGTTGGTTGGATACACATCGAGATGGTGTTATTGAGGGAGCCCCAGTAAATGCTATTTTTATTTGTTTATCATTCTTATCTTTGAACAATATAAGTCATTTTTAGGAGCTTTTTCTTCCCCTTTTTAAAAGTTTGCTTTTTTTATAATATCACTTTTCATGAGTTTGTGTAGTTGTAATGGGGGAGGAAGGGGGGTTTGGGACATCTTCACAATCAAGAGTGAAAATCAGCCATCGAACCCCACAATTAACCAGCTAGTTGACGCTTTAAACATCGTCCCTCTAAGTTTGATGCAAAATGATAACCCACGCTCACAGGCCAACTGAGCACGCGCAGTCTGGTAGCGTGAAATCGAATGGTTCGCCCGTGCACTTTGTTCGGCGGCAGCATCCTCGAGCTGGTTAGGGTAATTTAGGGGTTAACAGGATTCATTTTGGTAGCAGATGTTGCTCATTTCAAAGAGGCGTGAGACTGAGTAAATGTAGGGGGAGAAACATGCAGTTATTAGATAAAAAAGTATTTTTTGAAGGAATAAAAATGCAATCAAATAATGAAAATATGAAGGCCGGGTGCTGAATTGCACCGTTTTAAATCAAGGAGCCCTCAAATTAATGTGTTCATGTTTGCCTTCTCTGGTCTGTGAAAGACTCAACTACTATTAAACAGCTGACCTTTCCGAGCCTTTCATCTGCACACGAACACACCCCCAACTAGCAGTTGACTTCTGACAGGCGTCCGCACTTCCAGCCACACGTTTAAAACCAGATATAATCAGCGTAATAAATGACCTCACTCAAGACAAATCTCTGCTCGCTCTTTTTTTTTTTTTTTCATTGTAACCGCAGTGAATGGAAACTAAAACTACTGTACGGAAAAACACATTCAACCCTCTACAACACAGGAAAGTCTTGTGGCAATCATTTATATGTATTGGAAAGGAACTCGCCAAAAAGAGATTAGTCTTTTAAGGAAAACACAGAGCTGAAGGGATTTTCCTGCTGATTTAAAGTGATGTTTTTTTTTCTTTTTCTCATTTCTTTTCCAAAGCAACTGATATGGCAGACATTCAGAAGCAATACCTATTTGTGTGAATAAATCAAATATGAAGTTGCAAGCATCTGACATCCTAATGCAGGAAACACGCTCTGGGTGAGGAGAGTGAAAAAAAAACAAGTGCAGCACCTGTTTTACGTCCAGGATGAATCAAATAACGGTTTGATTTATGGAGCTGGGGAGAAACAACTTCCTGTGAACATAACTGGAACATGACTCACTTTATTCTACTGCCACGGATACAAGATTGTGCCGCCTGCTGGCCGTCAGATGCTATTGCAGAGGTTGTTTTTTATTAGAAAAAGGGGGGGGGGGGGGGGGGGGGATGGGAGAATACTTCCACAGCTTGAAAGCCGCCGTGGTTTGAAAGCCTTTTAGTGGTTTCCATTCTTGTAATGGCTGTCTGCGTTAACGTGTTTGTCTCCAAGAAGCAAAGGGGCTTTGGAGGCTCATCAAGTGCGCCGGCTGTCACCGCAGCATTCCCGTCAACCTGTTCATGTGAAGCCAACGAGCATTGATCTGTCAACCTGTTCATGTGAAGCCAACGAGCATTGATCTGTCAACCTGTTCATGTGAAGCCAACGAGCATTGATCTGTCAACCTGTTCATGTGAAGCCAACGAGCATTGATCCGTCAGCCCATTCTGTGTCTGTCTTTCTGTCCAGGTGTCCACATCCTGATCGCCGTCGGCGCAGTGATGATGGTGGTCGGTTTCCTCGGATGCTACGGCGCCATCCAAGAGTCCCAATGTCTTTTGGGAACTGTGAGTCACATTTAAAGGTTCCCTTGTGGAGTTTTGGATCTCTAATTAAAAGATGGAGCTGTGTGTTTTGTTTTTAAAGAGCACAGGCTAGACCTGATTTTTTTAAAAGTCAGTCATGAGGTATCCTCTATTATGGGTTGGCGCTCCGTTTTATTGTTGACAAGCATGTACACTCGTGCGCGGGGGGGGGAAGCAGGGAAGAAGAAGACTGCAAACCAGTTAACATGAATGTAAACAGTGCTGGATTTTGAAATAATTAGGGGGAAAAAGTTCTGTGATGGTGGAAATGCACTCAACATGTTTGTTAGAGTTTGTTGAGGCATTCACACAAAAAGTGAGCCCTAATCTGACGTTTCTCTCTCCTGTCCCGCAGTTCTTCGCCTGCCTGGTCATCCTGTTTGCCTGCGAGGTTGCTGCCGGAATCTGGGGCTTCATGCACAAAGACACTGTAAGACTGCAAACACACACCGGAGGTCTAACTCTGTGCAGCCGCACCGGATATCTTGTATCTAATCTTAACCTTAAAAAAAATCTATGAATTCAAAGCTTCTAATGAGATTTTCAAATGACGTATTTAATGATGACATCCCCCTAAAAAATGTGAGTCTTTAAAAATAATAAAAAATTAACCAACTTACTTTAATAAATATAACTGGTCAGGGCCTTTCTTTGTGTAAGACAAGCGGCATTTTTTTATGCATAGGGAAAATGTTTTTGTTTTTTAAAGGCTGTAGATGCCAACAAATCTCGTTAGACAAATCTAGTGAATCTTGGAATGACATCTCATTTCTTCTGATATATTTAGGTTTTGGACTATAATGGAGATAACCGGAACCGTTTGAATCAAATGAGTCAGAGACAATTCAAAAAGCAGTCACCACTGGAACCTAAGTCTACAAATGGCTTAATACTAATAATATTAGTGTAGCCAGATATTTATCTGCAACTGTGCCAAAATACAGGTCAGCTTTAAACGGGAGGAATATACATGAATCAAAAAGACTAAAATGTTGCACACCATGTATTAACGATGAGCTCTAGCAGCAATCTGACAGCACCTGAAATTACATTCACATAACCACAATAACACAACATCGATTTTTTTGCCCCTGTTTCTTGAGGGTGATGACGTCATCAAATTTGACAAACGGATATTGACAGTTATTTAGAAAACGTCAGTAGAAGCTTTGAATGTAAAAAGCAAACGGAAGTGACAGGAGAGGGCGGAGCTAAGAACAACCAAACATACGACATTCTGAGGCGACCAAAAATGAGAATGCAGGTTTAAAACACTTCCACATTAGCTTCACTTTTCAGACCCGGAGGCTGCCGACCGGCGTTTTCTAAGTGCAGTTGTCTTCAGTATGAATGGCCTTTCCTGCTGTTCGATGCCCAATGTTTTTAGTGTCTCTGTTCTGTCACACGTTTTTTGGAAGTTTGAGGCTGAGCTCGGAGAAACCTCTCTGTTCCCGTTTTAGGTGTCGAAGGAGATGATCAACTACTATGACTCTGTGTACGAGAAGGCCATAGCAGAAAGCATCACCGTTGATTCGGGGAAGCCACAGACTGCCGCTAGCGTGCTCAAGGTCTTCCACGAGACGGTACGAACATGCACTCTCCACACTCCCGTTTGTATTCAACACCCTGAATGAGATAGAACTTAATTTACCCTGAATGAAATGGAATACGTATTAGCAGAAGATATGAAATGTTGATTAAACGCATATTTACTCTTTGAATGAACAGCATCTTGCTCCAAATATCGAACGGTCTCAGGGGCCGATCGCACTGAGACGGGTCGACCCGTAAAACCATTGTTTCCCTGTGACACAGCATTTTCCTCAACTTTTCTGCACCAGGCACAGAGTCGCACTGCTCGTCAATGTCTCACTTGACCGAAGCATCCGATCACATCAAGCAAGAGGCAGATGTAGAGCTTTATTTTCATACTACTTCATTTGATACCCATCCCGTGAATGGAGCCATTCAGTTGCGTTAATGCCGGCGCATTCATTTCCATCAGACGCCACAGGCGTGCAGTAAAGCAATGCTTTACAACGTTTCGGTGGAACCCTGGCCGAACTGACAAACTCCATCAAATACACTGTGCTCGACTTTGGCACACCACAAACTGTATGGATTGTAGCTGCTGCTGCTGCAGCAGGCCAATCACACGTTGCATTAAATCAAAGAACGCTTGCGGTGATTGGTAGTGAGCCAAACAAGACAAATATTTTCCCCTCTTATTTTCCCCTCAATTTCGGTACAAAACAGATGGAATACAGGTATCGTTTGACTGGAGAAGTTTGGAGACTTCTCTGTACTGGGTGGAATTCCGCTATCCAGCGCTACGTCTCATAAAGTAGCAACCAATAGCATTGCTCTGTTATCCGGCAGAACTAATTATATCCTCACAGAAAACATTTGAAAGAGGAATTGAGAAAATGGAAAACTTCCGCAAACCAGTTTCCTCCATCTGAGAAACTCTGATGATACAAATAATAATTATAATAGGAGTTATAAAAAAACAAGCCTGACAATGTGAAGTGCTAGCAGTTCATAGACGTGTATGATCGCTGGTAAGAGGAGTTGAGGACCGAGCAAGAGGAGGGTGCTGTGTAGCGGCTCATCATCACACTGTTGTTTTTTCATGTTTCAGCTGAGCTGCTGCGGGAAAGGCCAGGGGACCGCCTTTCTGACGAAGCTGACGGACGGGCTCGGCCTGACCAATATCTGCCCCAGCTCCGGGACGTCAGTTGTAAGTGCGATCAGCCCACGCCGACACTTCCACGCCATCCACGGCTTGGCCTGACCCGACCGCGAGGGCCGCTGTGTTCAAAACGCAGCCGGGCCGAAACGCAACACAAGACATTTTGAGCAGCTCCCATTTTTAGAACCAATGTTAAAAGTTCTCACGAGGGTCGTCACGGAGTAATGAATATAATGCGTTTTAAACACGAGTATAAATGTGGTAAGATCTTCTGACACGTCCGTACAGTTGTGAGCACTCTAAATATTAAAAATGCTTTGATCATAAAGACATTTATAAATTACTTTTAATTAATCAGGTATCAAAAGACTTAATGATTGCTGGTCACTCACTGACTGTTTATTTACATTTTCTTTGCAAGGATCATAGTGTATTATAATTCCCATAGTTGTAATACATTATATTCTAATCTTTCTATCATGCATTCTACTGTGATTACTCTGAGTGGTCATTGTTTGCTGTAAAGTCCAAATGTATTACACTACAATTTGCATAGATTTAATGTTTCAATTTATAATCACATTATAATTAGGGACCGATACCGGTATCGGGGTCGATACTTCGTTAAATACTCGTACTCGCATCGGTTTCAATGGCCGATACCAATAACCGATACTCACTCAACAGTATTTCACTACAACAAACTGGTCGCGCTTTGTGGAGAAGCAACCCCGTGGCGGAGCCGGAGACACTCTTCTCTGTCTCAACTGTCTCAACAGTCTCAACTTCTGAGCAGCCAATCACGCTATCCAAGTTGTTTTGCCGTCCAATCAGATGGCCAGTTTGTCTCAACAGCAGAATCTGGAGCCGCCATCTTGGATCCTCGCTACGCAGCGCTCACTTCTTTCAATAGACAGGAGAAAAGTGAGACGCGAGTACAATACAAGACTTTATCGATATTGTGCTTATTAACCGGTGTTGCATACGTGTGTATGACATATTAGTGCTCATATTAGTGCTCTTGTTAGTGGCTGACAGCCCCGGAGTTACTTGTAATCAGTCCGTCCCAACGCGACGCAAATGTTTCGCGCGACCAGATTACATGTAAAGTCTATGCACAGACGCGTGTGGTTGCGACAGACGCAAATTTACGCCGGCGGCACGTTAGACGCGAGAGTTGAAATTTTCCATATTTAATACATCTATAATTGAGAAGCTCTGCGCGTCATCACCGCCGTCCTGCCGGTTTGAATCAAACGGCTGCTGATCCACCTGAAGTAGCGCTGGCAGCGGCCTCATTCAGACGCTGTTGTGCGGCTACGGATGATATTATTGTAGCCGAGTGTCTGTTGTGTGTCTATATTTGTAATTCTAATAAAATGAAAACACGCTGCAGGGTAACTTGAACCACTTTTTTATCTCCTTCACACACGTATATCCCACAATTCCACTCTTTTCCTTTCCGTTTCTCCCTCCACAATAAAAGCACCGGAAACATAACTTGGAACACAGCTTCCTATATAATTGCTCGATCCCTAATATTATCGCTTACATTATGAACCCGGACACGGGGCGTTTTATGGTCCGACATTAGAGGGACTTCCACAAGAAGTTTAAAGCTTGGGATAGCCTTCTGTTAATTTTGTACTATAGGCTTGACATAATCTGCAGAGGATCAAATAAAATCTGCCTCCAAATTAATTGCACTTTCATGGAGACCAAATCTAAGAAGTATCGGTATCGGTACTCGGTATCGGCAAGTACACAAATAAAAATATCGGTATCGTATCGGTTTGTAAAAAATGGTATCGTTGCATCCCTAATTATAATGCATCTCTGCAGTGATTAAAGCACATTATGAAAAAGATTATAATGTATTACAATTATGAGAATTATAATGCTCTATAATCCTTGCAAAAATATATAATAAATAACAGAGCGACAGTTACACTTGACCTGATAAGTGGCTCTAAAAGGCTTTATTATGTGTTGGGATTATTGTTATGAAACAAGGGCGAATATTTACGAGTACTTGTTTCTATAATTCTATAGTGATGTCAGCGGATTGTAAAGATGTGTTCATAATGCATCAGAAGCATGGGCGTCAGATTGTGTTACTGAATGAACACGTTATGTTCCACTTACCGGTCGGAAGAGAAAACGTTCTCATGTATGAATATTAAGTATTTTAATAGAAAAGACTTGCTGAATTTGTGTTATATATTTGTATGGCTCCAGCTCCGTACTCAGATATGAGAGTGGTAGCATACTTGTCTTCCAGTAAGAAGAATGAGCGTATTTGCTATAAAGTCCAACTATTATTTCAGTGTTTTCAGTTACACTGCTATGAGAAAGGTCCTGTGGGGCCGGAGAAGGGTGCTCGTCTTTTAATGAGGAAATAAACGGGAGTGTAGAATCTCAACAAAAAAAGTCTGTGGTGCAGAGACTCACAGAAGGCTGTGTGCAGAGAGACGAGGCTGCGACTTAAGTGCAAAGTCCTAATGGAAAGATATGCAGCGGAAAGTTATCTGCAGTCACCACTCGTGCTGCATGGGGAGGAGGAGGAGGGGCCTTCACTTGATTTCTTGGCAGCACATTGACGTTACTGAAATGACCGGAGTCCAATCCAGGGGTTGTCTTGTGTTTTATTATATGGAACTGGGTTCCATATAGTGCATGTCGCCAATATCTTAAAAAAAAAAAAAAGAAGCACTGGCCTTTAACCCCCAGAGACACATCGGGTGACTTGTTTGACAAATGTGATAAAGTCTACTATTGAAGACCAAAAAAAATATAAAGGTGTCCTACAATGTTGGGCAATGAAGAAATGATGAAGCGTTTATAAATGTTCTCTCGGTTGTCCTCTGCAGGATTGCCACCAGAGGATCGACGAACTCTTCACAGACAAGATCTACCTGATTGGTATCGCCGCCCTGGTGGTTGCAGTCATTATGGTGAGAATGTCCAACCTTTCAATGACATGGGTGCACATTGTTTTGATTTCAATTAAGTAGGGTTGTATTGCTGCTAGTGTTTAGCTTTTGTACATGTTTATATTCCAACATATAAGGTAAGTTTTGGTTTTTTTTCTTTGTCTATTGGACATTTGAACTCATTGGTCTGGGTTAAAGGATGAGTCTTATTCTAAATCTATACCGCTGTCAACAAATCCCACAAGAAGCTCAATAACAACATTGTGTATGTCCATCCCATAATACCCTCTGACTTCCCCTACACCGCTAAAGAGCCTCATGCAAATTGGTTCCGACTAAAAAGCGTCAAAAATATATTGTTCCATGTGTTCCTTAAACAGCTGGGCTCTGTCGTTTAAACAAACATCGCTCAGAACGGGAATGAATTGTGCATTTGGTGGGGACTATTATCCGCAGCAGATCGTTGTTTGCAGGATGGAGTCAGAATAAACTACAGCGTGTGTTTGTGGTAGTGAAGGAACAAGGAGGCCAGTGACAAAGTGTGTTTTCATTATATTTACATACAATCAAGCTCTGAGTTTGAACGCTATTTTAGATTTAGTCTTCGTCTTAACCTGAGAACGTGAATTGGCCGCATTCTAGTCGTCCTTTTATCGTTTTTTGTTGACGAGCCATTACAGTTTATGACAATGTTTTCTCTCTTAATTGTTTACTCGTCTATCTTTTAATTTAGTCTTAGTCCTGTGTTGAATGTCCCTTTTTCAGTCAGATTACACTGAACATTTATTCAGTCTATTTTACTCAAACGTATTTCACATACTAGATTATATATTGTACCTGTGTTTAATGACGTCGTCATCAACATCGTCTCGTCATCGTCTCGTCTCTAGTCGCGGAAAATAAAGTTTGACAAGTTTGATAAGTAAAGACTTATTTCTTTGAATGAAATTAAGACTTTACATTACAGAAATATCAGGGGTTGGCTACACAAACAATAATTGTCTCATTGTTGGTGTCAGTCTTTTTTCTAAACTTTGCTTACAGTCTTTATGCACACACATTAGAGTGGTATATCGCAGTAATGGAGAAAAAATAATTCTACAATTTCTAATCAAACACTTCT
Source organism: Cottus gobio (assembly GCA_023566465.1). Taxonomy (NCBI): domain Eukaryota; kingdom Metazoa; phylum Chordata; class Actinopteri; order Perciformes; family Cottidae; genus Cottus; species Cottus gobio. The sequence continues at coordinate 24,276,491 of CM042224.1, read as the reverse complement.
TTTCCGTGTGTCCCAGATCTTCGAGATGATCTTCAGCATGGTGTTGTGCTGCGGGATCCGCAACAGCCCGGTGTACTAAAGCGACGGGCCGCCCGCCGATGAAGGAGGGACGAGCGCGCAGTCTCCCGTCTCGTTCTTTTCTCATTTTCTTTTCTAAAAGCAGGAAACGTCACGTATATTGCTTGCTGGATTTGAGTGTTTTAATTACACTGTCCCTTTTTTTTTTTTCATTAGTCACAAATGCTGTTATGCATAATTGACCAGTGCTCTCCTAACCCTGATATGTAGATATTATATCACACCGTCACACATGAATGACGTCCACCGTTCCTGGTACTCTAATCCGTTCGTGATTTTACTGCTTCCTCGCCTATGAACATGCTCTTATACTCTTGGTTTTAATGGATGTTTTTTCACTGTTTTATGTATAAAACTGTATATAAATATATATATTAACAGTGCTTTATGACTGCCGAAGCATGGAAATTGCATTGCAGTAGACCCTTCTCTCGTATCCTTCCTGCACTCTGCTTGTCCGTCTCGCTCTTGACTTAACCAGTGGCGCACTCGTGTCGGCCTCACCACGCCAAGTAGGAGTTGAACACACACACACACACACCCTGTCCTACGAGACCACTGTCCCGGTTCACAACCACGCCGCTGTGTGACGTCTGCCGGAACTGACTAAAGAAGGAATCTCAGTTATTCTTGGAAGCTGGAACCAAAGTCAAAGTTACCCGATGTCTGTCGTTTTGGCCCCGTGTCGATGATCCGTCTTCGGCTGTCTGTCGTTCATTGTGTATCTCAAGTGCTCAGTTGTATAAAAACCCTTTTCAAGACTAGTTTGGCCTGGCCTGGTTCCAGATGAGTCGTCACCTGCATCGCACATTTTGCCCCCCAAAAGAACCTTTTCAACTGGGCTGTGAACAAAAAGAGTGGCAGGAGGTTTAACTTCGCCGCGCTTTTGCCGGACTGAGGGATCTGTTTGAAAACATGTCTGTGAACCCACCCCTTTGGTACAATCTTTATTAAATATCTACGATGAATCTAGAAAGAGAAGTGAAAAGAAACATATTTTATACAACTGGGCACTTATTTGTGGAGGCAACTTGTTTAACACTATAATCTCCTAAATCAGAGGACTCAAATTGAACCATGACCCGTAACACCTACCCTTGAAGCAGGTTGGCTCATAATCTAGTTGTGCTCCGGATGCATCCGTATCTTTGTCGCGTGCGTTTTCTTATTTAACAAGCTTGTTGACCGTCAGCACATCAACCGACTGTCCCGGTTGCTCTGCTCAGCAGGAACTTAATGAACTCCGTGCTCGTGCAGGAAACACATGGTGAAAACTGCAGCCCGTAGCCAGCGTTACTGCAGACGGAGCCTCGGCTTGGCGTTCTGAAATCAAGGGTTTTGCCTTGTCTGGTTAAGTCTAGTCCAGCCTCATCTGACCTGGTTGTGTCATTGTACTATCCCTCTGGCTCCGTGGCCCATACTAACCCTCCCCATTGTCACCATTAGTGGTAGTAACTGTTCCCGGTGCGAGGCAAGAGAAACGGGTCCAAAGCCCCGGGGTTTGCACTCGGTGGTTTGCCCTCTTGCTTTTGTTGCTTAGCTGTTGGTTTGGCCCTGTATGCAACCCTAAAGCAGTATGAGCTTGTGTATTTGTACACTCATACAGAACACAGTTTGGACACAATAATATGAACCCCAGTGCAGATGAATCAAACCGTGTTGTATGGAGGACAATTACTGCCAGGAAGATAAAGACAAGATAGAGTGGAGACTCCCGTGAGTAGTTCCAGCGTGTAGCGCCTCTTAAAATGCGATACCTCCGGTATCTCGTGAGTTGTACGAAACCCCCCCCCATATACATGTGGGCTGTTGCATTGGATTTCACAAGTGGTCTTGATTCAGTGTCTGCTCCCTTTAATCCTGTTCGACTGTGGCAGGCTGATGGCATTGGTAATACTTGTGCTGTCCAGTGTTGCACCACAAGTCAGTCCTACCTGTCTGCTAACGTTTAGCCAATCAGATCGCTCCCACCCGGTCAACCAAATGTGCCGTTTATTTTTTCCAGCAGGGTTTTTTTATTATTATTTTTTTACTCCTCCGCAGAGCATTTTTGTCCTGAGGTCTGCTCCCACGCTACGCATAGCTGCACACCGCCGCACAGCGCCGCGCGTCACAAACTACTCACGTTAAGTCATATCGTCTCGCGTAACCTCCAGTATTACACAGCTTTTGTCTGGCCGACAAAAGAAAAATTGTCTTGTTAACATCTAATACTCAAACCGAGAAACAGTTTAAAAAAAAAAAAGTGTCTTATAATATTTACAGCTCTGACGTACTAACAAAAATCATGAAGGCTGTAGAAAGACAATGTATGCTTTTTTTCTTTGCTTTTTTTTCTTCTTGTATTGTGATATCAGTGTTTGGTACGTTGTCAAATGAGTCAAGAAAGAAGGGGTGAGTTTTTTTTTTGTGGCAGTGGCGAATGTGAAGAAGTTGAACCTTTTAACGCATCAGCTAGTTTCTCCCTGGGGAATAATTGAGAAAAATGAATTGAAAAGCCACCAGTCTGGTTTTCCCCAATGACGAGGACGCTAGCTGTGTTCCTCTGACAGTCCTGCCCTTATTTTCTGTTTAATTTGGGATATTAAGGCTCGGGACCCACTGCCACTTCAATCTCAGCCCCTCTCTACTCTTGTAGACTTTGGTTTGCCCAAATATAAAGGGATTAAATGTATTTTACAAATAATACAGTCAGGCGGTCTTGTCTTTTGTTTTGGGATTTCTTAACGTGAAAAGTAGGAACGACGACTACCAAGATTAGAACGAAAGGAATGGAAGGCGAAGCAAGTGAAGTCTTTTTACCGGCCCCTCGGCTGACGAGGCCTTTTCTTGCATCTTAAGGTGACCACAAGAAGAATGTGAGTTATAAATAGTTCTCACGGTTTTGTTAATAAATTAATTATTAATGCAGTAACTAAATTCTAAAATGTACTCCCTTTGGGGCAAAGAGTGTAAACAGCCCCATAAGCTCCAGACTGGGCCTACTAGGGGACCTAATGGGATTTAGAAGTGACCCTCAGGTCTGTGTGTCATGTGACACACTCACTTTTGGATGACTGTAGTAACTGTATTTCACTCATTTACTGACATGATATCAAGGCTCTGCATAACATACGCTTATATCCCAAATATTATGCTGTATTATATTTACATATATTATGACAATTATTATAAGGGATGATTTTGTGTTGAGTAGCGACATGAGCAACGCTTTCATTATAGAGTTGCTATCCGCAGCCTCCGTAATGGACTACTGTTATCACATGACCTCTGTGTTTGGAATTTAAACTTGAGTTAAACTTGTCTACTATGTCAGAAAATGTCATTCATACAAAGTTGAGCCCTTTTTCAGACAAGGAACACAATCCATTGCTTGCTTCATCTGTTAACGTGAATCAGTCCTTCACACATGGGTGACTTTTACGTGGATGCTTCTTGTGGCTTCAGGGAAGTTTCTCTGAGAGTATGCTGACGACAAAAGATTTGAAAAAAAAGCACAAAACAAGTTTGAGCATCCATGAGGTCATCCTTTTAGATCAAACTTAAAGCGGGGGAGTGGCATTTTTTCTTTGACCACCAGAAGGAGACAAAGGGCAGTGTTTGGTGTCTGACAGAACTTTCATACAGATCCACACTCTTATGTCGACCTGCTCACAGAGTACTTGTTGTCACTGTATATATACTAATATCTGTCACCTGGTGCACAAGAGGGAGTGTGGAGCGGAGCCAGTGGCAAAAGAAGAAAACTATTTTTAGGAGAAGTCAAAACATACTTTGGTCTGGCTTTAAGCTTTAATTAATGATCACTGTGAGCGAAAGTGACGCTCGCCAACACTTCTAACAGTGAAACTATTCATGATCTCTGCTTGATCAGTTTCATAATTAATGATTCTAGATTAAAATAAGTATATTATTATATTATTACTATGATGAAACTGATCTTGTGCAAAAGAGATTGAGCTAAAACATTTATTTGTATTGTTTTAAAACGTCGAAAATATACCCTAAAGCTCGCCAATTAACACGTTCTACCTCGTTTGTTGATCTTTGGACTGTTTCCACTCTAAGCTAACTGCCGCCTGGCTGTCTTACTATTCAAACATGTAGGTGTTATCAATCTTCACCAACTCTCGGCAGGAAAGAAAATGTCCCAAAATGTAGAAGGATTCCTGTAACTACGCCCGACACCGTGAGACATTCACTATATAAGATCCTTTGAATAATTCATAGTTAAAGGAAGTAACACATTCTTAATGGAGCTCGACATCGTGCGATCAAATGATCGGATAAGTCCGACTCTCGTGACCAGCCGTGTGTTTTTCAGAACCGTGGACAATGGGATCCAGGTGAGCTTCTACAGCACATCTGGCGCTAGTTATGTCTCTGAAGCTACACGTCCTGGAAACCGTTGGTTTGCTCACTCCAACAGTGCAAATACACGTCGAGAGACTGAGACGAGTCAGATGCTGCTGTCATTTCAACTGACACTTTGTACACAAACAAAAGCTGATGCGGCACATCAACGTGTTAATCACTTTGTTCATTATTATTTTTCCTGATCCAGAAGAGTTGGAATATGATACAGAAATCTTTTTTGATTCAAAATAAAGGCAACTATAATGTTATATTTCCATGCTTAACTGGTTTAACACCATCAGCAATTGTGTCAAACATACACTTAATTTCAGAAATGGCTCCGATAATTTTCCATTGTGTTTGTAAATGTGATGAGAGTTCAGGAGGGCGATTATTAAACAAATGTCTAGAGAAAATATTGGGCATGCATTTAACATTTAACCCGAAGCTTTTCATTCAAGTTAACACCCTGATGGACATCATACACTGGAGGGAAAATATTGTCGCATTAGATCCGTGTCTATTGTTAAGAGAGAAGAGAGCGTCCTTTCTCTTGGAAGGAAATTGAAAACCAATTGAAAAACCTACTTCTATTTGTGGAAAAGGCTAAATACCTCAGTTGCAAGAGGAAAAGGAGACGCAAAGAGTCACTCAATGGCCGTTTGTTTCTTTGTTGTTTGATTGCCACAAAGATCAGTAAAAGCATAATGTGTGAGAACACAATACTTATCCTTTCACATCAGAAATAAATTAAACCTGTTCAAACCACCTGTCATCTCTTTCCTTTTTATCATCAGGTAATAATATAGCCAATGAAATGTAATGCCTTTTGCATTTTCAAGAGCACATACATGGGCTTTTTTTGGGAATCCCGTATTTGCAGAAGCCCTTGTGTCATGTTTCTTTAGTTGATTTAGGTCATAGCTTTTTCACAACAGTTTGAGGATTGCAATAAAGCTGATACTGTACATACACTCCAGAAACGTGCGGAACAACCCCCAAACGGCATCGCCGATCCTCTCACCAGTAGCTGAACATTTCATGCGGGCTCCGGTGTTTACACTCCCCAGCGTTAGAGGTCTGGTCGCTGGAAATCCCAGCAGAAGTCGCACGCCCCGAAGTCACCAACATCAAAGCAAAGTTGTGAGACTTTTATCGACAGGCTAATTAATTAGCGTGCCCCTCATAGCACAGAGTGTCTGGTGAGATAGATCCAACTTCTGCTTCTTCGCCTTCTTTGGATGCATTTATGTTCATCAACGTGTTACATTCAAGAATCCTTAACATGGCAGATGATATGTTGACGCGAATGGTCCTCTAAATTTGGCTGATGTTTCAAACCGTTCGCTCAGAAATACTCTCAACCTTCTTGGACTCACGACAAGTAAACAACAACACAGGAGCAACAGACGTGTAGTTCTGTGGGATGATGACAATTAAAGTACAGTCGCCTGTGATTTAACCCCAAATGATCCAATTAGTGGAGAAATTTAGCTGGAATGAATTTACCACGGAGAGGCAGCGTTCAGCTTTTCTGCTCCACACATCTGGAACAAGGTCCCTGAGAGCTGCAAGTCTGCAGAGACCCTCAGCCTCTTTAAATCCAGACTGAAGACCTTTCTGTTTGCTGTTGCCTTTAATTAAACCAGATTCTACATTTCACTACTGCATTTTATATCTTAAACTGCACTGCAACTTTTATTCAATTCTGTATCTATCTATTTCTGCTTTTTGCCTTCTAACTGTTTTTTATTGTTTTAATGATTGTTCTTAATTGTTTTTAAATCTTTTATTTTGGATTGTGTAATTGTTTTTAATTGTTTTTAAATCTTTTATTCTGCATTGTGTTTTTATGCTTTTAATGGCTGTATGTGAAGCACTTTGAATCACCTTGTGTTGAAATGTGCTATACAAATAAACTTGCCTTGCCTTGCCTTACCTAAATAAATAAAAAAGAGTATCTTCCCCTTTTGCCTGTCTTCTGTCACCCCCCCCCCCCTCCCCACACACACACACTGTTTTTCTCTCTGTAGTGTCTGTAAAGCCTCGAGGTCTCAGCGTTGTTTTCTGCAGGAATCCCCCCCAGAACCTCTCTTCCCACTGACTTATTGCTGCTCCTCAGACCCAGGCTTAGTGTCTCAGAACACCCCCCACTCCCCTATGTCAGCATTCTGGTGATGAGGTTATTTCCACATTCCTGAGCCCTTCAACAAAGAAAGCTGTTGGTTAGAAAAAGGCTGTTATGTCGGGGTTTGAGCCAGGGGAGAATAACAACCTCACACCTCATTAGCATTGTGTGTGTACATGGAAACATGAACCTCTGCTTCTCATGAGCATTGTGAGCAATAGCTTCTTTTTTTTCTGAATTGTCACATCAGTTGAAGTTCCCCCCACCCAGTCCCTCCCCATGGCTCCATCTTTGAGGCTGGGGATAAGAATGATTAATATTCAACACTATATTACACACATGTGATGTAACAACCACATGTACTAATGTCTGAGGACACTATTGATACATGCTGTCACTCCTTTTGCCTGAGACCACTAGAGAGGAGGGACAAGCAGTTTACAAAGCGTGCTCACCTTTCTTTTGACACTCTTTTTTCATCTCTTTCATCCTCGTGATCCCCTGACTTTCACGCCACCTCAGAGAATCTCGTTTAAACAACTCCACACAATAAACACACTAGGGTCTGAGGCTCTCCTTGTCTGACTTATATCCTCATAAATAGGCCCTACTTTTTTTTTGCATTGCCTGCCACTTCGTGTTCGCTGATCACGCCACTGGGAGTCAGCAAAGCGTCACACCCTGCAGGCCCACAGGCAGCAACGGTCCGATTCAGGATGACGGATGATACAAAAATAAATGTAAAATAAAAAACAAGTCAGGCGAGGACACAAAGACCATCCACTCCACCAATCATCTGGATTTAATCAGACCTGCCTGTAAACTGTGCCCACCATGCATGTATGCAGCCGTCCTCTCTGGGAAAGTTTTATGTGGCAGGTTACGAACTTTAAGATGGTTAAAAAAACAAAATAGAAAAGGCTGTTGTTGTTGTTTCGTACAATTGTTGTTGCAAGAAACAAAACGTGTGATCAGAGAACACTTCGTGGCTGACTGGTGTAAACATGTTGTGCAGCTTGCCACAGCTTGGAATAGTGACCTGTGTGTTGCATAGTGGAAACCACATTTCATTGGTATAGCTGTGTTAATAAAAATAAAAAAACGTAAACCGGGCGGCGTTACATTTCATCTGCTGTCGCAAGTTAGCGGTGAGCGTCATTTCTCGGAGACGCGGTCGCCCTGGCGGTCACTATGCCCCCCCCCCCCCCCCCCCCCCCCCCACCCACCCACACACACACACACACAACCAGAAACAAAACCCACCCGGAACGTCCCGCCTCCGGACAGTCAAAGTCGCTGACCCGTCTCCATTTCGCAGCAGACACGCGCAGACAGCGGAGCTTCTCACGGGTTCGAGCCGCGCGCCCCCCACCCCGCTCCGCTGCAGGTCTATCGGTTCCCCCCATCTTTACTTTTCTTTCTTTGCCCCGGGGGTGTGCGCTTGTTTCACTACTCTGTCAAGATGAGTGTGGCGGTGTCGGAGGGATGTTTTCTGTCCGCTCTGCAGCCCAAAACCTCCTGCACCGCTTACGTGGTTCCCTCGGACGGCCCGTCTCCGGACCCGGTGGCCAAAGCCAGGAGGGTCCGGGAGCAGGTCCGCATGCGGCTGGCGGAGAAGAGGTCCTCCTCCCTGCCCCGGCTGGACGACGCGCTGGTCGGATCGACAGGTGAGCCACCGCATGAACGAAAGAGAGAAAGAAAAAATGTTGGCTTCTCTGGCGATGGAATTTGTTTTCTAGTTAGTAAACTGCAGGTTGCTGCTGCAAGAGTATTAAATAAATATTATGCAATAACATGGACAGGGTCAACAGGAGAAAACGCACTGATAAGGAATTAGAAGGCAGAGTGATGCATCTCTCTACTCCCACAGATGGACCAATATCTAGGCTGTGAATGCTGTGTCTGAGGGATTACATTTATTTGACCACTCCGGCGATGGAACTAGTTGTAAACACAACAGTGACTCTTCATCAGCCAATAAAATTAGTTTTTGGAATCGTTTGTTCACCTGATGGACGTGAAATTCAAACATCCGGTGTCCTCTCCCCTTTTTTTAGCTCCATATTTAGTCTCCACCACCTCTCCAAGAGAAAACATCCGACGTCTGGTGCCCGGGGCTGGTAGTGTGCAGTGGGTTTGATTACAGCTTTTGTTCTGAAATCAGCCGCCCTGCTGCTGCTTTAGGGGCCGGTCAAAATCTTTACCAGGATAAGGACAGACATAATCACGATGTAGATAGAATTTTGAGTTTTGGTGTAGGGTTGTTGGCAATGTGACACGTTTATGACCCTGTTTTTACCACAATGCTCCTGTAAATGTCCCCATCGGGCGTTTTCTTGCCCAACACTTGCGTTTACCATAATCTCATCCTACTGGATATGTTTAATACTCTGTCTGTTGCTCCTGTTGAACATTATATTTGTGTATGATATTTTTTTGTAGGGACTTTAAAGTGTCCATGTGCTCGATGATGGGTTTACAGCGTTGTGCGATTGATAGTGTTACTTCACAATGTTGTCTTTCATTTTCTTTTTTGTTATCATGCTTTTATTTTGGTGTTTTTCATTCTTACCCTATTCCTCACCCTTAAGATGTCACGCAACATGACTTAACATCTTTTTCTCAGGGGTCGGTGTGTAAATTTGGCATTCATCAAACATTCATCAAACATTCATCCTGGGCAGTCTAATGTGACCGTTCTGTGTAAGTCAGAGACGAAACCGCAGGGATCTGTTTTGGGCCAGTGTATTATACATTACATGTCATGTAGCTGACGCTTTTATCCAAAGTGACTTACATGCTATACAGTAGACCATACACACAGCAACGGTGAGCAATTAGGGTTAAGTGTCTTGCTCAAGGACAACAACACAGACTGGCTGAGCTGGGGTTTGAACCACCGATCCTCTGATTGAAGTCAGACCTGCTAACCACTGAGCCACAGTCGCCCTACATGGCATTTTTCTTTTCAATTCAATTCAATTCAATTCAGTTTATTTTGTATAGCCCAAAATCACAAATATAAATTTGCCTCTGAGGGCTTTACAACCTGTACACATACGACATCCCTGTCCCGGGACCTCACATCGGATCAGGAAAAACTCCCCCTAAAAATAGTAAAAACCCTTTTCACAGGGAAAAAAAAGGGGAAGAAACCTTCGGGAGAGCAACAGTGTTGTGTACAGAATCAACGTAACAGAGTTACAGCACATCTTTTATCTGAGAGCAGTGCTCTGAGGGTTAACCGTATCGCTTTCCTATAAAGTAACTGTACACTGTTTAAACAGGGGGTGGGGCAGGGTAGGGGGGGCGTAAATGTTAATGTTAGCACGTCCGCTAGTTTCCCATGCTGATGTTATACGGGGTCAACTGTTTGACAGAAGACCTGCATTGGTGAAAGAAAGAAATGCAATGAGGGATGCCATACATTTGCATTATGGGAAATGTAAGGCTCCTGTGGCTTTGAGTTTGACCACTCTTTTTTTATTTAAATTTTTTTAAGAACTTTATCTCCTGAATTGATTCAACGGCTATTTTTTTGTTGGTTTTCCGAGGATGTGTGGAGTCGCATAGCAAGAATATAATGTCATGTACCAAACTGTCTGGAGCGAATACACAGCGCACCGCCGCAAAATTATTATTCGCACAGTCACGTAGCTTCTCGTGCTGGTGTGGAATTTTGAACTAAATAGAGACTTCTGGTCTGTGTTGTGCTGCAGCTCTGACAATACACCCAGTTAGCATCCCCGCGTTAAAGCTATGAGCATAAACACGCTTGTTATTGCAGGTCCAGTTCATCCCGGAAGTCTCCAGAGGGTTGATGTTACGGGACTTAAGTGGAAAGACCACTGGATGATCACTTTGTTTTGTTGAAAAGGATGTGTGTAAATGAGGGCGGACTAGCTGTTCATGCTTGAGTATTGTTCGCCTCCCAGGTTGGTGTTTTGTGCACAATGAGAACCGCACCAGGAGTATGCTACTTCCAGCTCATTTCCTGTTTTGTTTTTTTCTCTCCATGGAAACTTTAGTCATGACATCACAGGTCCGGTCTGGACGGTCTCGTAGTTATGAGTGGAACGAGTTGATTAAGAAGCGTGGCCCAGCAGCGTTTTCTTCCGCCTCTCAATCTCTGTCTCTCCAGCCAGCCTGGGAAAATCAGACGATCCTCATCTGTCTCATCGCGGGCCGGGTCCTGACCTTGCATTAGTCTTGTTTTTGAAAGAAAAGTGAGGGAGATGAGGGGAAGTCCACCACTACTCCCTCTCCTCTCTGATAAGACGGGCGCGCCTCAGTTTGTTCCTCAAGGTGTTGTTTTGAAGCTGCATGGAGGCTTGTGTGAGGCTTCCTCGTTGGTGGAATGACTAACGGCCTTATCTCCAAGCTATCAATAGAAGCGAAGCACAATTTATGTCATGCTTAAATCCTGAATTATTTTCATTTTCAAGTCATTCTGTACAACTAAAACCACATTTGTTTTCCTTTCATTTTGAGTTTTTCCTAAAGGTCTTTAAAGGACAGCACCAGTAGTTTCAAACAACAAGAAAACTTGCATAACGTACATTTTCGCTGATATATGCTTAGATTCCAGTGGTTGTTATTCATTTCTGGAATTACTTTCAAAAGGCTGCACCTCACTACAATAAAGATAATTTATTGTGTAGTTGATGGTTATTGATGACGAAATGTTGAGCTCCAGTTTTCTGGTCAAGAGTCTGCTGCATTTACATTAAGAAGTGATGAGAAGGAAAACCAATACATGTTTAGAATTGTAGAAAAGTCAAACAGAAATTTCACCCAAAAAAGTTTTTGCTTCGAAAAGAAAAAAGTAAATGCATCAATCTGGTGCACTTTGAGAGCAAAATGAAGATGCTAGATCTACAAAGACCTTTGTGCTCTTGTAAATGATGCAATCATTAACACACTGTAGATATTAATGGTGATGCTACGGCTAAAAGTGACACCCACAAAGACCACTTTGATTTCGTTGGACGTCGTCTGCTGCGCCTGGAGGGGAAACGCCAGAGTTCCAAGACGGAGATGCTGTTTCCTCAAATATGCCACACAAAACCCCGGTGCTATCCTGTTTTTAAAATTGAGAAACATACACTATTTAGAGTTCCTGACACAAAAAGTCAGGTACGGAAATGTTAGTTGGGCTTTAAATGTGTTCTACAGTGTGGTGTTTAAAGTTAGGTCTGCATATTTGAGTTCATGATGAAATCATTACATTACATCACATTAGATTAATTAATTAATTAAATCATGGCTCTTCTTTTCATGTAGTCAGAAAATCAGCACAACTGAAAGAGAAAACAATTTAGATGAAGTTGATGCATTATGGCCCGATTTCAACCTTGTCCAGATGCAGTCCAGCTAAAAAGAAAAGGAAAAGGAAACAGATGGAGAGTGCGAGCTGAGCAAAAAATAATGCAAACTGAGAAGGAAGTGAGCGCAGTCACAAGAGACGCTCCTGGGGAGTGTGAATGAACTCTACTCTTTAAATTGCAAACAAAAGTTAGCTGATGTCAGGTTAAACACCCCTAAGCTCATTGACCACCTAGTGTGTGGAACATTCCTTTCCAATCTCCTCTTCACAGCCTGTTATCAGAGTCTATTTTAGACCGGTGTGCACTTCGGCCGCTGGGGTCAGGCTGTCATTGTCGTTGTGTCATACGACTCATGAAGCTCAAGGGCTAAATCAGAGAAAATTGTATATACTTTGAAAACATTTGATGGCTGAAGAAAGCACCTCTGGCCTTTTAATTTCCTGAGACTGTCAGGGTACGTGACAGGACCCAAAAGCAGACGGCACGTGAAGCAGAGGAGTTGGTGCAGAAGTCGTGGTTTTATTTACAACACAAGTATAGAGTGACAGGTAGGTGGTGACAATACTCAGGTGCAGCGTAGCGTTTTGCTCAATGTCCTGTTTGTAGCGTATCAGCATAGCACAGTAGTCCGGCTCGTAGCGTCGCAGCGAGATGACGTAGCGACACCAAAGCTTGGCATGATAATCACCCGACGCTGGCTTGCCGGGAGAGGAGCGCCTTTAACCCTGCCGTGATGATGTAATGCGTTACAGCTGTGAGCGCCGGGCGTCCCCCTCCCGGCTGGCCAGCTTCCGTCTGTTTGTACGGGAAGAGAGAGAGAGACACTTTTAGTAGGCGGCCAGGATTTAATGTGGCACCCCCTGGTGGTGGCGCCCTGTACCCCCACAGTACCCCCCCCTCAACGACCGCCCCTTGGCGGTCGACCGGGCTTGCCCGGGTTGTCCCTGTAGAAGTCCCGGAACAGATCGGACCCCAGGATCTGCCGACGGGGGAGCCAAGACCGCTCCTCAGGTCCATAACCCTCCCAGTCCACCAAGTACTGGAAACCCCGTCCCCGGCGTCGGACGTCCAGGATCCGTGAGACGGAGTGGGCGGGCAGACCGTCGATGACCAGGGGGGCCGGCGGAGGGACGGCCGGGGGACAGAGCTCGCTCTCCACAAACGGCTTCAGGAGGGAGACGTGGAATGTCGGGTGAACCCTAAGCGCCGCGGGGAGGGCCAGGCGGACAGCGGAGGGGTTAATGATCCTGGCAATGGGGAATGGACCGACGTACCTGGGGGCCAGCTTGTTGGACTCCGTCGGAAGGGGGAGGTCCCGTGACGACAACCACACCCGCTGTCCCACCTTATATTCCGGAGCGGGGGTGCGATGTCGGTCGGCCAGACGCTTGTTGTTGGCCGCGGAGCGGGTGAGGGCTGCCCGAGCCGTGTTCCAGACCGCCCGAATCCGCCGGAGATGTTCTTCCACAGACTGGACCGCAACCTCCCCCTCCTGGGCCGGAAACAATGGAGGCTGAAACCCAGAGCAGACCATAAACGGGGACATACCTGTCGCGGACGCTGGCAGGGAGTTGCGGGCGTACTCGACCCAGGGCAGAAAAGTGCTCCAGGACACCGGATGCTGAGCGGCGATGCACCGGAGCGCCGTTCCTAGGTCCTGGTTGGCCCGCTCGGTCTGACCGTTGGACTGTGGGTGGTAGCCCGAGGACAGGCTGGCGGTCGCCCCCACGGCTTTGCAGAAGGCGCTCCAGACCCGTGATGCAAACTGCGGCCCCCGGTCCGAGACCACATCCGCCGGGATCCCGTGCAGCCGAAACACGTGCAAAACCAGGAGGTCCGCTGTCTCCAAGGCAGATGGTAATTTAGGGAGGGGAACGTAGTGGACCGCCTTGGAGAAGCGATCCACGATGGTCATCACGGTGGTGTTCCCGTCGGACGGTGGCAGCCCGGTGACAAAGTCCACCGCGATGTGAGACCAGGGCCTCCCAGGGATCGGCAGAGGCTGGAGCAGACCCGCCGGGGGCTGGTGAGACGCCTTTCCCCGGGCGCAGATCGAACAGGCCGCCACAAACCCCCGCGCATCACGGTCCAGGCCCGGCCACCAGAACCGCTGACGGACGAAGGAGGCGGTCCGCCGAGATCCCGGGTGGCACGTCAGGTTGGATGAGTGCCCCCACTGGAGCACCTGAGAGCGGGCCGCCGCAGGAACGAACAAGCGGTCCGCGGGCCCCCCCGCCGGTAGCGGGCCGTCCCGCTGAGCGTCCCGGACCACCGTCTCAATCTCCCACGTTGCTGACCCCACCACGCAGGCGGGCGGGATGATGGGGGCCGCATCCAGGGGCTCCTGGGGAGAAAAAACACGGGAAAGAGCGTCCGGCTTCCCGTTCCGGCTCCCGGGGCGGTATGACAACACAAACTGGAAACGGCTGATGAACAACGACCACCGCGCCTGCCGGGAGTTCAGCCGCCGAGCCGCCCGGAGGTAGGCCAAGTTCTTGTGGTCCGTCCAAATCAGGAAGGGTAGCTGGCTGCCCTCAAGCCAGTGACGCCATTCCTGGAGGGCGAAGACGACCGCCAGCAGTTCCCGGTTCCCCACATCGTAGTTCCTCTCAGCCGCGCTCAGCCGCTTGGAGAGGAAGGCGCAGGGGTGTAGTTTCTGCGTGACCGGGTCCCGCTGGGACAGGACCGCCCCCGCCCCAGTCTCCGACGCGTCCACCTCCACGACGAACTGGCGGGACGGATCTGGATGCCGGAGGACGGGAGCACTGGTGAACAGGAACTTCAATTTGCGGAACGCACCCTCAGCCTCGGGCGACCAACCGAAGGGCGTCTTCGTGGAAGTCAGCTGCGTGAGGGGTGCGGCCACCCTGCTGTAGTCCCTGACAAACCGGCGATAGAAGTTCGCGAACCCGAGGAACCGCTGCAGGTCCTTCCGTGTGCCGGGCGTCGGCCAGTCGACCACCGCGCTAACCTTCTCGGGGTCTGGCTCCAACCGGCCCTGCGCGATTATAAACCCGAGAAAGCTGACGGAGGAGACGTGAAAGACACACTTCTCGGGCTTCACGTACAGCCGGTTCTCCAACAGCCGCTGGAGGACCAACCGCACGTGCTGACGGTGCTCGGCGAGGGACCGGGAAAAAATCAAAATGTCATCGAGATAAACAAACACAAAACTACTTGACATGTCCCGAAATAAGGCATTCATAAGCGACTGAAACACGGCGGGAGCGTTAGTCAAGCCGAACGGCATCACCCGGTACTCGAACTGGCCCAGCGGAGTGTTGAACGCCGTTTTCCACTCGTCCCCGTCCCGAATCCGGACCAGGTGGTAGGCGTTCCGGAGGTCAAGTTTAGAAAAAACCTGCGCCTGACACAAAGGCTCAAACGACGGGTCGATCAGGGGCAACGGAGTCTTATTCTTGGCCGTGATCAGGTTCAGCCCGCGGTAGTCAATGCAAGGACGCAGCGACTTGTCCTTCTTCTCGACGAAAAAAAACCCGGCGCCCAAGGGCGCGGAGGACGGGCGGATCAGGCCGGCCCCCAGGCACTCCTGAATGTACGTCTCCATGGCCAGCCGCTCGGGACGGGAGATGTTATACAGGCGGCTGGTGGGGAGCGGAGCGCCTGGAAGCAGGTCGATCGCGCAGTCGAAGGGACGGTGCGGCGGCAACGTGCGCGCCCGATCTTTACTGAATACCTGGGCGAGGTCATGGTACTCGGGCGGCACGGCGGACAGATCGAGGGAGGGCGGCGGCGCAGCGGGACCCGAGGGCGCGGGGTTCGCTGCCCGAAGGCAGCGAGCATGGCAGGCCACACTCCAGCCCGCGACCGACAGCGTTGACCAATCTAACTGGGGGTTATGGAGCCGCAGCCACGGAAGACCTAACACTACCGGAGACGCGGGAGACGGGATGAGGAGGAACTGGATTGTCTCTGAGTGGTTACCGGAGATACAGAGAGTGAGAGGGCTCGTGCGGTGGGTGACGTGGGCGAGGAGGCGACCGTCTAGGGCGTTGACCGTCCGTGGGCGATCAAGGGGTTCCCGGGGCAGCCCCAGCCGGGCTGCGAACCCGGAGTCCAAAAAATTGTCGTCGGACCCGGAATCGACGAGAACTGACGTTGAGTGGCGACGAGACTGGGACACTAGAATAGCCGGTAAAGAGACACGGGGCAGGGGATGTGCGGACGCGGCGTTACTCACCAGGGGGTCCCCGCTCCCTGGCGAGCCCCCCCGTTTGGGGCCTCTGGGCACGCTACCGCACGGTGTCCCGAGCGCCCACAATACAAGCAAAGTCGGTGGTCGAGTCGCCGCTGACGTTCTGCCGGAGACAGGCGAGCCCGCCCCAACTGCATAGGCTCGTCCGCCCCCGGCCGTGCCCCCGTCGGGCCTGCCCAAAATTCGACGGCACCCGGACTCCCGAGAGGAGCCGGGCAAGAGTCCTCCCTGACTCGCTCGTGGCGGCGTTCCCGGAGACGGTTGCCAATTTGGATGGCCAAGGAGATCTGTGATTCTAACGTCGTGGCGGCGCTATGGGAAACCAGCACGTCCTTAATCGCGTCAGACAGGTTGCGCGCGAAGATGGTCATAAGAGTGTGGTCGTTCGCCCCGCTCTCCGCGGCCAGGATCCGAAAACGGATAGCAAAATCTGCCACCGACTCGGATCCCTGCCGCAGAGAGAGCAGCCGGTTCAAAGCGTCCTGGCCGCGCACAGGATGGTCGAACACCCTCCGAAGCTCGTCGGAAAACGCCGTGAACGACCGTAACGCCGGCGACTGGCTGCCCCACAAAGCGGTGGCCCACTCGGCCGCCCTACCGCGGAGTAAGTTTATGCAAAACGCGATGCGAGCCCGGTCCGACACATAGCTACCTGGCTGCATCTCGAACACCAGCGTACAGTTCAGCAGAAAGCGGCCGCACCCCCCGGACTCCCCGGCGTATGGTTCAGGAAGAGGAACCCGTGGTTCTCGGGCGACGACCGCGACTGGCGGAGCTGGTGGTGCTCCGTCCCCTGGTGGCGCCGGGATGCTGGGCGGCGCTCCTGTTGCTGCAGCCTGCTGATCCATCTGCCGAGCTAGTCCGTCCAGCCTGTCCAAGATCTGCTCCAAAACCTGCTCATGTCTTCCGATGCGGGCCTCTACGGAGGCCGGGTCCGCTGGGTCCATACTGTTGTTGGTCGGGTGATTCTGTCAGGGTACGTGACAGGACCCAAAAGCAGACGGCACGTGAAGCAGAGGAGTTGGTGCAGAAGTCGTGGTTTTATTTACAACACAAGTATAGAGTGACAGGTAGGTGGTGACAATACTCAGGTGCAGCGTAGCGTTTTGCTCAATGTCCTGTTTGTAGCGTATCAGCATAGCACAGTAGTCCGGCTCGTAGCGTCGCAGCGAGATGACGTAGCGACACCAAAGCTTGGCATGATAATCACCCGACGCTGGCTTGCCGGGAGAGGAGCGCCTTTAACCCTGCCGTGATGATGTAATGCGTTACAGCTGTGAGCGCCGGGCGTCCCCCTCCCGGCTGGCCAGCTTCCGTCTGTTTGTACGGGAAGAGAGAGAGAGACACTTTTAGTAGGCGGCCAGGATTTAATGTGGCACCCCCTGGTGGTGGCGCCCTGTACCCCCACAGTGACGTTGGATATACCGTCAGAAACTCAGAGCTGTGTCTGTGTCTTTTTTCCCCTCAATGTTTCTTGTGACCACATCCAAAAGATTGTGAAACACTTCTCAGGAGATTTGATTTCACAACCGGATGTAATACAAACCTACCAAGTTCGACAGGGTGTGAAAACATCTATATTCTCAGTTGAGTGAGATAAAAAGCAACGGGCATATTGTAACCATCCTAACCACCAAGGCCAAGGTCTAACTTTCAAGCCTACAAAATGACAAAGGATCCATTCTAGACACAACCCTGTCTCGAATGTTTTGGTTGAAGGAGATATTCAACATTCGGAGCATTAATGTAGCAGAAAACACTTTTCTTGCATTGTAAAAATATAGTGGAGTAATGTCTTTTACAGAGAATGAGCTCAGCCTCCCCCTGTGTGTTGGTGTTGTGCGGTTACAGCTGAGAACAGTGCTCTGTCAGCATGTTTGCCGTAGTTTGGACTGCACCGTTAGCACCGTTAGCACCGTTAGCTTCAAGCTGCACGCTCAGGCGTTGCCATGTTGAGAGCTGTTTAGTAGCAATCAAAACACCCCAAATATTGTGTCTTGCGGCTTTAAAGGTCGACTCTACCTGCATTTGTTTTTTTTTTAAATAGAAACACCTACTAAGCCGTTGACGGAAATAAAGTAGCGGTGTAGTTTACCAAAGTAGGATCAGCTAATCATTCAAGCTGTGCACACTGTGAAAGCCAGCCCTCGACGGGTTGATGCAAGTTTTGCTAAGTTTGGAGTTGTTGTATACTCTCTTGTTCGGCGAGATGAAACGTTTCTTTGTCAAAGGAGTTCAGCGGCTTCGGTTGCCATGGCTCACCGGATTGCCGGAAAATGTACTGCACATTCATGCCCCAAAGAGAGTGAGCCGTCCCCATTTTGGCTTTCTTCAACACTCGGGTCACAATGTAAAAGCAACGATTCAACCTTTTCCGGGAAGTATGCTTTGTTCACTTTCTTACACCAGGCCTGATGAGAAGGTCAGTACTGCTCTCATGTCTGTACACTAATTAAAACGCTTCAGCCAGCAGCCTGTGCGGCCACAAAAGTTCCCCGTTGCATGTCTCTCTATTTCTATCACACGACCCACCTTTATGGTCAGCATGCTGTGTGCTTCACCCCACGCTTTTGCATTGTGGAGAGTAATTAATGCTGCATATTTATTGTGTAGAGAGAGTTGAGACAAGTGTCGGAAACCAAGGTGTTGGAGGACGATTTGGGATCATGGGACCGGAACTGCAGCCAAAGATGAGTTTGAGACGAAGGAGTGGAAGGACAGATTGAGAGAACACAGGGTTGAGAAAGGGCTCGGCTTGGTGCTATCACCCAATAATGGCGAGGGAGAGGAGCTGCACACATTCCATACGCAATAGACACATAAATCACGAGAGGCTTCTTGTTTCGCAGAAGCCATCTGGGCTTAATCAGCGACATAGGACTTTTGAGTGAGGAGTTGATTAAAAACATACCTAAGATAGCAGCACTCCCATATTCTGGATTCCTCATGGCATGCAAGTGTAGCTTTTGTTCACACTGTCAATATGTAACCAAGTGTTAGCCAACCAAGCCCACTACCTAACCTATTTAGACTTATTGTACATCTCTCACTCCTTGAAGCAGACATACAGTGGGTAAGTGAAGAGCTCAAAGGCACATCAAGGCTAGAATGGAGACACATGTTCTCAGTTCCTCCTCGAAAGCGTTCGCAGTATTGCACTTTGTTGTTCACATTCAAAGCAACATAAATAGTTGTCATGAGTGAGGAGAAAGAGCTCAGGAGCTCCTTGGTGAAGTGGTTGTGAATGTCATATATTTAAGAAGTGACAGCTATCGTCAGACACAGCCCTCTCATTCAGGAAGCTGGAGAGGGGTTCTGAGCTATTCAACCATCTGTCAGTATCTGATGGAGTATGATGGCCTTTTAAATAGTCAGCTGAGGAGTTGGGGCCCCTGTGCGGTTCTCTACCACTGACTCCCAACCACAGAGTTTAGAGTTTGGTTGACCGATCGCTCTTGGTTGTTCCAGCTACTGGTACTGATGATTAACCAGTTAGCTTATCCAGTGGGGAAGGTTTAGATATAAACCTATTCTAATTCTGTAACCTAATGCTAAAGTCGAACAAAGTGGGCAGTCTCACAAGCTCTGGAACTACTGTGCCCCTTTTTTCAATTTAAATTACCATCTAACAATTTCAATACACTTTCGAAGACATTTCTCAAAGTCAAAGTGACCCTACACAGAAATTGGATTCACCCGGGTAACATAAAGGAGCATAATACAAGATGGGGATTGCCTCTCAACGGCTCTCAACATGGCGACTACACCTGTGCTGGCGGCTCCTGGCAAACGATGCTGACAGAGCTAGCGGTGACCGCCATATGAGAGCAGTGTGGAGCTGCAGCCTTGAGTGACCCAGTGGGGCACGTCAGGAAGTGAGACTGTCTCCACTTGATCTGTCCGCCATCCTCATGCATGTCCTAACATGTCCACGCATGAACTAACAAGCAGTGTTGGCAGATTAGATTGCCCGTTTTTTGCCAAATCACAATATATATCAATTAACCACCCAACCCGTAAAGGAACAACTTCAGAAGAGAAGGAGGACTATTGCAGGCAATGTTTCTAACTTACTTGGAGCGCTACTTTGACACCTCATGGCGTTTTTTTTTTAAAATGTAAGCGCGTTCCACTAAACATTGAGGCATTGAATCTGATAAATTGGTGTATTTGGTGCAAAAATGTATCTGCCTTAGCTGTGGTTTTATTGCTGTATAATAAGACATCCGGATTACATTAACGGCGTGTGTTCTCCTTACTGTGGTGGTCGTGTCTGAGCTTCCCTCACCTCTGACCTCTGACCCCTGACCCGATGATGCTTATGTTCAGGCATGCAGGGCCAGGCCCCCTCCCAGCAGCATCTCCTCCCTCCTTTCCTTCCGTCCTGCTGGACTGGATGGCGTGTGTTTTTTTTCCTTCTCCAAGACGTTTACTTCAGGCAGCGCTGCCCCTCCCTCTCTCTGCTCAACGGATAGCAGCTCGCTCCTGTATATTGTTTTACAGAATAAAGAGTCTGAGAGTTTACACACATGCGGTTACAGTCTGCAATCAATATAAAGTGCTTTAATATCTGTGTACATTATTTCCATCTGAGGAAAAGGAATTAATTTATTTTACAGTAGTTCTGCCTATTCGCTAATATATACAAAGACTTAAATGTGGTGTACATGATGATGTCTGTTTAGTGATAATAACGGCATGTTAATATGCTAACAAACAACCTTTTTTTGTTTTGTTGGGTGTGTCTCATAGACAAATCCCAGCCACCCTTCCTCTCAGAGGAAGACGGGTTCGGATCAATTGATTCTGTTCCCGTTTGACCAAAAAGGAATTGGTTCAGAAGCCGAAAAGATAGCAAGTTTTTCTTCCCACTGGTGATACCAGTCTCATATTCTCCAGGTTAAAAAAAAAAAGAAGAGTATTAAGTCTTGCACGTAATACTTCTTCGTCTTCTCATCATTAATAGTCAGTCTGTGCATGTTTTTTGGATATAACCAAACATCTTTAACAACAAAACAAAAGCTTGTGGGTAATCAATGCGATCCAATCTTGCTATTACTGGTAGCATAAAGGACTATACATATAATGGCCCAGGAGTCCTCATGGCTCTTAAAATGAGGGGGCTAACAACCATGGTTTACAATCACAAATGGTTCTGGGTAGAACCTCCGTTTCCCTTTAGGAAATAACCTTTTTTTCTAAGAGTGTGTGTTAGTAACAATGTATCTATGTTGTGTCACTGTCTGTTAAATTACATTTTGTTAATGTTCACCAAGTCCCCATTGCACTGTTGAGGAATAGGTCCCAAGCTCTCTTATCCATCCACGCAGCTCATTGGGTGTCATTCCGAATTTGTATATTGAATCTGTTTTGACACAATGGCATGATGATCAAAAAACACTTATATTTGATCTTTCTTTTCTTTTTCTAGACTACAATCTTCCTGAGGCCAAGAGCATTTCCCACACCCTTGGTTTCAGTTCCAGATCCATGATACACACACCCAGTCGCGTCATGGCTGTGAGTACCGCCTGCCAGTACTGCATTACACTGTAACATGCAAGAAAATATGCAAAGAGCCGTCCAGTACTAATCAGTGCAAAATACAGTAGGTTTGGGGATACATTTACTGAAACTTAAGGACAGGAAACACAACAACTTAAAACTTTGCACTTACAGTGCCTGGGTGACTGTGGCTCAGTAGTTAGCAGGTCCGACTTTCGACCAGAGGATCTGTGGTTCGATCCCAGGCTCCGATAGTCCATGTCGTTGTGTCCTTGAGTAAGACACTTAACCCTCATTGCTCACCGTTGCTGTGTCTACTGTATATCATGTAAGTTGCTTTGGATAAAAGTGTCAGCGAAATGTAATGTACAGTGTTCTGTAAGGTTGGCTCTTTGATATCACTACAAGAAGTACAAGTTGGTTTAGGTATTCATATACTGTGTGAGAATTCACTGTAGTCCCTCAGCCAGAAACTAGTGAGTTTTCTTGGTGGAGTTTACTCTTGTGGTCCAAACATACAGTGGCAATCTGGTTGGTAGATTGTAATCACCAAGGTAATTGCTGAGGAATAGTCCCCCCAATGCTCTCGGCTTAATTGCTATTTGTTTGTCGCACTGGGTAAGACAAAAGTCAAGTACTAAACTGTCTCCAGACAATCTGGCTGAAGCCATCATACTTCTGCATTAAGGAAGAAAAAATGCTCTGGGTTGTTTGTATTTCTTTAAACCAATCACAATTATCTTGGGCGCCGTCTTATCAAGACATTGATAATAAGTGAAGCAGCAGAGCTACGCCTCCGTTGCTTAGCACGTAAAGTGACTACCATATTATCAAAGTACGCTTAAATATGATAAATATACATGCTATTGTAACTATCCAATAATAAAATCTTAGACAAGACAACAGACCATGGATGCCCCATGTGTTAGTAACTAACCAACAATCATTGTTGTGCTAATTGCGCTACTAGCTTCTAGCCGACAGCAGGTTTCTTGGGAGCTGAGACATTATTACATACACCATGCCACAGGCAGCATGCGGCATACAGCCCATGAATGTATTAAAAGATAATGGAAGTGAGGAGTGGGGAGACTGTGGCTCAGTGGTTAGCAAGTCTGTGTTTCAATCAGAGGGTCGGTGGTTCGATCACAGGCTCCGGTAGTCCACGTTGTTGTGTCCTTGAGCAAGACACTTAACCCTCATTGCTCACCGTTGCTGTGTCTACAGTCTACTGTATATCATGTAAGTCACTTTGGATAAAAGTGTCAGTGTAATGTAATGAGGAATTACAGCTAATACATTATCCACAGCTGGCAGGGAACCAGCTTATAAATAAGGAGTATTTAAAGTATTCGTCCTGGGAAGGGGGTTTAGCCTAAAACAAATAAAAAATCTACAGACGTCTCTGCGATCAGTCCAAAATGGCCGCAACACAACTGCAACGGCATCTAGTGGATGCTGCCAAAAAAAGCTCAGCGCTTCGTCTTTTCGCTTCTATGCTCTTTGGCGACGGTGCCCTTGCAAAACGCTAACAGACAGACAAACAACATATCCACAGTCTGCAGTCCTGGTGAGTCAGGCCATCCTGACATGACCTCAGAGTCCTCAATTATAGCTGTGACCCTGGCTGAGATATGGCAGCACAGCTACATCGCTAAGACACAACCGGGGTTGCTAAAAAGATAAGAAGAAAAAAAAACATTTGTAAAATGATTAACTGAGTCGTCTGTTGTAAACATAATCCAACAGTTTAAAGACTGGTTGAAATGTACTGAAATGTGAGTGCAGGTGTCCTGAAGGTTTCCTGTGCAATGAGTCCGAGTGTACTCACCTTCTGACATGTTTCTTGCCCCTTTTGTTGTCCAAATTTCAGTTTGTTCCAAGATGTCAAAACCAAGCCAAATCTATGAAAATATAAGTTGTAATAGTACCCCCCCACACCCACACGCACACAAACACACACCCACACACACAAGGCACTTTCAATCGTTCGTCCTTGGGACCAAAAATAATTACTTCTGTTTTATCTTTATTTAATTGAAGAAAATGTTGGCACATCCAGTTGTTGATTTCTTCAATACATTTAGCCAGCCCTTGTATGGGATTATAGTCCCTGGTGATATAGTTTTGTAGATCACACACACACACACACACACACAAACACACACACACACACACACACACACACATACACACACACACACACACACACACACACGTGTGTGAATAATGTTTCCTCTCTGTTGAAATTGTCTAACCCGGCTGGCCAAATCCAGAACAATGTAAAGACAGAAGAAAAATATAAACAGGACGCCGGCCTCCCTTTTAACAAGCCACTCTCACAATGCAGAGGCAGCAGCGGGCTTCCTGCAGCGTACAGTAGCAATGCTTTGATGGAGGAGAGAAGGAAGAGCGGGGGGAACCTCCTGCAACACCGTGTGTTGTCCTGGACAGTTTTGCTTGCCTCAAGCACGGTGTTTTGTCAAAAACTACCAAAGGCACTAATAAAGCAGCACACTGTGTGACTACTATGTGCTACACAAATACATAGTGGAGTGATATCTCCCTGACCAGATAAGGAAGGCGTTCCCCCCCCTCCGGTTCCCCCCAGGTTAACACTGTTAGCTCTGTCAGCACTGCTGCCGTAGTTAGCGCCGTCTCCATGTTGAGAGCCATGTGGAGGCAATCAATATGCTCCTAATTCCATGTTGAGCACATTTAAGAAAAGAAAATACGAGTGATACATTTTTCTTCTTGTCTGTAGCGTGACTGCTTCTCTATACTACTTTTTTGCAGAACGGGCGAGTTATATGCCAATGTTGCTTTTCAGCTATCTATCTTTCCCTGCTGCAGTTGTCTGCTAACCCTTTTATTTCTTCCCACACCACCCACCTTGCAGATGCCCACAGTACCCCTTCGCTCCCCTGGTTTCTCCTCTCGCTCTGCTGTGGAAACCAGTTCCAAGTCGGGCCATAAAGGAACCAGCGTGGTCCAGAGCAGCTTCCTGTCCTCCCAGCAGTCCCACAGCAGAAACGGACGCTCCAAGTCACTGTGCCAAGCAGACCAGGAGGCACTTCCCATCACTGTGTTGCCTCCTCCGGACTACATGATCACCGTGCCTCCCCTCGGCACCCTTCGGCGCAGCCTCAGCGGAACACTGGCCCAAGACAGAGGCTACTGGCAGGAGGAGGAGCTGCCATGTCAGTACACCTACAAGGGCCCCTCCCACCGCACCATCAGCCGCATCACTAACCGACAGCAGCACCACCAACAGCAACAGCAGCAGTACCAGCAGCAGAGCTCTGCCTTCGGTCAAGAGGGCTGGGGGGGGACCGGCAGGGGGGGTCCCCATGGCGGGGGACGGCTGGGGGACGCAGTGGCAGCAGCACGTGTCCAGGGCCAGCCACGGCATGGGGACAGGGCAGTGCCAGGCCTCCCTCCACCGGGCCGCCTCGCTCCGCAGCTTGAGGAGTGTTGGGAGAGGCGTGGATATCTTGGACGGAGCCTCGATACACAGCAATGACCCACTGGAAGAGTGAGGCACAGTATTCATTCATTCATTTAACTGGGTAAACATCTGGGCCACCTCTGGCCCGGGCCCTGTCAAATATATGTATGCTGTTGCCACATACGACCAAGTGGCACTCCATTATGACAGACATTTTGAGAAAACATTTTTCATGTTTATCTGATTAATTTCATAGACAAAATATTAAATTGTTAAATGAAAAGTATCAACAGGTTATGATGAAAATTACCATACAACTTATTACGTGTGTGTGTGTGTGTGTGTGCAGTATGCAGAGTCTGGACATGGCTACAGCTGTCAGATATCTGTCTGAGTCGGACGCTGCCTTGCAAGTTCTGGGAGCTGCATACATACAGCACAAGTGTTACCATAGCAATGAAGCCAAACAGCAGGTAACACGCTTGGTCATATTTCCCTCATTTGCTGAAATGTATTTATGTGTTATTGTTTTTATTTTCTGCTTCTACTTTTGTCTGCGTGGTTGTATTTACAGTACATAGCTCTCTCTCTCTCTCTCTCTCTCTCTCTCTCTCTCTCTCTCTCTCCTCTCTTCTCTCTCTCTTCTCTCTCTCTCTCTTCTCTCTCTCTCTCTCTCCTCTCTCTCTCTCTCTCTCTCTCTCTCTCTCTCTCTCTCCTCTCTCTCTCTCTCTCTCTCTCTCTCTCTCTCTCTCTCTCTCTCTCCCTTCTCTCTCTCTCTCTCTCTCTCTTCTCTCTCCTCTCTCTCTCTCTCTCTCTCTCTCTCTCTCTCTCTCTCTCTCTCTCTCTCTCTCTCTCTCTCTCTCTCTCTTCTCTCTCTCTCTCTCTCTCTCTCTCTCTCGGCCGTGTTCTGCATGGCGTTCCTGCTCTTGTTCAGCTTTCTCCCAGTGACAACCAAGAAGTGCGGCGTTTTGCCACCGCGCCACGCGGAACCTCATCTACGAGACGTCGACAACAAGGCGGCACTCATAGACGCCGGCGGAGTGACGCGCCTCGTCAGCATCCTCGGCCAACCTGACGAGGAGCTCCGGAAGACCATCACAGGTAGTACTGGTCTTTGACCTCAGACTGGTTCGAACGCCGATACGATCTCACGTCCATGCGTTGATATGCACCTGTAGTCCAGCCGTCGCAACGGATTCATCTCCAACCATATATTACTGGTTTGAAATAGTCAGCTATTCAGACAATTGAATGGAAACCAGTTTGTTTTTGGCTGCAGGTGTCCTGTGGAATCTGTCCTCCAGAGACAACCTGAAGGAGAAGCTGTCCAAAGAAGCTTTGTCAGAGCTGACGGAGAAAGTACTGATTCCTCTGTGCAGCAGCGTCCCACTGAGTCCATCGGAGAGAGACATCTTCTACAACACCAGCGGCTGCCTCAGGTGACTCCACAGGAGAGCCTGCTCATCCCAGTACCCGGTGTCTAACGCTGCCTCTGATTTAACACTATGGGTTCGGCAGTGTCATCGTAAAAAAAGTTGGAATTTGTCAAATTGGCCAATTCGTAACAGTTTTGTCACGTTTAGGATGAAAACGCCAATTTGATTTCAACAAAACTATGGTAGGTCCAAAATGGGAGGGGCCGCTGGTTTCCCCCCCTAAATGTTAAAAGTATAGTATGGCGCCGTCCGTCCCTTCAGAGGCTGATGGGAGGGTCACGATAGCCAGGTATTTGTCATCAATCAAAGTCTTGACATGACGATTGAGCTGGATGAAAAGTTCGAAGATCAACAACGATACTCCAAAAACAATGTTCTAACGGTGCTCCTCGTTGTTTCCCTCACTGTGGCCGGCTGAACGGCACTAAACACTACAGCATCCATGAACCTCGTCTGCCGTTGCTATGGAGTCGCTTGCTATAGGCAGAGGCACAAATCAGGGGCAGCACTTGATTGCTTTTGTTGGAAACAAAACGCCAGCATAATTTATTGGACCAGTCCTCAAAAGTTCATTTGAATAGAGGATCGCTTTGTGCTGACTACTGAATGCAGCTTCTGACTTTCTGGACAGACATAGAATTACATGCAAGTGCAGTAAGATCCAAGAAGTACCTTTTTATTCAAGGGGGTGAAGGTGCTACTGAAGGGTCTGAGCAGGGATTCACAAAGTTGAGCGAAAATGACTCCAAGATGAATTCCAGTGAGAGAGCTGCGTCCTGATAGCCTCGTGGGTTTAAGTCTTTATCTGTGTGTTTGTGTGCGTAGGAACTTGAGCTCAGTGAACGAGAAGACGAGGCAGAAGATGAGAGACATGCGAGGCCTGGTGGACTCCCTGGTGTCCTACATTCAACAAGAGGACAGGGCGGACGACAAGGTAACCGCCACAGCCTGTTTTCATACACTGTGAATAACGACGTCTGATTTGGAAACCACCATGCGCGTTAGGCCACGGCACCCTTCAGAACATCAGCAGCTGGGAGCATTGGCCACCAGAGCTGGAGATCAAAAGACCAAAAAGCCAAGATTACACCAAATGAAAGACTTCGCGGCACCGCCTGACTTTTTAATAACGTATTTACGTGAAAGAAAAAGGCATGTGTTTTTCTATACTTTTCAGGACTCAGGACCAAAACCAACAATGTGATGTTAATCCTGACTTCCCTACCATGTCATTATACTCAAACCCAAGACCACTGGTTCCTAGTTCTTTAATATTGACAACCTGCCAATCAGATACTTACCTAAATGTTGACTACATATGTTTTCTGACACCGTGAAATAATAGCTACAGTTGCTAAATCTGACAAACCTTACTTACTAGATTCATATACGATCTTTGGCCAAGTAAAGACTCCGGCTGCAGAGACCACTTCAACCAGAAGAGACCGGTTTCCTTTTGTCCCGTCATCAAGTTACTCACAGAAGCAATGTTGATTAGCGACCTGCCGCCGGGGGCATTGGCAGAATGGGGGAAAGCGATGGTCTGCTATCGGAATCTTTCGGACACTGTTCTTTGTAAAGATTATAGAAAGATCATTAGTGTCAGAGCTTAGAGGATTTGTGCAATTTGCCAACCTCTGTGTCTGAACTGTCATTCGCACCGGAGCACTCAGAACGATTTCAATTCCACTCACAGTAAAGTAGAAGAGTTCAGTAATGAAAAGGAACAGGAATTTGATCCGCTTGATTTTAGCCAATACCGATCGATCCATTATTAAAATATGCAGAGTTCTGCCTGATGCTGATACCGGCACGATACTACTGAGGATGTGAATCGGTCAAAGCTCACAAATATACAATGGGAGGAAATAAAAATGAATTTGCTTGGGGACTACTTTCAGCCGCGGATTAATCCACATTTGGCGCTGTAGTGAGTAGTCGTGTGTGGGGTTGAGTCAATATAAACTACAGTGTGTAGTTCTGCAACATTGTGGCTCACTGAAGGTTTTTAATAGTTTTCTGACTACAATGGAGCTCTACAGCACAGAGGAAACTCCTTGTATGTGCACATGTACTTTGCCAATAAAGGTGATTCTGATTGTGACTCCACAGTAAGGCATTGCATGACTTCTCACCAACTGTTCCACTTACATTGTGGCTTGGCACGTCTCACCAGGCTTGACTAAGGAGCACTGTCAAAAGGCAAAAAGAGCCACAGATTCTTTGGAGACACTTGGATAAACCTTTAACCAACTGGCTGATGATTGATAAACACACCGCTCCCATCAAACATCGACATGAATCCTTCCTATCTAACTGGACAAACATGCCATGGGGGGGTGTCCTTGGTTTTAAAAGGGAAAGCAGAGGTGGCTGTTCTAGAAATGTTATACTTGATCTAAATTCTTCACCAAGATCTGTACAATGTTGAGAAGGGGTAAAAGGTCATGTGGTCTAGTGTCCACCTTAAGTGGAAGTAGTCACAGTGACGTCCCCCATAGTTGGTTTTGAAGTCTCAAGTCTGGCATTGTATCCGTTTCCATCCACAAGTGACACAAGAGGGTGGACCTACAACAAGATGTTCTTAAGCCACCACAATGTTACATTTTACTTTCACTCACTAGAATCAGGGTGAAACCCACGGTTACAGTTCCCCATCAAAAACATAGAGTAAAGTAATCCTGCAAAAATATTCTAAATATAGTGTACGCTTCAACTGATGTTGATTCCCTTTGATTGCTTTGTACCCGTGCTGGTAGTCCGGTCTGTTTTCTCTGAACTCGCGCATGCTGACCGCCATCGCACAACCCCGCTTGTAAACAGCTGAACTACCTTTAAAATGTACTCATAATGCTACGTTAGTTACAGTTTGTTATTTACTTTCCACTTTTGCCCCCATTTGTCTCTTCCCTCCGTCTGTCTTCGTGTTTAGGGTTTGGAGAATTCATTGTGCGTGATGAGGAATCTGTCCTACCAGCTGTACGCGGAGCTTCCTCCCTCGGTCCGACTCCGTCTGGAGGGCCCGACGAGAGCCTCTGCCTCCAGGAAGGGCGAGGCCATCGGCTGCTTTACTCTGTATAGCAAAAAAGACACAGAGGTAAAAAATGATCACACGTCATGAAATTACACACCGGAAACACAATTTCAATGCTGATGATGCTCTGTGTCTGCAAGATGTGTCAACGATAGACAACCGTTTGCTGTCGATGTTCTGCGTACAACTTTAGAAGGTGATAATACGTTAATGTTGTTCCGTTTCCCTTAGTGGCCAACATACAATCTATTAATACTGCATCAAGGCTGCATCAAAGGTCAAATAAAGTATTTCATAATCAATTCACTGGAAGTCTAAAGTTAATTTATTAGAAATCATCAGTATGGTTGCGTTCAGTCAGTGATATGTGATTTTACCAAAAGAGTAATCTTTCATCCCTTTTTTACATTTTATATATGTATGAATTGATTCAATTTTTGACTTGCATTACTTACCCTACAACACGATGATACGTTTTTCCCACATGCTTGTCCACTTTTTTAGATTCAACGCTGATATAGTCAGAAGCGTGTTGGATATGATGTCAGCCCACGTCTGCCACAGCCACACCCACCACATGCCTATAAGTGATGTCACTGCTATTCCTCCCGTCTGCCTACGATTGGCCAGATTGCCTTTCCATCTAAACAGTCCACATGCAACAAAATCCACTTATACTTACCTTAATGAGGGCTCTGATTTATCAATAGTAGATATTGAAAACATCCTTATGGCTGCTCTACTGTTTTTTTAATCGATATCCTTCTCTTTTGGACAACATCCACACAATAATTTTTTTTCTTTCCATCCTGCACGCTCAACAACATCCTCATTGTTGTTGTACATGGGGATCTGCCTGTATTGTATCCAGGTTGTGTGCATCCAGGTCATTGAACTGCCTGCCGTGTGCACATGATGTAGCCAGATGCACGTGCACATGCATCTCACCTCACCTCACCTCACCTCAAGCGCTCTTTGTCAGATGCACCGTCCTTATCGGACATTTAGAATATTTTCTTTTGCAATGTGCTCGAGTCATTTTCGTACAAGTGATTTTAAAGATATTCCACTTATCGAGCCTCGAAAAGCTAAGCTTTTAGGTCAAGCCGTTGACACCCAGCAGGTCAAGACTCTCTCATGTATCTCAGTAATAGCCAGATATTGAGCGGCCTCGGCAGATGGAAACTCTAGAAGTGGCCTCGGTACCTCGGGAAGGATCCGGTTCCAACATGACACACAATCATCAGATCACATTACTCCTTTATGCGGCAAGCAGCGGAGGCTTACGGAGAGTATGTATGGAGTGTGAAGAGGCCCACCACATACACGTCACATATATGTCCTCATAGTCGCCTTTAGAGTGGGCAGTTCTGACTGTACGACATGCTTTCCATGTTGCTTAGAGCAGATCATTAGTCAAGGGACATAGAGGCTGAACAGGGAGGATTTATATGTGGCTTTAGAGGGGCCCGGGGACAGAGACAGATATCCTGACAACTCCTGACTAAACTGCTGTGACCTGCCTTTGGTCCGAGACGGAAGAGTTTAAAAAAGCCAGTGGGCCAAATGAACAGTGTGCAAAGCCCCTCCCTGGAGCAGTGATCGTACTACCATAGCCTAGCAACGGTAACTGGCACTGCAGGCATGCTACGTTTTTTTTCTCCCCCACACACTGACGCAATGTGCAAGGGTACTGATGCTGAGCGGGATACTCTGCGTTTAAAGAGTTTCAAAAGCTTTTCCAAAACCAAAAGGGAGAGAAAAAACAGTATGCCTGTCTGTTCGTTCTAATTGAAACGTACGGTGTGAAATGCCATAATTAAATCTCACCTCAGTCTCTTTAGTCCACGTACGTAAGCTATGCAGCCAAACAGGGT
Source organism: Cottus gobio (assembly GCA_023566465.1). Taxonomy (NCBI): domain Eukaryota; kingdom Metazoa; phylum Chordata; class Actinopteri; order Perciformes; family Cottidae; genus Cottus; species Cottus gobio. Next base: position 24,245,086 of record CM042224.1, on the reverse strand, counting down.
TATGTTGGTGCCTCAGCACACTTATTATACTAGGACTATAGCAATATAAGGACTTATTTTCCCGTATAAGGTCAAGGTCCCGTATGTAGCGATTAGGATCATATTTAAGACCCATTTTACAAGATTCTCATTTTAAAATGAGACAAACAACTTGGAAACAATGATTTTTTTCCCGTCATCAGTGGTAACCGCTGTCTGAGCGATGTGCAGTGCAGTCTTTTGATAGGTTGGTACTGGCCTTTAAAAATTCCACACTGAATTCAACATTGATTTTGATTGACATTTTGCAGACTCTGAAAAGAAATATCCTACTTGCATTTTCTTTTGTGTTGGTCAGAAGAAAAAAAAACAGTGGCCTGATCTAAATAAATCAGAAAATTAATGAATATTTGGTTGGTTAAAAGATTTACCTTGAAGAAAGTGGTAAATAACATTGATATATCATATTTTATGGCAGTTTGTTGAGGCGGACACATTTGTAAAAATAAACCCAGGTGTGTAGCTACAACAGAATGTACTGTATGCCATCCATTCAGCCATTTTCCACCGCTTATCCGGGGTCGGGTCACGGTGGCAGCAGGTCCAGCAGGCTGACCCAGACTTCTCTCTCATCCGCAACATCTACCAGCTCATTCTGGGGATCCCGAGGCGTTCCCAGGCCAGCTGGGAGATATAATCCCTCCAGCGTGTCCTGGGTCTTCCCACTGTATGTAACTGTACAATTATAGACATTTTCTCTCCCCGACAGCATAACCAGAATCTGTCCATACTGTCTGAAGTGTCCCGACAGCCTAGGGGGGCTGAGTGGCTGTGGCACCCTAATGTGGTGGCGCTGTACAAGCTTGTTCTGCAGAACAGCGACAGCAGCGCCAACAGCCGCGAGGCGGCCATCGGAGCCCTGCAGAATATCACTGCAGGAGACGCCAGGGTAGGATTAAAATCGTAACATTGTCAGATTTTCTTCCTTAAGAAAAGCAAACAACAGCAAACAATCAACAGACTTGTGTGATCCTTGCCCCTCTCTGCCAGTGGGCGTCAGTGCTGAGTGGGGTGGTGGTGGAGCAGGAGAAGATGCTGCCCATCCTGCTGGATCTGTTAGACACCAACAGTGACATGGAGCTGAGGCCCCTGACCGGCCTGCTGAGAAATCTGGCCAGACACTCCGCCAGTAAAGACTACATGGGTAAGACACAACCCAGGATGGTGTTGAAATGATAATCTCCCTTGTGGAATACAAACGTAACAGCATAATGGGTCTCCCCGAACGTTAAATGTTACAAAAGGAAAGAGGGCTGTTGAAAGAGTGCCGTATGAACGAACCAAACCGACAGAGGTCAGAGCTTTTCTCTAAAAACCATCCTGTGCGACACACACCCTCAATCTTTGTCCTTACAGCTAAGATCATGGTGAACGTTCTGGTGTCCAAGCTGCCCAGTGATGGCCTTCAGAAAACGCCATCCTACGAGGTGGTGGTCAACATCTGTGGAGCCATCAATCACCTGGTCACCTGCAGTTCCTTGGCAGCCCGCGACGTCTCATACTTCAACGGCCTGCCGAAACTGATCGGCATCAAGACAATCCACGATAACAGGTAAGACTGAACTGTACCGCAATCCTCAAAAGTCAGTGTTGACCAGTGAGAAAACAGAGCTGCTGCATCAGAAAGCAGGATGAGTAAAAGTTAATAACTCACCATACATTTTAAATCTATGAAAACGTTTACTTCACACTCTTTATAATTGGTTAATATTTTTTTCGGCCCTACAATCTTTCAGTTTGTAAGTTGTGACCTTGGTGTGCTGTCAATGACTTGTCACATGCTGGAGCTGTCACTGCTCTCCCTTTTGGCCATTGGCCACACACAAACAAAACCTTTTGCTAATTTGTCGGTCATTCAAGTGTTTAGAACTCCCCCTGCCTCCGCTGTGGTATTTCCTGCTTGTTTCTAACCGTCTGCCACTGTGTCTTGATTTAGCTCTGGGAGTCTAAAAGCTGCCAGAGCGGCCTCGACTGTCCTCTGCAACATGTTCCAGTACAGCAAACTGCACAAAGACTACAAACTGGTGAGACCCACATCTGCCGGTGCCCAGATACACTATCACCTCAAAATGTTTAATACTTGTGGCACATGGCCACGCAGCAAAAACAAAGAACTTGAATTCTTGGTTCAGGCCAAAAGACAGAAAACAATTAGAATGTTTTTTGATTATTTGTTTACTCAATAAAATTACCTCAATCATTTCTGTAGTTTACTTTTGGTCTCCAGCAACTCCCGTGGGAAATATCCGGCTCTTTAGCTGCTTTGAATGCTCTAACTATGCTCACCCAGCCAGCTGGTTGTAACTCTGCTGCTGCTCATTGATGGGCAGGTAGCAAATATGGGTTCATGGGGGCCCTCATCTGGAAATATATCAAATAAACAAAAAGACGGTGAATATTTGGCCATAACTGTCCTAGTTGGACCCCAAGCCTTGAAAAGCTGAAAACTGAAGTTGACATAATGGCTCCTCCTCACATCCGACAGAATTAAAGGTTATAAGCGGAAGCTTGACACATTTTAACTTGATGTAATAAACTGGGATGCTCCATCGTCGTTCATTTTTGAGTGCTGGAAGTAAGTGTTTGTATCTTTTGCTGACAGCTGAGCACACCAGAGTTAACTTGAAAGCTCCTAAATGCAGTTGTTTGTTTAAAGTGCAAACAGCTGAAGAGCTCCTGTTGGGCGGCAGCAGCGAGGGCTGTTATTTCTCACAGTGCTTCGGGTTACTCGCACCGGTGATTTCACTGTGGTCTTTTCTTCAACAGTGTTTTGAGAGAAGGACAGTACATCCATCATAAGAAAGGACAGATTACAGTTACTGAAATGACTTTGGCTTTGGTGCTGACTGTTAGAGGCAGCCACTGATTGCCTTCAGAGAGCTCTGCAGTGCTGTCACTACCCTGTGACCCGGCAGCCACCTCATTGAGTGGCTCTGGTAAACATCAGTTGAGGCTCAGAAACCAGATCACAAAGCCTTAATTGAAGTAGTTTACCCCCAGTGTTGTAATAGTGGCTGGCATAAAGGACATTCACTCAACATGGCTCGGGTCCTGGTCCTGTTTATGCATGGTTGGTGGTAGGGTTGGAAGATTAGACGAAGACCGATAGTCGATTACATCGGCAGTTAGGTTTTCGAGCACTTTTTTTGTGCGATGTTTGTCATTTCGCTAATGTAATGGTCTGCCTCAGAAGAATGAGAGCTGCCTAGCCACTGCCCAGTGGGGTGTAGAGAAAGCATATTTTCACATCTAATACAGAGTTAAAAGGGTTTATTTTGACCAAACCAGAGTTACAGATCGTTAGAAAGAAGATGAACTGTGACGAAAGAGTAATTTGTTGTCATTCTGCGGTTGGTAACAATGGCCACGTCGTCTCCGTTGATACTTTACGTGTTTCCCTTTTACGTAGCTTTATGCGCATTTCGAAGTACTGCATTAGAAGAGCTGTATGGAAATGGTAAATTCAATACATCTTTCGCAAGACCTCAACCCATTGAAGGCTTGTTGATCACGCTGGAGTGACCAACACAACCACGTTGGCTGAATTGAGACAGATCCTGCTTGAGGAGTGGAAGACACACACAGCAGTGTTCACCAGGCTGGTGAGCAGCATGAGGAGGAGGAGTCTGGCTGTTGTGGCTGTGGATGGTTCTTCAACACGCTACTGAGGCTCCTGACTGTTTGTTAAATGAATACATTAATGCAAATATGTCTTGTTTCCTCCTGGTTACTGATAGAGGCTTGTCTTTCCTGTATATCTACTCGACTTCTAATACCAAAACAATAACAAATGTATAAAAATATGTTGGATGACTCATCTTCACAGAAATTTATAAATTCAGTTGGCACATTTTATAACCTTTTTAGTCTGACAAAATTGGAATTGACAGTTAGCTATAGCTAGCATAGGGATACCATAGTAGGTGTGTTTGCATTTTAGCTGGCAAATATTGTTGACCGTTTTAAAGAAAAAAACAACAAATTAGACGGCTAAAGGACAAGAGCAATATCAAGGGTGATCTGGCTGGTGAGTTACGGCTAGCCTTAAACTAAATAGACTTACAGATGTTTCTTGAGCTGTTAACTCTGATTGAAAAATATAAATTTGATGAACTAACTTCTAGTAATTAGAGGAGTGAGGTAATGTTTAAACCCAATCTTGATGGGGAAAAAACAAATACTCCTGCAAACACGCTTAGCAGGAGTCTAGTGGAATTCATACATTTGCTAAGGTTAATCAGCATTTAAAAACACATATTTAAGTGTATTAAATTGTAAATGAATATATTACATTACATTACATTTAGCTGACGCTTTTATCCAAAGTGACTTACATGATATACAGTAGACCGTAGACACAGCAACGGTGAGCAATTAGGGTTACGTGTCTTGCTCAAGGACACAACAACATGGACTACCGGAGGCTGGGATCGAACCACCGACCCTCTGATTGAAAGACAGACTTGTTAAGTGGTTTATTGCAATACAAATATGCAAAGTATACATACATATATATATATATATATATATCTGAATGATGGCTGTTGTTACCGATAATCCTAATTCACCCCCACAGATTTACTGAGTTGTGTTTGCATCTCTCACTCTTTAAGTGTTACATTTAAGTCGCTGAACAAAAGATTATGGTAATGTGGTATTTCTTTTTACACTGCTGTTTGTGTGAATGAATCCTTAAGAGTGAAGTTAAAATGGAGAGCAGAATGTGTGAGTGTTGGCTGACATTGTGCTCTAAATATTTGTCTCCAGATGGTTTTCTCTTCTACGTCTGCACACATCTGTTTTATATCTCATTTGACCTCCACTCCCTCTTCCCATTGGTCCTCCTTTGCTCTGTCCTGAAAGCCTGTTTTTAGCCTCTGGCCGTGTCTTATCTGAGGATACTTGGCTCTGCAAATGCAAATATTTTCTCTGTAGCTGACGGTAATTAGATTGAGAATTACTAAAGTTCTTATCTGCGTCAGGGTGGCCATTCCAGGAACTCAGTGGTGACTGGTGATGCATCTTTTTTTACTCCAAACAACCGATTTCAAACAATTTGATTCATTTTTTCTGTCAAAAATACACATTGGAAAACTATCAGCAGGAAACAGAGGAGTCAGTGATAACCACTCTGCATTAACAGCAGATTGAAAGTATAGTGAAATATGTCCAGTGAAGATTTAAAACAAATTAACTGATAATTTGGCAGCACAATAAACTGTAAACGCAACACCGGCATATTAACACCATATCAAGTTAATATATACAGTATATATATATAGAGAGAATGAAGTCAGGTGATGTAGCATTACATTACATTACATTTAATTTAGCTGACGCTTTTATCCAAAGCGACTTACATGATGTACAGCAGATCGTGTAGACACAGCAACGGTGAGCAATGAGGGTTAAGTGTCTTGCTCAAGGACACAACGACATGAACTACCGGAGCCTGGGATCTAACCACCGACTCTCTGATTGAAAGACAGACTCGCTAACCACTGAGCCACAGTAGCATAAGTCCGTAAAGGGAGGAATTTGGGATGGATAAGTAAAAAAACAAACAACTTGCACCCAGGAGACCCCTGTTCCGGTCCCATGTGAAAGCAAACATCAACCATTGACTTATTTTGAGTTAGGTTTGAAAATTGAGTTACATTATGTAACGTTACGTAATATTTTCTGGATTATGTAACATCACATAACATTGCGAAGCTTATGAAACTGAATTAACTTAAAAGGCATACCTAACCTAGCATACCAAATGTTCCTATTTCAACGGAAACCTCAATCTAACAAAAGTTTTTTTTTTGCCAACACCTAACCAAAATGTTCTTGTGAACAGTTTATTTTCAAAGACAGCGTATGGAAGTAACAAGCGGCATTTGACAAGCGACAAGTTGAAGTCAAAACTGATGCTACGAAACTCCGTTGAGTGTCATAGTTAGACGCGTTGGGCAACCAACCAAGCTGCCACAGTTGGGAGTGAGAACGTGTTGACCAGCGTAATTTATTCCAGTGTCAATATGAAAATATAAATTATTGCAGCTTCCTGGTTACACATTATTGTTGCTTTTACAACAGCTGTGCTGGGAAAGAAACAGAGTTTTAATTCTTGCAAGTATTTAAATTTGGAATTAACTAAATAAATCTGACAATGTTACAACTAAGCACTAGCTGTTTTTTTCACCTGTTCAAGAAGTTGATAAAGACTCAAAGTGAGTGGCTAACACGATTAGAGCAGTCTCAGCATGAACAAGAGAAGCGGTCCCTTTTATGGGAGGATTTTTCACCAATCTGCTGTGGAATGCAACGCTGATTAAATTGGATTACACTTCATCCCTCTATTACCTCAAATATTAAGGGTTTGTATTTTGTAAATGGCGATAACTCATGAAAAAGAAACTACACTTACATAATTTTAAAGATGTAAGCTCCTTTATTTTTTGTCTAACACAGTTACGTCGCTCCTTCTCTCTACATTCTTGTGGGGATCTCTGCTTTATCTCCCAAATACATCAACTGCCGCTGTCTGGCCTGGGTTTAGTAGAGTTTGAGTGACCACTCGCAGCAGGAATGCTGAGGATCTGGCCCGAGAGGTTTTTCTTTTGTCTCTTATGTGCCTTCTGGGATGAATAAAAAGAGAGTTTGGTTATGTGGACTTGGCAGTCCCTTAACACTGTTGTGTTCTCCCTGTATAACCTCCCTCCTCCACACACACTGAACCTGACACAGCAAAACCAAAGCCATGTTTATCTCACAGTTTTGTTTCCCATGGGAAAGTTATTACATTTTGATAGATATCCCGTTGTTTGTTTGTCCTCAACCAAATCTCATGCAGTTCAGTGTTCCCCCTAGGTTTACAGCTTCGGGGGTGGGGGGGACCTACCGACCGACTAACGCAAGCACAAAAACATAAAAGGAAACATGGTGTTAATTTATTTTAATTAACACCACAAAGTGTGCAGTTTTTGTCACTGCAGTGGATTTTTCTTGGCTTTTCAAAGAACATTTCCAGCGCCTCTCGATGTGTGTGTGTGTGTGTGTGTGTGTGTGTGGGGGGGGGGGGGGGGGGGGGGGGGGGTTCGTTTCTGCACTTGCACTCGGAGCAGAGCGACTTGTCCCATCTTCACTACCTTGGGAGCGTTTAAAAAACGCGGATATATCTGTTTTCTCTCCACGCGACATATTATTCGACGCTCTCTGCCGGCTGATGGGAGTGCTCTCTGCGCACCTGTGTGCGCGCACGTGTCTGTGTGCATCGCATCGGGGCGGAACTCCGCCGTGCGCGTTACCGAGAAAAAAGTAGAGTTGTAAACGCGCGACCATGTAGAGACAGAAATGACATGCTGTCGGGTAGATACGATCAATAACATAAGAACATTTATTTAGTTTAATAAAAGAACAAGGTGTTGACGACCTGTTTATAGGAAAGGGAACCTTAAATTACTTCTGTTGTGATCTGACGCTGTAGAGAAAATTACTGGGGGGCGCAGGGTTTCTTCAGGGGGGCGCACCGCCCCCCTATTATAACGGTAGGGGAAACACTGCAGTTCTCACAAAAGTTGTCTCCATGAGTCACAGTACAATCAGCACGCCATGAAATCAGCTGCTTTTTAATATTTCCTCATCAAAAATAAATGCCGGCATGAAAACATTTCCGAAGCTAATCCGAGAGGTAGAACGTAAAGATTGTTGTAAGAGTCACAAAATAATTAATATCCACCCAGTCACTCTTTAAAGTTGCAATAATCAATATCCTTATATTAACAATGCATCACATGACTATATCTAAAAGTGAAAGGTGTCTTGCTTAGTGATCCCAGGTATAGTTATTATTTGAGATAGTTTCCTTTCAGCTTCACGAAGCATTTTAGCTCTGTGTTCATGTCTGAAGCAGCAGGCTGCTCTTTTCGGTGAAGAGGCTCCGATAAACCCACTGTTCACTACCTACCGAGCACCAACACGCCTAAAGACGAGCCTGGCGACTAGCTGGTGGACGTATAGGAGCTTTAAGCAGCTAACCGGCCGGATATTGATGTCAGGAGTTGTTGGAGGCCCAAACAGAGCTTAAAGGAGAGTGACTTATTTTGCTAATGTTGCTATGTGTCAATAGACAACCATTTTAAGATACGATGTAACGACTTTAAACAGGTATGTCAATGTTAAGTTCACATTGTGTTCTGTTTCCCTTAGGGGCCAAAGTATGTCAAGGAATACTGCAGAGAAAACTATTTAATTTTTTGCTCAATGCACAACAGACTGTAAATTATGTTTTGGATGACAGGTTTTTTTTACTACTCCATGAAAAATACCTTCAATCAGTATTATATTACGCATTATATTGTTTACAGAATGTGAGCTGAAACTTTGCGGTCCTGAGAACAGCTGACAAGTGGTGTTTATGTCATACATATAATGACATATAATATATATGTCATACTTAACCCATTTTCAGTTAATTACCCCCTAAAAGTCATCTCTCTAATATATGCCGTCACACTTGATAGGTTACGACCGATTAATTGGCTTTTTCTTGCTTCAAAATTGATCCAGTCGACTAAAAACATAGCAAGCCAAGCCAAGAAAAAACTGTGGATTAAACAGAAAGTTCACAAAAGACACTGTGTAATACGAAAACACATTAGGTGGCAGACAAGAATATATATATTTAAGTAGGTGGGTGTGTTGTGTCAGAATTTCCCCCGGGTCATTAAACAAGAATCACATACATGTTAAGGTGTTGCAGGGCTTTTTACACTTGAATTATGTTTAGTTTGTGGTAACATTTCAAGGCATTGTGTAATGAAGTTTAAATCAAAGCAACGTGGTGGCAGAGTTTTGAACAAGCTGGAGGGGAATAAAGACATGCAGGTGAAAAGTGTTTGTATTGTGTCTTTATGTTTTTCAGAAAGGATTTGCCAGACGAGACTTCACAGATGTCACCGTCTAGGCCGCAGCACATTACATGATTCATTCAGAGCTTTTGGCCTCAGCGTCACGGTTGCCATGAGGAAAAGAAGGGGAACAGTCGGGCTTAATGAGCAGAGCAGATTTAACTGTGATGGACCAGAGCCAATGGAACGATGGACTTAAAAGGTTGATCCTCTGTGTGTTTATCTTGGCATAGCTTGCAGCAGATAGCCTGTGATGACGGGAACTTCATGGTGTCCACACATACAGTGGACTTCACCCCCAAAGCTACTACTCTTTGTGTGTATTAGAGTTTGACTGATATGTTTTTGACGCTGACACTGATTAAAATTACTTTGAATTAATGTTGCTGATAGCTGATATACATAAATGATGTCCATTTTAGAGATATGCCTAGTAATATTTTGATGATGAATAGATAAGGCTAGCAGATACTAGGGATGATATATTTCTAGATACTGGCTCAAGGGATAGCAAAATGAGTTCCTGTCTCCCTCAGCTGTACTTTAGCGCTATTTAGCAAAGGTTACAATGAACATTGTAAACTTTTTTTCTGCTAAATATTAGCATGTTAGCATTGTCACTGTGAGCATGTTTGTAAAACAAACAAGCTCAGGTCTGTTTTCTTTCAGATGTTAAAGTTGGGGTATAGCCATTTTCTTTAAAAATGGAAGAGGAAGTAGCTCCAGGTTTCATTTCAATGGTGCTAAATTAAAACATTTCAGCATATCTGTTGACTCCACACAGCTCTTAAAATGGCAAATGACAGCAACAGTGCTGACAGAGCTAACAGTGTTTAATTGAGGGGAAAGCCAATTCTGTGTCGTTGTGTCCTTGAGCAAGACACTTAACCCTAATTGCTCACCGTTGCCGTGGATAAAAGTGTCAGCTAAATGAAATGTAATGTTATGTGGGCGCTAGCTTCCTTAAACCTCTGTCATTCGGGACGCCGTTATCGGTTGTACCTAGCTAGCCACACTAACGTGCGCTAAATTACAAGGGCGGACGAAACCTCTATGTCAACAAAGCACAAAGAAGCTCAGATAACAACAGACACAGAGGGAGAGTGTCTTCATTCTCTGCTCCACTATCATTTTTACATCGCAAATAATTGTTTGCTGCTACATTCATGCTCTGAATATTGTAGGGAGAATCTTTAACTTTAGATATCGGTTATTCACATCTTGTTCATTTGATGTTTTGCATTTTGTACATTGGCTTTTTTTTCTTTTTACTTCTATCTTTCCTGGGAATGCTCTTATGCACAGGAACTTAAGCATTTTATTATTCTTTGATAATAAAAGAAAAACTGGAGAAACAGCACGAGGGGCCACCGTGGCAGTCTAAGAGAGGAGCGTCAACTACACCTCAGCAGACATACAAATTATTGGCCAAACAACTGCTGGTTCAGAATTTGACCACAAAGGAGCAGTGCAGAAATACCACCAAGGCACTAAACTTGGAAACAAAACACAAATTAACCAAAACAAGGCAATTAGCCTGTCTTCACAGGATAGTATCTTGAGGCTTCCAATGAGTAAAATCATGACCTAGAAAAATATACGGTTTGTGCAGGATCAGAGAAGATAGGGTGTTATTTAAGAATTAAATCAGAAACTCCTCCTCTTTCAGATATAATACATCTAGTCAAACAATGTTAGATTAAAAGGAGAAGCCTCAGAATAATGTCTGCTGAGAGGCATGGGGATTTCTCCAGAAGGACGTGTGGGGGAGAGCGCGGTAACCTTCGGACCTGCTGGAGGAAACTGCAGACCAGCAGCAGCACTTATCTCTAGCAGATGGAGGAAGGGTGGGGCCCAGCCTGACCGGGGAATGAAAGGCCTGGATGTGTCGTGGGGAACGCTGGAGAGGGGCTTTAACCCCCCAGGCTCTGCCGAGTGAAGCATTCCCTCTACTGACCAGCAGGGAACTCCTCCAGTTGCAAAAGGAAGTCAGATTATTTTCAAGAGAAAATGGCTACTTCTCTCTTGATTTATTCCCTCAGTAAACATTGTAAACATGAGTATATCTCAATCTCTAGTTTCAAGTCTTCTTCAATACAGTAAATTGTGCTCGATTTAGAGTCAAACAGACCATAAAGCAGGGGGTGCTTTAGGGCGGCCTTACTGTGATTGACAGGTTGCTACCAGAGCCGTATATGCTGCCTCAACATCACTCCTCCATCTTCCAAATACGGAAATTTCAGTTCAGTGGTGAAAAAAACTCAACATAGGGTTCAGCCGTATTCAAAGATGGTGACGTCAAACCCGATGCTTCATAACCGCAGTACACAAACCAATGGGTGACATCACGATGACTACGTCCACTTCTTATATACAGTCCACGGCTTCAACACAAAGAACACACACCCTCTGAAACAGAGTCCCTTTTCTCTCTTTAGAACATGTATGAACGCTGTGATCGAGACGCTCTTAATGGCGTTGTACCGTAGTTTTTCTAGCTGGGGCTCTGGTTAAGCTTTGTAATTCAGTATTGAACAACTGTTTTGTGGCTTTTTTTAATTTATAAAACTAATAAATACAACAATTACTGTTTTCTGTGATTAGCTATCCAATTTATCCCCGTCAAAAGGAGTCGTCGTCGTTGGCCGAATGTGTATCCCATGATGCACTAGCTCAAGTGTCATCGAAACAGGCTGTGTGCGCTGACGTCAGGTGCCACTCACAATGGAATAACATGACAATCTCCCCTTCTTAGTAATGACAGTATTTCTTTTTTTGTCATACCATTTCTATTGAAAAAGTAATCTTTTTTTTTATAAAATAAAATAGAACAATTAAAATAACCAAATAAATGTGTTTTGGCTTCTTGAGAAGTGGCCAGGAAATTACATCAGAAGAGGACCTTTATCACCTGAATAAATAATTGGGGCCTTGTATGAAAAAAGGAGGAAAAAAAATAAATAATAGGGTCTTGACTGAAAGATATGTATATAGTTTTTCTATATTTCGATACCGTCCTTACACCCCCACAGATTTCAAAAGCCAAAAGGTCTTGATCAATAGTGTGTTGTGTGATTTGAATAAATATATGAGATTCAATTTTCTGTTTTTGTGTTTCTTTTGTATTTACAATGACGTAGCTATGTACAAATTTATGATAGCCCAGTTTGTCCCGAAAACAACTACAATGATAAAAGGTAAAGTTTGCTCTTCTGGCCAACATTCTCCCTCCTCGTGAAGCTGTAACGTTTCATCTGCTTCATCACATGGGTTGCAGAGCAGCCTGTGAAATGTGCCTCATTCCCCACCCGACCACAGAAGCCTTTGACCTCAACCCGAGCATTCCTGACCTGTCACACATACCAGCAAAAACTCCCCAACCTGCTCACGCCCACTAACGCGCTGACTGAGGGACCGATAAACATAATCCTGAAGTAAATATGACCTCATTGGGTGCATCATGCTGAATGTATCCGAGTAGGGATGCAACGATACCACTTTTTACAAACCGATACGAGTACGAGTATTTTTATTTGTGTACTTGCCGATACCGAGTACCGATACTTCTTAGATTTGGTCTCCATGAAAGTGCAATTAATTTGGAGGCAGATTTTATTTTATCCTCTGCAGATTATGTCAAGCCTATAGTACAAAATTAACAGAAGGCTATCCCAAGCTTTAAACTTCTCGTGGAAGTCCCTCTAATGTCGGACCATAAAACGCCCCGTGTCCGGGTTCATAATGTAAGCGATAATATTAGGGATCGAGCAATTATATAGGAAGCTGTGTTCCAAGTTATGTTTCCGGTGCTTTTATTGTGGAGGGAGAAACGGAAAGGAAAAGAGTGGAATTGTGGGATATACGTGTGTGAAGGAGATAAAAAAGTGGTTCAAGTTACCCTGCAGCGTGTTTTCATTTTATTAGAATTACAAATATAGACACACAACAGACACTCGGCTACAATAATATCATCCGTAGCCGCACAACAGCGTCTGAATGAGGCCGCTGCCAGCGCTACTTCTGGTGGATCAGCAACAGTTTGATTCAAACCGGCAGGACGGCAGTAATTTTTTACTGTGTGAACGCGACGCACATTACTCTACACACCTTGCTGCAAGAGCCGCAAGAGAGCGACGAAAGAGCCGTATGCGGCTCTGGATCACGGGTTGCCGACCCCTGCCCTAGACGTTGAAGTCAGGTAGGACAACAAATCTTTTTCTCCACAAAGCGCGACCAGTTTGTTGTAGTGAAATACTGTTGAGTGGTATCGGTTCTTGGTATCGGCAATTGAAACCGATACGAGTACGAGTATTTTAACGCAGTATCGGCCCCGATACCGGTATCGGTGCATCCCTATATCCGAGTATTCTTTTTTTTCTACTAGGTTTATAAATTCTAATAACTTATTTTTCACAATACTCGATAATCCTTATAAGCCTGAATGCTCGTTATAAAGGTGTATTTATTTAAAAATACTACCTTCATTTTAAACTTGACAGTGTAAAGGTAGACCCGCAATTAAGTTTAAATGTATTCCCGAATAATTTGATGGATATTGCCTGCCCTCTAGTGGCAGCACTACTGACGCTACAGCCAAGGATGTTTCACATGGTTGTCTGTTTATATATCTGTATTATAACATATTTTACAGTTTTTTAATATGTTATTTATTTGAATCTACATTCAAAGTGGCTATTGCTTTTCCCCCCCATTTATTCACAGAAATAAAGTTCATTTTTCAAACAGTAAATGAACCATCTGGTCACAATTACATTTTTCTTTAAAAAAAAAAAATAAATATTGGAACAAGCAGATAGTGTGATATCCCTCTCAAAGTGCACAATGGATTTGGAAGCAAAATCACCTGAGAAAAGCTTGTGTGGCTCAGAGGTGTGCTTTAGCCACCGACCGTTCCCATATACATCATCCATCAGGTCACCTGACCCTGACACATCTCAATAATCTAAAAAGGCAAACGTTTGAATAATTACATCTTCATCTATGAACCACAGAGAACAGTTTCTCGTACTTTTTAAAAGTCTGGTCTTTCTGCGCGAGAATATAAATAAAGATTATTATTGTGGTGTTTAGGTCTATTCTCCAAATGTAGGCACAGTTAACCGTCTCAATCAGACAGGTTCAACTCAGGTACATGTGGAGACACTAAGCTTGTATGCGATCAAACAATAAGTAAAAAAATCTACATTACCATTTTACGATTGTTCTTGAAAAACATTACTTTTCATGGTTAAAAACTAGGAGAAAGAGTCTTCTCTTTTATCTTGTGTGAGAAGTGACTGGATCAACAAATGTCTGCTATGGGTTGTTTGTCATCAGTAAGTTCAAACTTTAACAGCTGTTCGGTCGCCCCTTGCCTCTTGTTGACGTTTACATGATAGGTGGCGTGTTCATTATAGGAGCTGGGGCCTGTTGCACAAAACTAGGATAAGGGATTAAGCCAGGATATCTTGGTGATCCTGGCTCAATTGATCCGTAATCCGGTTGCACTAAAGATGGATAGGGGGCAGGAGGATATGTTATGGTATAAATTACCATGGAGATTTATTCTGTGGAGCTAGCCTGCTCCAGACCAGGCTAAATTCCAGGATCTATTTAATCTCATCCCTAATGTCAGTCAGCAGTCACCACAAATGGAAACCAATAGTTATTTCACTGCTCACTATACATTGTTATCACATATAACTAGACCCACTGTCATTATTTAAACGTTTGTGATCATTAATTTCAATGATTTTGGATAAAAAATGATTTTTAGATGATGTTGCTATCATTAGATAATTTACAGTTTCCCATAGACTATAAGGCTATATATAAAATGATAGAATATTAGGGCCACAGAGGGAAAAAAAAGACAAGTCATAATATTGTAACCAGTTGTTTTAAAGGAGGACAGTTGTTAAAATGACAGATGTGGGGCATTTCGTGAAATTGTACTTCAGTACTTGGTATTTTTGTCTTGTTTTCAGTAAAAATATCAACAAAAAAAAAAACTTAAATAAAGATGTATTTTCTTGATTTGCTAAATGACCTAGCAAAATAAGTATAGTTTAGACAAAAAATATAAACTTTAAGTAAATGTGTGCTTAAAACAAGCAAACAAATAAAAAATCTGTCAATATAATAAAAATTCTCTTGAAATAAGTTTACTTTTTCCATAAACACTTAATTTTAGAAAAGTTCTCGTTTCACTGGCAGATTTTTTTGCTTATTTTCCTAGGTAATTTTGCTCAAGAAAATATTTAAGATTTTTTTTTTAACTGAAAACAAGACAAAAATACTAAGTAAGAAAGACATTTTTGCAGTGCAGTGAGCAACCGACATTGGGTCCTTTGAAAGGCGCTATATAAATTAAAGTGATTATTATTATAGCTCATCTATTTATTCAATTAAATTTTATTTATATAGCACTTTTCACAATTGTTTCATTCTGTCAAAGCAGCTTTACATTAATGAAAGCAGGAGAAACACACAAAAAAACGGTGGACAACATAAGAAGCAGAGTACAACGGCTAAGATTAAACCGTACTGAGCGTAGTAACGTTAAATAATAATGTAAGGCTTTAATAATAATTTATCATAGCTTTATACAGTGTGATGGAGTTACTTTACACAATTTCACTCATATCTGCAGTGCATTTCAATTAAAAATTTAACCGTTTCATAATTACAGTACAACTGCATTTTTGGAGATGTGAATTAAATATTTGAATTGTAATTGTGATGTTTCAGCGGAGCGGTGAGTGTGTAATTGTGCACTACTTACGCATTCAGGCGGTCTGCAATACTTTGCCACGCTTTTTCTCTTTGCTTTATCACTGTGGCGGTGTTGCCTTTCTTCTTAATTATATCTTTTACCTCCTCGTATGCCTCCATGAGGATTTGTGCTTCCGACGGGGAAAAGTACGCGGCTCTAGTTGCCATGGTAAATCAGTTAATCTGTGATCTGTGGCGGGGTCTATTTGAGTGAGCCGTGAGCGCGCACCTATCCAGGATTGGTTTCACCTGGCTTAATGAATCCGTGTCTGCTCATCCTGGCTTGGTCTTTGTGCAACCAATTAAGCCTGGACGCACATGTTTTGGCTTCATTGAGCTCAGCTGAGTCATTTATCCCGGATGTCTTAATTCTACTTTTGTGCAACAGGCCCCAGGTGAAAAAGAAGTCTGGTGAAGGGGCCACGTATGGGTCAAACAAGCACAGGACTTTGACGCAAGAGGCCGCTGTTTGGGTCAAAGGCTTAGTTATTTTAACATAACGCTTAATCACTTAATCACGCACGTTTTCCGAATCTTAACCAAACGGCGACCGTTTCACCACGTGTTTAAAAACGACCACCCTTTACGTTAGAGGACGAGTTGATCTCTCCCACCGGCAGCGCTCCAGAGCCAATCAGGGAGATTCCTGAGCCAATGAGCAGTTCACAACACAGTGATGGCCAGCTGACCGTAGCTGATTAGCCAATAAATGGACTCTCTGTAAACACTCTCTGGGTTTACACTCAGTGTAAACACAGCTATAGGAGTTGTGGTGGGAGGCTCCAGGGTTTTGGAAATTTAAAGGTCATTTTCTGCATAGACAAAGTTTAAATGATGGCCGTGAAAAAAAAGTATCTATGTTTACAAACATTTAGCAACTGTGTTAGAAAATATATGTACTTTTTGTTTTATTTTCTAAATAGTCAAAAAGGCACATAAAAACTTGAGGTAAGTCAGTAAACAACTCTGCACATTTTTTTTGTAAAAAACGTCTAATCATGGAGCGTAAATCTAAGATTATCTTTGTACAAATCTGAAATTACAACAAGCAGTTTAAATTAATTCAGTTCCACTCCAGGTCAGATTTGTGCCCTTTGGTTTCTTTTCCACAACTGAGTGACTGAGAATTATTCACCATTTCTGAGTAAAGAAGATTAAAATCATTAAAAACTATGGCTATAATATAATTCTACGGCAACGCTCCATTAGCCAGGACAACATTGAGGATACTATTAAGAGAAAACTTTAAAAGTGGGAATCTTTATACTTCTTAATCCAGCGTTTTCTTACACTTTGCAGCTCGTTTGAATTCTGTTGAGAGTGAAAATTCTGATGTGAAACCGGCCGGTGATTATACAGGACCAGGTATGTCCAGCGACAGAAACTTACATCACAGGCTTGACAGAGCCAACGTGGCTACAATACGCTACAATGAATGGCACAAGCCGACATTATGAAGCTACATTACAGGAATGTGTTGAATTTGGATTGGCTGCTGTTGTTTTTGTTGTTGACTTCATCGTCGTCAGACTCTTTCAAGCATTTCTATGTCCTCAGGTGTAGAAATTCTCCAGATTTCCCTAGATAACTATATAAATACATGCATATACTGGAGAAATCTACATTGGACCCCCACCCAGGACCAATGTGGACACGAGACATGGTTCAGGTAGGTTCGGGTCCCCGGATCTGTTTGAAGTCATCTACAGCTGTGTCCCACGTTTACGAACACCGGCGTCTGCCGACAGCCTCCAAAATGGCTGCTGGAAGGTGTGTAGCTTCCATACGTTTGCTGCTGAAGGAGGATGGAGACGCCCACTGGACATTTTTTTGTTTTGCTTTGTTCTCGGAATCCTGACAAGTGAGGAGCCACCCCTTTTAAGTACAGTACAGTATCCTCCGCGGGTTGATTAGATGGAGTTTGAGGAGTGGTTGTAATTTTAAGTCTATTATCTAGCTGCGTTTTTCTAGGTGATGGACTGCAGCCCTGGGTTGTGAGGTCTGCTGCTCTCAGCGCGTCTTCCTGTAGTAAACGAGGGCCGCCACCAATGCTACTGATGCTACGATGGCTACCGTCCTCCACCGAGAAAAGCCATGGATCACCCCCACCTGGAGAGACGGAGACAGCGAGATTAAGAGCTTTAGAAACCACCACCGAGTCCTTAAAGCAACACGGCTGACCCGGTCTTCGTGGGACAACGCAACACTCACCCAGCCTCCCTGCTGCACGATCCAGGGGTAAAGTTGCTCTCTGATGACCCGGAGAACCCAGCTGATGATTATTCGGATGTTCTCTAGGTGGTTGGACGTCAGTGCCTTTGAAACAAAAAGTACTCAGCATTAATGGTGCACTCTCTACCTGGTGAACCACTCGGGCACCCCCATGTCTCGTGTGTTTCTGGGTGTTACCTTGTATATGAGTCTGTAGGCCAGATGGAAGAGAGCCACCACTCGACCCCAGTTGATGCCGTCAGTGAAGATGCTCCTGGCCACCGTCATGAAAATGTCCTGAGCACAGTTGTCCTGAACCTGGTTGATCAGTCTGACGGGAGGAAATGCACACGGTTTCTTTCAAAATGTCCTCTCTTCATCATGTTAACCTGGTGGGTGTCTGTGCCAACACTAAAGAAAATCCCCAACAGGTTGGACTAGATGGACGGACAACCCCAAAAACATAACGCCTCCTCTAAAGGCTATCGTCAAAGTGAAGGCATAAAAAGACTAAATCTACCGTTTTCTTTGACTAAAACCAAACCAAAAAACTTTTAAGTAAAATGCCCAGATCTTTAGTAGGTGAGGTTGACTCAATATGAAGAAACATATCAAAAGGCATTTGACTGAGACTAAAAGAACAGCTGACAAAATGAACACTAGTGTACATACTCATGAAAGAGTCACCGTATGATTACTGATAACCAATGTGGGTGCGCGCAGCATACCGATGGAGCTCGGCGTTCCTGTTCATCTCATCTGCAATCTTGAGCAGCTGCTTCACCACCTCTTTGATCTCTGGATCCTGTAGTTCGTTGGGCCTTCCTCCCAGCTGCTCAGAGGACAGGTGTCGACTCGGATCCTCTGTGTTTATAAGCGTCACCACGTACCTGGGACGGAGAAAAACGGATTCACCGAAAGAAATTACCACATATTCAAACGGAAATTTCACAGCGCAGAGAACAACTTCGATAAGGCCTGATTTATAGCACTGCTTTCAGTTTTCACGTTGGGTTTAACTGACATTTCTGCTGATTAACGAAACTCAAATCGCAACAAGAAACAAAAGAAAGAAACTACATTTTGCAAGAAATTCCGATGGTGTGGCTACTTCTGCCCATATCCGGTTGCGCAGTTGAGGAGAAAGAATTGGCAAATTGTGACTGGATATTTTGAGATAAAGTTATTATAACTCACTAGTTCAAGAATAAAGTTGAACAATACTTTATAAATTCACAATTTGTCTCAATAGTCATAACAATTGCAACTTAATTGTCTATCTTTTTACGTTTTTTTATTTGTATTTAAATAAATATTTTTTTGTGCGAGCTAAAATAGATTGACTTCTGAAAGAGGCCCAGGTTCGTACACCTGAGCGTGAGGCTATTAGAGTGCTCAAGGGCGTACACCTCTGTGTGTGGTTTTCACCAATCAGAGCACTGTTAGATTACAGTTCTTAAATATTTTTGTTTTGAAAAATGCAAAATTAAAAGGCCAGATTTAGAATCCACAGTTTGTCTTTTTTGTTCATTCCGTCTTCTAATATCACCTAATCAAGCAACTAATAAAAACATAAACCACTAAAACCAAGATAAATATAACTGTCTACATATATGTATTTGTCTAACACGGTGCAACTGGGTTGGTACAACTGAGGGTGGACTGCTCAAGTGGTTAGGTTTGCTAATCGCTTAGAGCAGGGGTTCAAACTCAAATACACAGTGGGCCAAAATAAAAGAATCGAGGGCCGGACTGGTTCAATGTTTATTGCAAAACGTATTGCACATATTGAACCTGGAACTAACAAAGCTTGAGTTATTGCCTATAAAAACAACATTAAACAAATTAAAAATCTGTTACATCAATTTATTATGGCTCTATCTGCAGCTTTTCCAGAGTAATTTCTAATGAAGACATTTTTCCACAGGCCAACAGCCAAAAAATATTTTCCGCCAAAGAAAAACCAAACATGCCCTGTGGTACAAAGAAACAAGTGAAAAGAGGAAACATTAAAGCTCAGTGTGCTGCTCTGTGATGCAGAGTAGTTTAAGCCGGATACTTGGCATCTCATCTTGGATGCATGTGCATCAATGTTTGGCGTCAGGCTCTGAGCTGAAGAAATCCTCAGGATTGGGTGAAGGTGTTCATCAGTAAGACGACTCCTGTGTGATGTTTTGTTTATCTTCATCAAGGAGAATAGTTGTTCACACGGGTATGTGCTGCCAAACAGAGCATTTGAGCATCTTGGACACACAGCTGCGGCATTATGTCGGGGCTGAAACGTGGAAACTGTGCAGCGCCCAGGGTCATACTTTGCCTCGAGTGTGGCACTACATTGGAGTTCAATCAGCTCCATGTTGATGTTGGTTGGTGCGCTTTCCACATCAGCTGCAAATGGATTGCTGAGCATTTCAAATCTGCTTTTTTGGGCTTCAAAGTCTGCAAATCGGCGTGTGAAGTCGGAAGTGTGTTGAGTTTTTCAGCAAACTGTGCACTTTGGAACGCGGCGGTAGAGACCGGCTCTTTCAGAGTTTGGCAGCACGGAAAATGGCTCAAGTTTTCTTGCAGCATCTGCGTCTCCCACAGGCGCAGGTTTTAAAAGCCCTCACTGCAGCGTACATGTCTATTATCACATGGCCTCTGTAGCGTACATGTCTGTGATCACATGGCCTCTGTAGCGTACATGTCTGTGATCACATGGCCTCTCTGTAGCGTACATGTCTATTATCACATGGCCTCTCTGCAGCGTACATGTCTGTGATCACATGGCCTCTCTGTAGCGTACATGTCTGTGATCACATAGCCTCTCTGTAGCATACATGTCTGTGATCACATGGCCTCTCTGCAGCATACATGTCTGTGATCACATGGCCTCTCTGCAGCGTACATGTCTGTGATCACATGGCCTCTCTGTAGCGTACATGTCTATTATCACATGGCCTCTCTGCAGCGTACATGTCTGTGATCACCTGGCCTCTCTGTAGCGTACATGTCTGTGATCACATGGCCTCTCTGTAGCGTACATGTCTGTGATCACATGGCCTCTCTGTAGCGTACATGTCTGTGATCACATGGCCTCTGTAGCGTACATGTCTGTGATCACATGGCCTCTCTGTAGCGTACATGTCTATTATCACATGGCCTCTCTGCAGCGTACATGTCTGTGATCACATGGCCTCTCTGTAGCGTACATGTCTGTGATCACATAGCCTCTCTGTAGCGTACATGTCTGTGATCACATAGCCTCTCTGCAGCATACATGTCTGTGATCACATGGCCTCTCTGCAGCGTACATGTCTGTGATCACATGGCCTCTCTGTAGCGTACATGTCTGTGATCACATGGCCTCTCTGCAGCGTACATGTCTGTGATCACCTGGCCTCTCTGTAGCGTACATGTCTGTGATCACATGGCCTCTCTGTAGCGTACATGTCTGTGATCACATGGCCTCTCTGTAGCGTACATGTCTGTGATCACATGGCCTCTCTGTAGCGTACATGTCTGTGATCACATGGCCTCTCTGTAGCGTACATGTCTGTGATCACATGGCCTCTCTGTAGCGTACATGTCTATTATCACATGGCCTCTCTGCAGCGTACATGTCTGTGATCACATGGCCTCTCTGTAGCGTACATGTCTGTGATCACATGGCCTCTCTGCAGTGTACATGTCTATTATCACATGGCCTCTCTGCAGCGTACATGTCTGTGATCACATGGCCTCTCTGTAGCGTACATGTCTGTGATCACATGGCCTCTCTGTAGCGTACATGTCTGTGATCACATGGCCTCTCTGTAGCGTACATGTCTGTGATCACATGGCCTCTCTGTAGCGTACATGTCTGTGATCACATGGCCTCTCTGTAGCGTACATGTCTGTGATCACATGGCCTCTCTGTAGCGTACATGTCTGTGATCACATGGCCTCTCTGTAGCGTACATGTCTGTGATCACATGGCCTCTCTGCAGCGTACATGTCTGTGATCACATGGCCTCTCTGCAGCGTACATGTCTGTGATCACATGGCCTCTGTAGCGTACATGTCTGTGATCACATGGCCTCTCTGTAGCGTACATGTCTGTGATCACATGGCCTCTCTGCAGTGTACATGTCTATTATCACATGGCCTCTCTGCAGCGTACATGTCTGTGATCACATGGCCTCTCTGTAGCGTACATGTCTGTGATCACATGGCCTCTCTGTAGCGTACATGTCTGTGATCACATGGCCTCTCTGCAGTGTACATGTCTATTATCACATGGCCTCTCTGCAGCGTACATGTCTGTGATCGCATGGCCTCTCTGTAGCGTACATGTCTGTGATCGCATGGCCTCTCTGTAGCGTACATGTCTGTGATCACATGGCCTCTCTGCAGCGTACATGTCTGTGATCACATGGCCTCTCTGTAGCGTACATGTCTGTGATCACATGGCCTCTCTGCAGCGTACATGTCTGTGATCACATGGCCTCTCTGTAGCGTACATGTCTGTGATCACATGGCCTCTCTGCAGCGTACATGTCTGTGATCACATGGCCTCTCTGTAGCGTACATGTCTGTGATCACATGGCCTCTCTGCAGCGTACATGTCTGTGATCACATGGCCTCTCTGTAGCGTACATGTCTGTGATCACATGGCCTCTCTGTAGCGTACATGTCTGTGATCACATGGCCTCTCTGCAGCGTACATGTCTGTGATCACATGGCCTCTCTGTAGCGTACATGTCTGTGATCACATGGCCTCTCTGCAGCGTACATGTCTGTGATCACATGGCCTCTCTGTAGCGTACATGTCTGTGATCACATGGCCTCTCTGCAGCGTACATGTCTGTGATCACATGGCCTCTCTGTAGCGTACATGTCTGTGATCACATGGCCTCTCTGTAGCGTACATGTCTGTGATCACATGGCCTCTCTGTAGCGTACATGTCTGTGATCACATGGCCTCTCTGTAGCGTACATGTCTGTGATCACATGGCCTCTGTAGCGTACATGTCTGTGATCACATGGCCTCTCTGTAGCGTACATGTCTGTGATCACATGGCCTCTCTGTAGCGTACATGTCTGTGATCACATGGCCTCTCTGTAGCGTACATGTCTATTATCACATGGCCTCTCTGTAGCGTACATGTCTGTGATCACATGGCCTCTCTGTAGCGTACATGTCTGTGATCACATGGCCTCTCTGTAGCGTACATGTCTGTGATCACATGGCCTCTGTAGCGTACATGTCTGTGATCACATGGCCTCTCTGTAGCGTACATGTCTGTTATCACATGGCCTCTCTGCAGCGTACATGTCTGTGATCACATGGCCTCTCTGTAGCATACATGTCTGTGATCACATGGCCTCTCTGTAGCATACATGTCTATTATCACATGGCCTCTCTGTAGCGTACATGTCTATTATCACATGGCCTCTCTGTAGCGTACATGTCTGTGATCACATGGCCTCTCTGTAGCGTACATGTCTGTTATCACATGGCCTCTCTGCAGCGTACATGTCTGTTATCACATGGCCTCTCTGCAGCGTACATGTCTGTGATCACATGGCCTCTCTGCAGCGTACATGTCTGTTACCACATGGCCTCTCTGTAGCGTACATGTCTGTGATCACATGGCCTCTCTGTAGCGTACATGTCTGTGATCACATGGCCTCTCTGTAGCGTACATGTCTGTTATCACATGGCCTCTCTGCAGCGTACATGTCTGTTATCACATGGCCTCTCTGCAGCGTACATGTCTGTGATCACATGGCCTCTCTGTAGCGTACATGTCTGTGATCACATGGCCTCTCTGTAGCGTACATGTCTGTTACCACATGGCCTCTCTGTAGCGTACATGTCTGTGATCACATGGCCTCTCTGTAGCGTACATGTCTGTGATCACATGGCCTCTCTGTAGCGTACATGTCTGTGATCACATGGCCTCTCTGTAGCGTACATGTCTGTGATCACATGGCCTCTCTGTAGCGTACATGTCTGATCACCTTTGGCTCTAATGAAGTTAACTGCTTGTGTTATGGTGCTTAGGGCTGGGCGGCATTCCCCTGGGTCCTAAGTCCCTCCAGGTTCAGCTTCTTTGCAATACATCGTTTTCTAAACCATGTCGGACTTTTCAAACCCTCCAGCCAGCAGACACAGCTCCTCTCTGAGCAACACGTTTAATGTAGCGACGGAGTTTCTTCTTGTTGTGATAGTGGGCGGGCTGTACCCAGCATGCAGTTAATAAATGTACAATTATTAGTGTTATAAGTTGTTTATGTGTCACAAACTGTTGTGTTTACCCTGTTAGTTGCGGGTTATTAATTGTTGTTATAAAGTTAAAACCATGACTCTATGGCGAGTCACTATGGGCACAAAGATGAGTGTTTCAAGTGAATGGGACCATTTCTCGCCGTTTTTGGCACTTTTCGGGGAAACAGCCGGGCGAATCTATTAGAAGTCATTGCACACGATTCCTGATCAGGCCGCACGTTTTGATGTATTTTGTATGCATGTGCTGGCAACGCCGCGCGACGAGATACAGGCCAAAGTTTAGGTGGAAGATGGAGAATAAAATTCAGCCTGCAGGAGTACATGCAGTGTGCTTGATGCTGCATGGCTCGTTGAGGCTTGTAGCGCATTGCCACACCGAATACGGTTCTTCTTTTGACCGGAGAACAGAGGTCAGATACAACTGGATCAAATCAATAAATGTTAGGTGTTGTGAAGATTTTCTTTTCACATTATTAATGAATGCGTTATATGGCTTAGCCCTGGATGAACTACGAATCTTAAGCAAGTTTTAAGTTTCTTTGAGTAGATGTTCATGTTATGCAAAAATAAACAATGACTTTAAAACACCTGATAAACTATGGGTTGTTTTAGGAAAAAATAAATGGAAAGCAATGCAATTTTTTGTGAACCAACTAATGCAGAAGGAAAAAAAAGTCTTCTATAAAGTCTTTGTCATTCTTTTCAATAACATATTGGCTCTCAGTCTACAAAATGCAACACTGCAGCTAGATTATATCTGACAGCGACATTTTGTTTGAAAAAACAAGCTACAATTCAATCGTGTTTTCGTCAACTGAGAAACGTCTCACCAAGTCTCTCAGAAGACCTCTCTCCTGACCTGATTCCTAGACGATCATACATGCACTTAGATTACTGTTGTATTCAATGTTTACTTCTGGTTTGACAGCAGTGTACCTTTGTTTTTCAAATGTGCTGTATGATTTAAGTTCATTATCATTGATATTATTCAAGTTGTAATCATGAGACTTACCCTCTGAGGACCACTGCTCCCTGCTCCATGATGGGGTCATCAATGACATCTGGAACAATGAGAAGTTATTAATAATTACATTACATTTAGCTGACACTTTTACTTACATGCTATACAGTAGATCGTAGACACAGCAACGGTGAGCAATTAGGGTTAAGTGTCTTGCTCAAGGACACAACAACACGGACTGGCTGAGTCTGGGATTGAACCACCGATCCTCTGATCGAAAGTCAGACCTGCTAACCACTGACCCACAGTCACCCCTAATCATTTCTAGCATTTGTTTAGAACAGAAAGCGTTTGTAACAGGAAAAAAAAAACAGCTTCCCAACACATCATTATCATGGGAAAAAGTGTATTGTTCTAACAAGATCGTTGATTTGTAACTTTAACAAGTTTTATCAAATATTCTTACGGCTTTGGTTTGACAACATTTTACGAATAGTTCACTATTATAGTTACAAAATGTGTCTATGTTTTTTAAATTATATTAATTATATTTTCTAACATCTATAAGACATTGAACTTTGACAAAAGTTGGGGATATTTTTTATGTACATTCAATTATATATATATATATATTTTAAAAAGGGTCCGTTATACTTTCAACTATGTTATGTCAACTCTACAAAAAGGTGGCTTTCGGAAGCATGCATCTTTCTTATTCTTGAATTTTAAAGTCCAACTTTAACGTACAGGGTGACGTCACCATCCCAACAACATCCGCGGCAATTCCCACACCGTGACATCACCAGTCCTGTCTCTTTACGCAATAAATCAGTTGTCTTCGTAGTTTGGTAGCAGACGGACACAAACCGGACGCAGTGAACTTGCCTCGGTGTCCGGACTCGGGCCAAAAGCTGCCGGTTTTATGACCTTGTTTTGTCACCTGTTGCACTTTAAACACCAGGTAGCGCGGACACGAGGCCTTTACGGGTCTTCATAATGCACGCGCTGCAGGAATCAACTTGCTTTCTCTACAAAGTGCCGAAACGAAAGCACGTTGAACCGTCGGGCCCGCTCTGGGAGACGATGTCTTATGAATGAACCACGGGGCAGAATAAGCTATCTGTAACAACACAGCTAGCTAACCCTAGCTCAAAAGTTTCATGACCAAAATATCTCTTCTGAACCGACATTTAAAAGTGGTCGTCCTTCATACAGAGTTTCCCTCCGGTAACACAACAGCCTCCGCGGTCGGGGCTGAAGTTCGGCTCTGGTTAGCCGGAGCGCGGCTGGCAGACGACTTGTTGTGGTTAAGCACCGGGCAAGTTTCGGGGTAAGGCAGAGGAGGCAACATATCCACCGGGAGCAGACTTTGATACAACACCGGTCCCTCCGTTCTTGGCGAGAAAACGTGGCGTTCCCTGTAACCCAAAACGTCTTTCTATAACATGCAGGGGCATTCACATAAGGTGTGTCCGTGAGAAGGGTGCCACTAAGTCTGCGAGTTCACCTGTCATGGCTTCACGTACCTTCCCCACCCTCGGCGCCCTGAGGCTCCCGGTCTCCGTCTTCATTCCCCGCTTCACGGCGGTCGGCCATAACTTTAAAATGTCGGTCAGCGCGGAGCGAGAGCTCTCGGAGCGATTTGGACGATCAAACTAGATGTTTTGCTTCCAGTGTTGAGCGCGAGGCTGCCCGCAAAGAAGTCACCAAAGTCCGGACGTATCCGTTATGTGAAAAGTTTTCACCTTCCACAGAGGAACAAGGAAGTGAGACGGAAGCGCGCGGTGGCCGCCGGGTGGTGTGCCTCCTTCTCTCCCCCTCTCCTATCTCCATGTGGGCTCATATGTCAACACGGGGATGAACTGAAACGAGCCAATCACGAGATCTCTGATTGAATGAGTAGTATGGGCAACTTCTGGGTTTCCTAATCCCCTGTCAGGGTGGTGACGCATGTTGTGACACAGTAAAAGCAGGCGATGTCAGAAACCCCACAACTGAATTTAAACACACGAATAAGCAATAACAATTAAGTGACAAAAACAAGACGGACAGGGTGGTGAGTCACGTGCCACTGGGAGTTTTTTAGGGTGTTGGTCCCTCACAGACACCATTTTTTTCTCACAGGAAACATGTTGTCACCTCACACAGAGCCTAAGGGAAAAGTAAAGGTGGCGTTATTAACAAAAGGAATAACATAACCATGCCGATAATTTGGATGTATTAAGAGAAGATGACAGCCCGTTTAGTCTGATGAAAGTTTGAATGTCTCAAAGGGATGCAAAAACGTTGATCCACGCATTTGTTACTTCAATAATGGATTACTGTAACTCCTTATTATCAGGCTGCTCTGCTAAATCTTTTAGGTCTCTCCAGTTGATCCAGAATGCTGCCGCTCGTGTACTAACGAGGACTAGGAGGAGAGATTACTCCTGTATTTGCTGATCTCCACTCGCTTCCTGTAAGACAGAGAATCGTATTTAAGGTCCTTCTCCTTACCTACAAAGCCTTAACTGGTGATGCACCATCATATCTTAGGGAGCTTATAGCACCATATTGTCCCACCAGAGAGCTGCGCTCAATGAATGCGGGGCTACTTGTGGTTCCTAGAGTCTTAAAAAGTAGGATGGGGGCCAGAGCCTTCAGTTATCAAGCTCCCTTTCTGTGGAACCAGCTTCCACTTTCAGTCTGGGGGGGCGGACTGAAAGTGAATGTGCTGAATGTGCTGTAACTCTGTTACGTTGATTCTGTACACATGACATCTATTGCTTCTGTCCATCCGGGGAGAGGGATCCTCCTCTGTTGCTCTCCCGACGGTTTCTTCCCTTTTTTTCCCTGTAAAAGGGTTTTACTATTTTTGACAGGGATGTCGTACGTGTACAGATTGTAAAGCCCTTTGAAGCAATTTTGTTTTTGTGATTTTTGGATATACAAAATAAATTGAATTGAATTGAAATAGTTTTTCAGGGCTTCTCAGGCTGCTGTGTTATTGGGCCCATAGGGCGTGTGCATAAGAAAACAGCTTATTTTTATTGGATCGACTGTACTACATTTGAACTAAAGGAGCCATTCCACAGTGTTGACTGTCAACTCAAATGTCGTGTGTGTGGCTATTAAAGCCACGATGGCTACAAGTGCATGCACATATAGGCACTTTTCTTTTTTTTTATTCTCCAAAGTGGTATTTTTCAGAGTAACAGCAAGGTTTTGCCTCACCTGCACCTGTTTGTATTTGTTGATTTGTGCAGTGATAGGAGAGGTGTGAGTGTTAGTAGCGGTTGCTACGTTGCAATTGCAGGTGTTGAGTTCCAAGTTCTGCAGCATTGATAGCCAGCACCCGCACGCCATATTACGAATCCCACCGCGGTGGAAAGCTGGATATTCCTACCCAATCTCACTCCTCCCTCCTGCCTGAACCTAACCAACCCAACCGACAAAGGCGACGAGTATAGCCAATCAGAAGGCAGAGAAAGGCCTTGTCTTTGGCATAGCAGAGTGTGCATAGTTTACCTGCACAGGCTTGGTCAAGAATACACTACGTCAACACACACAGAGACGTTTTAGGTCTCCTTAGCTTGCCTGTTTCACTTTCAGTATGCATTCTTAAACCCAGTATTCCCCGCATTCGGAACTCTCGTAATGGCGGCCCATGAAGGACATGAGGATGATTGCTTCTCGTGATCCACCATGGCTTGCTCTCCTTTTCAGCTCTATTGAGGTATTCCACCCGTACCTGAGGGAAATCAGGAGGAGGGAAATCAATCTTTGCTCACCAGCTACTGAAGTTGGTAATATTGTCTGCTTCAGCTGGAAGCAAGCAACCCTGATTAGGGCAGTAAAGCTGATCCCAGAACAGGAAGGTTGTTTATGGGTTCATTACATTACATTATATTACATTTCATTTAGCTGACGCTTTTATCCAAAGCGACTTACATGCTATACAGTAGACCGTAGACACAGCAACGGTGAGCAATTAGGGTTAAGTGTCTTGCTCAAGGACACAACAACACAGACTGCCGGAGCCGGGGATCGAACCACCGACCTTCTGATTGAAAGACCGACTTGCTAACCACTGAGCCACAGTCGCCCGTTCATCGCTGTGACGGACACCTTCACAACCGTAGTGTTTTATTGTAGGTCTGATTTTGATATTTCTTTGATTTCTGATGTTCTAAGATAAATAGTTGATCACTAATGAGAGTAAATCCTATTTAGTGTCTCATAATGAACATCTAATTCTCACCACACGGTGGCGACGATGAACCACATGCAGAACTCTGGCATGCTGGCGCCTCTGTGATCTGCAGACTGTTTTGACGGAATGAATAGCCAGTGGGGGAGTGGGTGGAGAAGCGTATTGTTGTGTTTTGATGATCCCTCTCCCCTCACCTCACCACACCCACCCACCCACCACCGCCACCACCTGCACCCCACAACTAAAACCTGCCTGTCAGGTTTAGGTTCAGCCATGTCCCAGTGAAGAAGTGTGTGGTCCTGACAGACTGGTAGTTTTCCACTGACACTGAAATGTTTTGTTTGTTGAAAATAAATTCACAGTGGTTATAATGGTGCAACCCTTTACATTAATAGGCTTCCCTTCCTCTTGCAAAACACAAAGTTCTTCTCCTGTGTGCATTTTCAATGAATAATTCAACATTTTAAGAAAAAACCCTTTCTGCGAAGTGTGAGTTAGGTCGTACCATTTCCTGACCAGCTATCGACGGGTGCCGTGACTGTGTGACACTTCCTTTTCGTCCAATTTGCACAGTTGGGTGTCACTGTGCCTGTAGAGAGACCAAATCCAAACCATGTGCCTAAAGAGATGTATCTGCCAACTCGACACAGTGAACAGAAGTAGTGAACATAAGGACAAATACAAAAATATATAAAAAGGTTATAGCACGTGTTTATAGGTGTTTAAACATTTCCTAACTCCCGCTACGCACCTTAACTCATGTGATTGATGTCAATGTCCTCATCTCTCACAAAAGATAGCACGTAAACGTGTTTCCCACAATAAGGAACTGTTCCTTTGAATCACAGATTGTGCCCTACAGGTTCCCAATAAAAAGTGTGACATTCTGCTCTGAATAATGAGAATTGTTAGTCCTTTCTGGTCATTTTACATATTCATGTATTACCATAATTGGCCGTGGCAAAAATATCTCGTTATGAATGATATGTATCTTGGCCTTTGAGCAACTTCGTGTTTTCTTCTGTCTGCCCACCGCATATTAGCACCCCAGCCATTTTTCAGCCAAAATTGCGAATGTTTTTTATCTCATACTAAATCCTGATTATCTCCTCATTCACAAGGTCTATTTGAAAAATGTTAAAAGCTATAATGCACAGAAAACCCTTGTGAAGATAAATAATAAGGTCATATATGTGTTAGTAGTATATTGGTTTATGATAGTACACAGAGATGAAGAACAAAAAAAACGTTTTCTGGAAAAACACATTTCAAAGTTAATTTCTTTTATCTTAAATATATCAACGAACACCTTTTATTTATACATAAAATAGCTTGATATTGTTGGAGTATCCGTGCAAAGTTTGGCTTTTTTAAATTATTTTAGTTCAGACATTTCAAGACGTTCGGAAAGACACCACAGCTCGTCCTATGGTACTCAAATGCGTCTCAAAACGTTGCATCTGGGTTCAGCCGAGGCAGACTTCATATGGTGCCGCCAAGCACCATATTTCAGACATAAGTAAGTCAATTTTTGCTGGACAAAAAAGGACATTATTGTGCTTGGTATTCTGAACTCTGTAGGCGCTGTAGATTCCAAAACCGTTTTGAGTCAGTTTGGGGGTCACTTTGAGTCATACTAATACAAAATATATATTTATTGTGTAATAGTGTTATAAACATGACAATTCTTTTGGGGCTTGATTTCATTAATAGTTTTTGAACCCCCAAATCCCATACCCTCTGACCCCCGTTACCCCCAAAAATCTCTGGCTACATATACCGGATTTGTGACGTAAATCCCCCTCTCTCTCAGTATTCATTCAATAAAATACCATTACAGGTACTCAAATGCAGTGCGCGGTTTTGAAACATTAAGTCTGTCATAAACATGTTTTGCTCTTTGGTAGGATGAAGCTTTATGTCTAAGGCTAAAACCAAACAAAGACAGAGGCAAAGACAACCTCTGGAAACTTGAACCATTTGAGAAGGATCCAGGAAAGACGACCCCACTATGACGAAGCAGATGTTTATCTACAGTCTCACTGGACATTTGCACAGTATGTTTAATGTGGAAGAAACGCTGGCCTTCTTGATCTTTTCATCCGTTTTATTAATGAGCAATTGTAATCCTCTAATCAACACTTGTGGCTCTACAAATATCTGAGTCAAGTGTAAAGCGAAGTGACATTCTTTCTAGCCACACTCAATGTGACCCACTCACCTGCTTAGTGATGAAACAGATCCATATGTTAATCAATATTTCTTCCATCTATATCAAAATTTATTTTTTAAATGAATTTTCTTCATCTTCAAGGATTTTTTAATCATCAATTTTGACTGAAATCACCTGTCATAAATAGTTTTGGGCACACATGGGACCTATATCGCCCGATAAAGCTGTTATAGTGAACATGCGGGGAACCTAGCACGCTTAATTTTACACATCCAGTAGAGACAAAGAAATTATAGAATATATTTGTTTACGCTGGTCGCTAGGGTACACTGGGTTTAGCCGAGCATGTCTGGAGGCGAGGAGGATGAGAGCTGTGAGAGTGAATCACAACTGCCTCCCTGAGTGCCCTCTGCCCGCGCACTCATTGTGCTCATCTTCCACAAGATGTCAGCTTGCCAGCTGTGAGTACCGACTATATAGCTTCACTATATGTAAAGGGACGGGCTGTCAGTTTTGCCGGCTTTCTCGTTAGATTTACCGACTATTGGAGCAACCGCTGTTAGCTACTCTCATTGGAAAAGAGTTGGCAACACTGGGCTGGGGTTTTCTGTTGGTTAATTTTTTTAAATCTAGCGTTCTCTTGCTAGTTTCTCAAGACTATCAACACTAGCTTTAACATACAATATTGATGACTGCAATTTGAAACCAATCTGCTATGTCCTTTATTATGAATAAAAATGAAAATGTTTACAGAGTGAATGCATTGTATTTCTACACTGTCTTTGAGACTGTCAAGTCAAATAAGTTTCAAGATGATGTCAAAAGCGTGTTGGCAACCACTAGGGCCCCATACTGCCCCATTTGTGCACCACTGTCAGGTCCTGACATGCTTGCACTGCTGAAATGAACTTCAGTGAACCTCACTGATTGCACCTTCTTCCTATACACACACACACACACACACACACACACACACACACACACACACACACAGTAGTAATTTTTGGGGACATTGCAATGACTTTCATTCATTTCCTAGAGGCTTACACTGCACTAATCCTTACCATAACCCCACTAGCATAATTATAACTCTGACTCTAACCTTAACCTAACCTTCAACTTAACCCTCAAATGTAATGATTTACATTATGGGGACGTGCATTTTGTCCTCATAAGAAAAGCAAGTCCCCACAATGTGACTGTGTAAACAACAGAATGTCCCCACAACACAGGTGAACACGCCCACACACACACACACACACACACACACACAAACACACACACGCACGCACATTTAAACATGTATTTGTTTTATTTGCATCATGGCGTGATTTAACCTCACGTGGACAAAAAAAAAAAGTAATCAAATCGGCCAGCCTGTATTACTTTTTTCTTACTTTGACGTGAGGGTAGCAAAAGCTGCTGCAAGAGTTGACTTATAAGTAATTCCAACTTGATCCCAATCAGTTTTATTGCTGTTTGTGAAAGAAAGACACTCACAGACCGCAACTGTCTGTATCTTAGTAAGACTGTGAGAAAATGCCCCTAATCTCACCGTCGGCTGCGGAGGGGTCCAAACTAACAGCCTGTTTTAATTTCAGCCTTGTCATGACAGGAAGTCTGTGTGCGTGTGTATGTGTGTGTGTGTGTGTGTGTGTGTGTGTGTGTGTGTGTGTGTGTGTGTGTGTGTTGGAGGCGTGGGGGGACAACAGGAAGCGGGGAGGACGGTGCATGGGAAACAGTTAATGGAGTTATTTTTGCTGGGGACACTGGTGTGAGGAGGGCTGCTTGACCGGGGTCCTGTTCACACTGATGCTAAATATGGCAACCAGGATGAATATTAGTGTGACCAGTCATCTGTCACTAGATGTGCATCGTTCAGTTAGTAATGAAGATCACTGCAAGATAAGGACACGAATGCATTGCAAAATAAGAAATTATATAAGTAGGATTGATTAAAACATTTGTTTTTTTACTAACACTTTAACATCATGTTTCTATGCTGGACTCACATCCAACAATTAAATCATGAACTCTGATTCAACAGAAATAATTGCAGAGGAACTAGTAAAATTTATTTTTGCCTCTTTTAGTATTTGTATGCTGAACTCCACAGAATGCACAGAAAGCCAAAGGGGAAACTGTGCAGTTCTAATAACAGCGTGTGTCACACCCTTTTTGGAGTCACTGCAGTTTGTTATCAATGTCAGAAAATAAGGAAGACTGGAGCCGTGTGTGTGTTTTGCATGACCGGAACAGAAGTTCAGTACAGATATGGAAAGAGCTTTTCTTCCTTGCGTGCAACACTTACATCATTTTTTGTTTATGTAAAGCACACACAGACATGTGAGATGAACATGGTCGTAGGGCAGAGTTTGTCTCTCACTCACTGCAAAAGCCAGATCAGTTTTCATATCTTCATTCTGGTGTTGGACTAATACAATTTAAGTTGAGTATAATTTTGAGGTACTTTCACTTTACTTGAGTATTTCCAACGGTCTAACTCAGAAATTAAGGGGAAAACATTGTCAATTTTTTACTCCACTCCACTATATTTATCTGACACTATGGAAAACATTTTGATAAATATATACACATACAACATATCAATGATTTACAAGTTTTCACACACAAAACACATGATAAGCTCATAAAACAGGATGCATTGTTGGAGAGTAGGCTATGCCACACCTTCCCAACTAAAAGAGTGAAATTTATTTCTGTGTGTAAAATTGTAATGTAACACTCACAGGGGCCATTTGTCTGCATTGGGAGTTTTTCATTTTTGATACCTTGAAGCTGCACTAATCAAGGTTATGATATCAGCAGTGTTTGTCTCATGTGAAAGTGGTCTGTTGTGGTGATGAACCCACAGAGAATTATTGCCAGCTGTGCAGTTCGCCTCAGTTCCACGGAGCGTTTAAGTGTCTTCCAGCTTACCTGTTATGTTTTACAGACCACAACCTCAGTCTCATCATCATTTCAGAGTAGTAGAAAAAAGAAAACACTGCTCACTACATGCCAAACAGCAGACAGAAAAAAAACAAAAAACATTCATTGGGTGGGAGCACAATTGGGAAACTCACATTGGAAAAGACGATCTGCAATAAGAAAACAACAAAGACTGATTGATGTGCCCTAGAATAATTTTGTCTTGCCTCACATGTCCAAACTCTTACACCACGCATGTATATGCCCGGACAACATTGCAACATTGTTGGAAAAGCCAGTTTGATGCACACAGGCATGAACACACAGGATCACAGACAGACGACTTGTTTGTTTCATGCGCCAGAAGTTGCGATGTTGCAGCTTTGGAGTCACAGCAGGAAGTGCTAGTTTTAGATCACAAGTCTTAAGGGGTCCCTTCTCTCTCTCCCCTCTCTCGAAGGGATCATTATCATTTTATAACTCAATGTCAAGTTGTTGCAACTTAACAGATATGGTTTCATCAGCCTGCCATAGCAATCTTTTTGCATTCATTCATATGCCTCTTCCATTCAAGCCACATATTCCTGGGCTTCATTGATTTTCAAATATTAGCCCGGTCGGCAGAATTATTTTTGGGAAAAACCATAGATGCGTTGAACGTGGATGTTTTTTGGCATTTGGTAAGGGCGAGAGACCTTTCACAACGAGAGATGCACAGAGAAAATTACGTATTATAACCAAGCAATTTTTATTTTAAAAGTTACGCCAAAAGTGGAAGGGTCAAGCAAACAACTTGGACTTTGTGCTTGTTAAGTAAGAAAGAAAGTCGGCTACTGTATGTTGCGGCCATCGCGTGACGTTATTGCACTTGTTACATAACTTTGTTACGCTCAACACGGTTGTTACATCATCACGCTATGTTGTTAAGGTACCTTTACGTTACTATGTCGCTATTTGAACACAAGCCATGATCTCTTTTCTACCCTTAACCGAGTGGTGTTGTTGCCAAAACTTAACCAACCGCTTCACAACGTTAACCGTGTGGCATTGTGCGGAAACGTACAAGGCCAACATTTCTTCTGGCGACTGGGTTGCAAAGATCCATAGAAGAAACAGTGAGCAGTGGGGTCTCCAACATACAAATGTTTTTTGAATTCCAGTACTCCACTACGGTAATATTCTTCGACGGAAAATTCTTCAGATTGATTCTGAAACAGCATTTACACCCTGCTTCTGAATTAATGCAGGCCTGGGAATGATACATCAGTGGCCCTGCTGTAGGTAAAGTAAGATCTTGAAACAAAGGTATAATTCAGGCTCAAAACATTATCACCCTAAAGATTTCAATATTCCTGACAGTATCCACGTCCAGCACAAACAATGATCTTCTGTTCCAGTGGGCGGCAGCAGGGAATCTCTGAACCTCTGAGGTCGTCAAAAGAAAAAATGCACTCCACTGAAAGGCACATTGAATAAAAGCCCTGAAAAGGTACATCTCAGACTCAAAGGCTTCTCACAGCACACACACAGCATGTTGAGGTCAGAAACACAATATTGCTGTGTTACTCGTCCAAATATTCCTCTTCACATTCCCACTAAAGGTCCAGAGCACAATTTGTACCGCGGTGAGAAGACGTGAGCACACAGAGGTGAGAGACACTCCCACCTTCAGTCGGAGAGTCCGCCAACTCTCCAAGTAGGTGCAAACAGAACGTTCCCTTGTAAATGGCCTTATTTCTTTCCTTTTTTATTTTTGAGAAATGGGGGTGTTTGATCCTGCAACGGAACTTAACACATTCAGATTTATTTGGTTACTGGCAATTGGATGTTACAGGTTTGGTGGGATGTGGATGCCACAATGCTAACAGTTACAGATGAGTCTAGCCCAGGGGTCGGCAACCCGTGGCTCCAGAGCCGCATGCGGCTCTTTCGTCGCTCTCTTGCGGCTTTTGCAGCAAGGTGTGTAGAGTAATGGTGCGTTCACACCGAACGCGACGCAAATTTTAGTATAGTTTCTTAAATATAATTTTAAATTTGAATTTATGGTGATCTTTTAACACTAAAATAAAATGTGTTTAATTTTTTGTCGCTCAAAACATACGTCACAACTGCCGATGTGCGACACGCGCCGGCATCCGCAGCCCGCTATTTATTTAACTTTTCGACCCCAGGTAAGCCAACCACGGATAAATCTAAGAAAAGAAAAGTTTCTGAGGAAAACAGAACATTCAATGCTACGTGGGCAGATTAATTTGCTTTCACCACTGACGAGACTGGTTTACTAGTATGTTTAATATGTGGTGAGAAATTAGCAAACAACAAAAAGTAAAATGTTGCAAGACATTTCCAGAATAAGCACACAGCCTTTGCTGAAAAATATCTGGATGGAGATCAGAGAAAAAAAGCCGTTTCGGAACTGATGCAGAAGGCTGAATGGAGCCAAAATAATTTCAAGAAGTGGATGAAGTCTGCAAATTCAACTACGTATGCTATTTTTGTGGCCGCCCAGGAAATCGTCAGGCACGGGAAGCAGTTCACAGATGGCGAATATTTAAAGGAATCATTCTTTAAGATTTCAGAACATCTGTTCACGGACTTTAAAAACTAGAGTGAAATTGTGCAGAAAATCAGAGATATGCCTCTCTCTGCAGTTATTTCATTTCATAAATGCAACACACTATAGTTTTTTATACATAGACCTAGCATTGAGGTAAAAAACGATATATGCAGTGTTATCCTTTTGTGGCTCCCAGTGTTTTCTTTTCTGTGGGAAACGGGTTCAAATGGCTCTTTGAGTCTTGAAGGTTGCTGACCCCTGGTCTAGCCTATAAGGCAAATGGAAACAATGATGGATGAAAACACTTATAACTCAAAGACTGCAGCCATGACACCTACAGCCATGGTTAAAGGAAGAACATTACTGTAATGTTCACTATCGGAAGCGGACGGGAAACAATCTGCGGTCTCCAGACTCTTTGCGTGCACAACCGCATCAATCCTGAGAGAATTGATGACGCTATCACCTCTGCCTTTGCTTCTAAGAGACAACAATTGTTGCTCATGTAAACGTGGGTTTGTTTAAGGCATTTGAACAAAAGACCCATTCTGTTCTTTTTCTGGTGATGGCAGTTTCAGAAAGATGTTGAAGACTTTTGTGGGAAATTTCCCACCGCACCTTTAGGCTGGGTAATAAGTTTTAACTTGGGGCACAACTGATTTCACGGACAATTACATTTCTGCGATTTCTGGATCCAGAGAAGTGGTGTTGCACGATCTGCAGCTACCCCATTAGCACCAATACATAATCCATTTGAGTGGTCCTAGAATGTATTGCTGTACAACAGTTTGTTGGATAGCATATGAAAAAAGTGATTCTGTTATTTGTGTTTTTTGTGTATAGCAACACCAGTGATCGACGCGCCTACAATAACAATACACGCGCCTTATTTGCTACCGTGGACAGGCTAACAAACCCTCCGGTGTCAGTAACTGCTACGCTCCAATCCACCTGGGCATGCAATCAGTTTGCCTCCTTTTTTGCTGACAAAATTCAGAAAATTAGACAAGCAATTGGTGGCTCCACACCAACCACAGGATGTGTGTTCTCCCCATCTTTACATAACATCCATTCAAATATCATGACACAATTTCATTCAATTAACCAAAGAAGCTTAGAAGATATTATACATCTGAAAACATCCTCGTGCTGCTTAGATATTCTACCAACACACTTTTTCAAAAACATTTCACACTGCATGATCACTGACCTTTTACAAATTGTAAACACATCCCTTCTCTCAGGTGTCTTCCCACAAGCCCTAAAAACTGCAGTTATTAAAACACTCCTAAAGAAGGCTAGTTTAGACCCCGAAATAATGAAAAATTATAGGCCAATAGCTCACCGCGTATTACCACTGTGAAATGATTCATTATGATTTTGCTCTACAGAGATCAAATCCAGGTTGTTGCGATCTTTACATTTATTTATATATTTGTGTCTTCTTAAATGTATTTACTCGTACGTGGCTGTGTAGTGCTCACTTGAACATCGTAATCGCCGCAAAGTATATGAAACGTGGCTTGAAGACCTCCAGCAACATGTTCATTGTGTTGTGGGTACAATATTACTAGCCTTCCACTCTTCCTGTGGCTCAGTGATCGCAATGTTTTTAGTATCTTTTCACAGTAGGCTACGATCGTCTCTTTATATTCGTCACAAAAGTACAATTGTTTTTGTCCAAATGCGTCTGTGGTGTCTCGCCGTAGCCTCGCTAAATATGTTTAGACGTGTTTTAATGTCCGCCCCAGGTAACCAGTTGTTTCAGCTCACCTAGACCAAAAGGTGTCCTGGACACCGACGAGATGTGACGTCATGAGTAATTGCCAAAATGACTCAGGCATCATCAATAATTGGTGGCTTGACAGGTTAAGCCATGGTCATGTCAGGATGTTATTGTTTTGCTCGACAGGGATCGAATCCAGGTCTTTGCGATCTTTCTATAAATATATTTTCTTAAATGTGTTTCTTCATACGTGGTTGTGATGTAGTGCTCACTTATACAATCATGATCGCCACAACATATATAAAATGTAGCTTAAAGAACTCCAGCAATATGTTTGTGAATGTGTGACGAATCAGGTGACCGAGACAGACAACCGCTGCAGATGTGAAGCGAACACAGCGCACGCACGCGTAGGGAAACAAGTAGGTTTGAAAACCAGTTGGGATGTAACACCGGTATGTGAAAAAGTCATACTGTACGTAAATTTGACACCGGTATACCGGTTGAAATGGTATACCGCCCAGCCCTACAACATACTACTAGACAGACTGAAAGTCTGGGTAGGACTCTCTGGCGCAGCACTTAACTGGTTTGACTCTTACTTGAAGGACCAATAATACTTTGTGTCGGTAGCTAATTATACATCAGAGCTGACTAGTATGACATGTGGTGTTCCCCAAGGTTCAATACTGGGGCCTCTTCTGTTCAACATCTACATGCTTCCACTGGCTCAGATTATATAAAACAACAAAGTGTGTTATCATAACTATGCAGACGACACACAAATCTACACAACTATATCACCAGGGACTATAATCCCATACAAGGGCTGGCTAAATGTATTGAAGAAATCAAAGACTGGATGTGCCAGAATTTTCTTCAATTAAATAAAGATAAAACAGAAGTACTTGTTTTTGGTCCCAAGGACGAACGATTGAAAGTGAGCGCTCAGCTTCAATTACTGATGTTAAAAACCTCAAACCAAGCCAGAAATCTAGGTGTAGTTATGGATTCAGACCTCAACCTGAACAGCCATATCAAGACACTTACAAAATCAGCCTACTATCATCTGAAGAATATATCAAGGGATAGAGGACTTATGTCTCAACAGGATTTGGAGAAACTTGTCCATGCATTTATCTTCAGTAGACTTGACTACTGTAACGGTGTGTTCACAGGTCATTTATCTTCAGTAGACTTGACTACTGTAACGGTGTGTTCACAGGTCATTTATCTTCAGTAGACTTGACTACTGTAACGGTGTGTTCACAGGTCATTCATCTTCAGTAGACTTGACTACTGTAACGGTGTGTTCACAGGTCATTTATCTTCAGTAGACTTGACTACTGTAACGGTGTGTTCACAGGTCATTTATCTTCAGTAGACTTGACTACTGTAACGGTGTGTTCACAGGTCATTCATCTTCAGTAGACTTGACTACTGTAACGGTGTGTTCACAGGTCATTTATCTTCAGTAGACTTGACTACTGTAACGGTGTGTTCACAGGTCATTTATCTTCAGTAGACTTGACTACTGTAACGGTGTGTTCACAGGTCATTTATCTTCAGTAGACTTGACTACTGTAACGGTGTGTTCACAGGTCATTTATCTTCAGTAGACTTGACTACTGTAACGGTGTGTTCACAGGTCATTTATCTTCAGTAGACTTGACTACTGTAACGGTGTGTTCACAGGTCTCTGTAAAAAGTCAATCAGAAAGCTGCAGCTGATTCAGAACGCTGCAGCTCGAGTCCTCACTAAGACCAGGAAAGTGGATCACATCACTCCAGTTCTGAGGTCTTTGCACTGGCTTCCTGTCCAACAAAGAATTGACTTTAAAATCCTGCTGCTGGTTTATAAAGCCCTGAATGGTTTAGGGCCTGAATACATTAGTGATCTGCTGCTGCCTTACGAACCATCCCGACCCCTCAGGTCGTCTGGGACGGGTCTACTTTCTGTTCAAAGAGTCAGAACTAAACATGGAGAGGCAGCGTTCAGCTTTCCTGCTCCACACATCTGGAACAAGGTCCCAGAGAGCTGCAGGTCTGCAGAGACCCTCAGCCTCTTTAAATCCAGACTGAAGACCTTTCTGTTTGCTGTTGCCTTTAATTAAACCAGATTCTGCATCTTACTACTGCATTTTATATCTTAAACTGCACTGCAACTTTTATTCAATTCTGTATCTATTTATTTTTTGCTTTTTAACAGTTTTTTAATGTTTTAATGAATGTTCTTAATTGTTTTTAAATCTTGTTTTATTTTGCATTATGTTTTGATGCTTTTAATGGTTGTATGTGAAGCACTTTGAATCGCCTTGCTGTTGAAATGTGCTATACAAATAAATTTGCCTTGCCTTTGCCTTATAACTAAATACTTGA
This sequence comes from Cottus gobio, assembly GCA_023566465.1. Classification (NCBI taxonomy): domain Eukaryota; kingdom Metazoa; phylum Chordata; class Actinopteri; order Perciformes; family Cottidae; genus Cottus; species Cottus gobio. The sequence goes on along the minus strand of CM042224.1, from coordinate 24,203,993 downwards.
TTAGGTTCAGGAAAAGGCTGTGGTTTGAGTTAAAACAAATGCAAAAGTGGCGTTACTCAAGTATAGAAGTAACCTTGACTTCTGGTTTCACAAAGGACACAACAAATGGTCTCCTGGGTGAAAGTTCTGTGTTTTTAGACCCACCCGTCACCCCGACCGCCTCCCTAAGTGGACTTCTCTATATTACGCCACGTAGCCTGGATCCTGGTCAAACCCTTATGTGTGGGTTACATACAATATAGTGCATTATAGTGACAGTATGTGGACACAAATGATCAAACAAGAACCAAAAACAGAAAAAAGAATGAACACCTCATTGAAAACCATGCTAATTACATGGTTTCCAGCCGGCTTAACAAATCTACTAGCTACCTCGCAAACTAGCTGCTGCTCAAATGAAAGGCAAATCCTCCCACGGAACCCACCTTGTTATAATGCTGCTGACAGTGGGAACTGTGATGCAATTTTACAGTTCCAGTGAACTTCTCCACCAGAACTGGTAGGAACGCTACAACTCTTTGCTCAGTGTCATCAGTGATTCAGCATTAAATTATATGATAGCAAATATGACTCATAGGGTAGGATGGCCTTCACCGACCTTGAGTGACAACAGCGCCGAGGACTTTCCTTGAAAATATGCTTGTGTGTGGGATGATGTACAGATTTGCAGGTAAGCCTGAGAGGGCTTATGTGGGGTGAGAGCTGCACAGAGCGGCGGCCTCCTCTAAGTGTTGCAGTGCTAAACATAGATGGAGATTTATGATTGTTTAAGTCAACTTTACTCGCATCTTTTCCGCTGACTGTAAAGCTGAAATGCATTCCTGAATTCCTGGAGTATTTGAACCTGTTTTTAATTGTCTTTACGTTGGGGTTAAGAGCTACGCAGGGGGGAAAAATGAACCATATGTTCTGTCACCATTCAGCTAAAACAAATACAAACAAAAATGCGCCCAATGTACAAAAATAAGAAGACGCGCAAAAAATAATAATAATCCATGCAATAACAATAAGGTCCTTGCTGGACTGACTGTCAGTCGCTCGGACCCTAACAAATACATCCGTTATTTGCCCATTATCGTGGTTGTGTATGACGGTTTGGGTGTGGTGTGTAAAACACCACCCAGGGCTATGAAAGTCTTGGTATTAGGGAGAAACACAATAGATGCACTAAGCTCATGCAAATGCACCTTTTTCTTTCCCTCAGTATGTGCTGGGGAGGCTTGAATTTCAGTCTCCCACCAGTGTCCACACTGACACCCATTTGGGAAGTATTTTGCAAACAGCACTCCCTTTTTCTTTTGATTTGCCAGTGTGTGTGTATGTGTGTGTACAGAAGCAAGTGGAGCAGGTCCTAAAACAACATTGAATCTGTTGTCTGAAAGCAGACCTTGCTTCCCTGTCGATTTAAGCCACGCTTGTAGCGTCGGTCAGGTTTGGTTACTTTGTGAAATGCACTCTTTCTGTGTTTAAATCGATCAAGACTGTAAGGCTAACTCGGCCTGAATGTAGTCAACAAGACGCACCTAAACACACTCCTACAGGAACACCCTCCCCACACGATCCCTCAGTGCCTTGCAAGAAATAGACTTTTTGTATTATTATTTGACTGTCAGCTGATGTTGAATTCCACACCAGATCCTGACTGCAGCTCCTACTGATGATGTATTTCATGCCTTGACAACAGAAAATACTTGTGGCTTGGGCACCTTTGCATACTCCATGAGGTCAGTTCAACTTCTATCAGCTTCTACCCAACACATTTACAGAAACGCACAATGCCACGCGGTTTATGCTGTGAAACGATTTGATTTAGGCAGCAAAAACTACTTGTTTAAGATTGGAAAAAAGATCATGGTTTAAGTTAAAATAACAATGTAATGACCATAATCACAGGTGGACTACTGAACGGTCTGCCGGGCACAGACCCAGTGGCCCAAATTGTTAGGGACCCCTCTAGCCGTCACTTACAGAATGTCAAAGAGACATGTGACCACAAAGTAACATAACACAACTACAAAAGGACAACGACTATTAAATGGGTGAAATAACTACAAAGATACACAAAGAGGCATAAAATTACCATAAAGAACAAAATGACTACATAGGGACATACAACAACTACAAAGAGACAGAAAATGACTACAAATAGACAAAATGACTACAAACAGACACAAAGTTACTACAGAGAGATAGAAAATGACCACAAATGCGTACATGCACAATAACAAAAAAAGACACAAAATAACAACAAAAGAAAGAGGCTAAACTATTATAAAGTCTGTGAGCCTGTCTTCTTTGTAGGGGAGGTGGCGGTGGGGGGCATTTTGCATATCTGTGCCCATGGATATTCTAATGTAACAACATAAGTAGCATAAATACATTTCAACAACCCATTGCACACTTTGTTATGCTACATAACCAGCATAACAACGTTACACACGTTATGGTTTCACACTGACATGAACAACGGTCTCCTGGGTGAAAGTTATATTTGTTTGTCTGTCTACCACAACCTCCACCCCTCCCACAAGCACTTCGGGACTCTCGCTTTTTATACTGGTTATAATACCACATATATAAATCCAATTACGGCAGCGGATTACTCTACATCACCTACTCTGAGTGTCGCTCTTTGTCCTTTGTGCCACAAACACCAGTAATACTGAGCTAAAACTGCGGTTACTGCTCCAGTATTCCTGTTGTAAACCATCTGTATCTCATGTCTGGGGGATCCTGATCGCTGCACCCAGACAAGCATTGGTCACCTCACTTCTTTCCTATGTAGTAAGAGGGAAAAGGTAAGTCCCGCATTTAGTCCTCAGATGACAGCACGCAGGCCGAGCCACACTTTAAATAATGTTTGAATATATTGCTCAAACGTTTCGTTAGGAAAACACACCAGGAGGAGGGCCTCATCGTCGTTTGTTTGGTTTGCTCAGGCAGATGTGTGTTTTACAAGCTTTCTGGCAGTCTACTGCAAGTCCACACACGCCTGTATGGGAATGCCTGTCCCCTCTGAGACTCAGCACGGCTGAAATCATAAGGCCATGACGGGATGTCTGTTGTAGGTTTTGTTGCATAATTTGTTGTCTTTGCCTCTGGGGCCAATCAGCAGTTCCTAGCTTTTACCTTGTCACGTATGCACAACCCACCAATGACTTCTCGTTCTCCTGGAGCCGCTGTGTGGGAGGAGAGACTTTACCTGAGGCCAGCAGCACTTCCTCCTCCGCCCCATCTGCACGCACACACACAGACGCACGCACGCACGCACGCACGCACGCACACACACACACACACGCACGCATGCACGCACACACACACACACACACAACCCACAGGTGAGTGGGAAGTGTTACCTGAGCCAAAACCTGCTCTTATTCCAGCCCACCTTCTACCCCAAGCGGCTTCGTCACTTCAACTCTGGAGAATTACCAGGTAAATCATCCATTTCCTAGAAGCAAATCATACCTACTCCTTTAAAACTAGTCACACCCTGCACTTGTTTTCTCCTTGATTAATTTGTCCTGCGTGTAAAATGGCACCTGGCCAGCTTAAAGATATGTGTGATATGTGTTTTGTCTGTGTGTGTGAGTGATAGGGGGTGGGGGAGGGGCTGCACTTTTAATACTTCTAATTCTTCTAATTGGACAGTATTCAGTATGAGAAAAAACGAGGTGGAAATAAGGTCTGATTGATGCGCCTTGTCTCGAGGGGCAGTTTGAGCGAGGAGGGTTCGAGTCCAGTCATCGGTTGACCGGGGAACAGCCTCAAATACGCGGGAAGTAACGCCGGGTTTAAATACTTGTTCTTCATGTGGGTGGCCCGGGGGAGGCTGCTTTGTAGTATGAATGAAATGCGCTCGACCCGTATCTTTCCCGGTAAACTCCTGTCTCTCTCACCAAGCAGGGAGCGCGTCCTCGCGACTCACAGCACGCGGACAGGCGGTATAACAGATAGTTGTGCAGACAGAAGGAAAAGACGCATTTACGCATGAAAAAAAAGAATATAAAGTACTTCGGGAAGTTCTTGTTTTGTGACATGTAGTAATGTGGCTGCAGATATTTAGGACATTCTGAGGCTGTGTATTCTCCATTCAAGAGAGCCGCTCCGTGTACGGCTCCGTCCGCGTTGCTAATGTGTAACGTCGCCATGAAGGCGTCGACAAGTGTCCTTTTTCTCTCTCCTTGCCGCGAGACGCTTTTACGCGAGACACCGCGGCGGCTTTAGCTCGTGCGCCCCCGACCACCTCTCGCAGACTGGAGGACTCTGGCGCGAGTGGGCGGCACCAGCTGGCGCAGCGACGCTCGAGAACAATGCTGCGTTCACATCCCGTCGGAGATGATAATACTTATACAAAACTGGGAAAGCATGTTAGCGCACCCGCGGATGAGTTCTGTTCCCGTTTTGAATGAACAATGAGGTACGGATGGTGAAGTATCTGAAAGCTCAGTTAATGTGATAATAACAAATACCCCCCCCCCCCCACACACACACACACACACACACACACATCTTTACTCTTTTAGCCCCCGTTTGTTCCTCTTATGTGTTATATTGATATTTAAATCACTCTTCCTCTGTGTTGCGGCATATAGCCAGACTTGCCACACGTATCTTTGAGCACTGTCGCTGCTGTGTACAAGGTTTTCACTGCTCGCTGCTAGCCACCGCCATGTTGAGAGCTGTGTGGACGCAATGTGGAGATGCTCGGAATTTCCCCTTTCACAGCATCTCCCGATGCTCTGAAGGCATTTCCTCAATCCTCAGAGGCTCTTCTAGCCCACCTGGATGAAAATAAATACTTCCTCTTTTGCGCAACAATTTTTGTAACATTTTGATTGTATTTTATGTACTTAGCTTTTTTTTTTGGTGGGGGGGGGGGGGGGGGGGGCAGACTATATTATGAACTGCCGTACAATTTTAACCACAAGGGGAGATTAAGCAAGTTATACCTCACTGCCATGGAATTTTATCCGAATGCCTACTTAACGAGAAATTGCAAACTCGATCGTCAAAACAATACGGATCCACAATCGTAGAGCTGCGGATCCACTCCACAGCTCTTGCGGTAACAACTGCAAAAGCCGAGGGGAGCAGTTTCAATCCATCACGTGAAAACGGAGAGGAGCTGTGGACCAGGTGTGGCAGGCAGCCCACATTTCCCGGCTTTCCCACGGGACCCAAAGGCAACACCATTCTAGACAGTTTTGGCACGACTTTGGCTCAGCTTCCCTGAGCGTTATTACTCTGCTGTCTTGTGTTCATCCCATTTAGACAGAGAACGCCCTCACGCGCGGGCGAGATGCTTCAGCCCAGAGTAGCCTCATTCTGACAGACGATGCCATTTAGGCAGGACTTGTTTACACCTTCTGTAACACTCGCACTGAGGTAAACACTCAGCATATTGGAAACGTCTTGGACAGGTACTTTCTTTTGGACTCATTAGACAGGGGGACAGCTTGACAGCAAGATCCACCGGCTCATCCTAAAGAATTAATAAGTGCTGTAGCTGTCCGTCCAGCGTTTCCATGCAACAGCGCAGGCGGCTGTGAAACCCCGGAATACGCACAGAGGGTGGGGGGATAGATGCTGTAGCAGAGAGAGCGTCGGCACAGTCTAGATCTGGACCCGATGGAGCGACAGGGTGACGGAGACGATGAGCTGTTCGGGAGCGTAAGTCCTGATAGCGCAGAGGAGCCCGGTAAGAGCGCTTTGATTAACACTTTCCCCCCCCAAAATTAAAAAAATCGCAAGAAACGCAGGATTATGATGCCGATGATGATGATTATGATTATGATGGTGGTGGTAATGGTGATTTGAGCACGCGGGCAGAGACGTAGAGGGGGAAATAATGCTGTGCGTCTGTTGGCGCTCCATATTGGGGTCCTTGCTCCACGTGGATTGTTGCTGCAGGTGGAGTGTTGCTCCAGGTGGATTGTTGCTGCAGGTGGATTGTTGCTCCAGGTGGATTGTTCCTCCAGGTGGATTGTTCCTCCAGGTGGATTGTTCCTCCAGGTGGATTGTTGCTGCAGGTGGATTGTTGCTGCAGGTGGATTGTTGCTGCAGGTGGATTGTTGCTCCAGGTGGATTGTTGCTGCAGGTGGATTGTTGCTGCAGGTGGATTGTTGCTGCAGGTGGAGTGTTGCTGCTGATAACGCACCGGGTGGGAGCGCTCACACCTGGATGCCATCTAATTAGCTTTTCACACTAAGATGCTGCTGATGGGGGACTGCTGTTAGATGTGATGGTCTTTTTAAGCATGCTGGAACCAAAATGATTTCCTAGTTGTTTTGAACTAATCCCAATGATGAAGGGATGCTTCAAGATTTAATGATAAAAAAAACAGCATCAACACTGTCATGGGATGCCACTGCATTCAATTTGATCATTATATCACTCAGTTAAAACCACTCCTCTTCCACAACCGGCGTGGCAGGTTGAATGACGGCTGGCTGGTCTCCTTCAGCGGGTAACCCTGAACAACATCAAGTTACATAATACACAATACCTCAGGTATTTGCTGCACGCCTCACGTTTCGGAGTCAGTTGAGAACAAGGACCCATATACACATTTCCATATCCGTATGTTTATGAACATTTAGAAGTATTGCATGGATGGAAAGAAAAAGCTGTACGGAAACTGACAAAAAAAGACTCTAAAGAAAGGTTTTGACGCATACACTTTGCCCGCCCGCCCATCCACCTCGACCTTATGCCTAAGAGCTTCTGCAGCAGTGTAACAGCACCACGCTACTTCTGCCATTGCTTCTGAAGGAGGGACAGTTATTACGTGCACCACCACAAAGAGCTTGTTATCTTGAAGATTGAGTCTTCTAAGTGCTGGAAGGAACGTGTGGACAGCTTCTTTTGGTTTATATGAAGGCTTTCGCTTCATTCACCACTCTGGAGCTCTAAAAGGCAATCTGCCCCCCTCTGTAAGGCAGTAGAGATTCCCTGGCCCATATATGACAATGTACAAATTATATTTCCCTGTAATAACTCAGTCATAATAATAGCAACTATATACTTTTTTTCAAAATAGTTCAGCCCCAGTGACAAGGAATGCAGTTCAGAGGAATTTGGGCATTTGAAATCTGGATTTACTCGGTCCATGTCAACATATTACCCTTTATATCTTCTTGTTTAAATATTGCAAGCCGCTGTAGTAAAAGGGACAACAAGCATAGACTGTGTGTGCAGAGAGTAGACATCCCTTCTGAGAACTTTCTTTAAAAGATACCTCTTCGTGGCCATCAGCATGAAGCTTTAAAGACACAGTGGTGGGCTGTGTGTTTTAGCGCATTAGCTAGAAAACCACCAGCAGCATTTTCGAGGTCTTCCCAGAATCAGACGGCTCACCACTCATTTACAACCACTGACATGAAGTCGCCCAGTGCAGCTTTAAAGGACCACAATGGTAGTTTTGTGTATTTGAGCCCATTAACTAAATAGCGTATACTCTCCACTACAACCACACTGTGTGGGTTTAGACATACGTTGACCTTCAGACAGATGGCGTTTTCTCTTGTTTTCTTTGCAACTAAATTATCTATTTGAGCATCATAGTGACTGCAGCAGCATACGGTTCTGTAATTAATTGAGAAGGTGTAACGTTTGTGACACATTGGAGGGAGAATTGAATGACAGAGGCAAAGAATTTTGCCGCAAAGTCAAAGAAGCAAAATACATTTTACCGGAGCTCTCCCTTCAACAAGCCAAAACACCTGTCAGGTCAATTCTATTTATACAGCCCAATATCACAGATCAAAATGTTGCCTAGGTTTTTTTTTTTATCTGTACAGCGTACGACACCCTCTGTCTTTAGACCCAGATTCCGGATAAACTACCCAAAAACCCATTTATGAAAGAGAAAAGGGAAGAGCCTGAATCTCCTGGAAGATGGAGATCCAGATTCCAACATCTTGAATAAAGTCCTGACAGCAAAGTCAGAGTGAGGCGACTGTGGCTCAGTGGATAGCAGGTCCGACTTACAATCAGAGGCTCGGTTCCCGACACCGCTAGTCCATGTCGTTGTGTCCTTGAGCAAGACACTTAACCCTCATTGCTCACCGTTTCTGTGTCTACGGTCTACTGTATAGCATGTAAGTCGCTTTGGATAAAAGCGTCAGCTAAATGTAATGTAATGAGAGAGAGGTCCCAAGACAGCTGATGGTCCGGCACAGAGAAGGCTGAGTGAAAGGAGACTTAGGAGAGAGGGAAGACAGCAAAAGAGATGTACTTGTGGGATGACAAACAAACTGAGGGCTTAAGAGATGCAGTGGGTTTCTTTTTTTTCAGAAACTTTACTGTATTCTCATCAGCAGGACAAACATGGAATATAGTACTGGATACCTCCACTGAGACTGAGACTGTTCGGCATAAGGGTTGGGTTAACAGGTACAAGCCTGAAGTAATCGACAAATAAGCAACTAAGAAGAAGAGATGAGTTTTGAGTCTGGATTTAAAGGCCCTTTTTCCATTGGTCTGTGCTCGTTATGTTGAACTTGGGGGCAGCAGGGTGTTGAGGCATCCAAAAGCCTGGAGGAAGAACCTGTTGCAGAGTCCGGAGGATTCTCCGGTACCCTTTTTCAGACGGCAGCAAGGTAGTAGTCTATGGGAGGGGTCTTTAATGATCCTGGAGGCCCCCGTTTGGGATGCGTTTAGGATACATTTAATGGATGGAGAGGAGAGAGGCCCCAATGATAGACATAGCTGACTTCCCTATCTTCTGTAGCAGGTCTTTTCAAGGTCGAAAGGATGAGGAAGTTCTCATCATCCCACCCCTACCCATGTGATATCACTGGAAAGCCCAGGATGTCCTCCTTAGAGTATTGATAGGGTAACTTAAATGAGAAAAAGGAGAGATGCAAAACCAAACTGTCCACCACAGAGGACACAAATGAATAGGCTGAGTTTCAGGAGGTATGTAATACAATAAGAGTTGTGTCTTGCAGTTATCCAGTTATATCTGCTACAAAAACCCAGAAGAGGCACATTCCTCTTTTTTCTTTCCTCCTGGGCTTTTATTAATTAACGATATCCGTCAGAGTTATTTGGAGATGAGATTATTAAACTGTGGCCCACAGAGGGAGCAGGTAGAGGCAGGGACTCAGATAATTAACTGTGTTTTCTTATTATTACTGTGTCTGTGACTGATGAGTTTTTATTTTTGCTCAGAGCTTCATTACAAGTTCTTGTTGAAAGGCCTCTGCTGTTCGTGCTCCCTCAGGGAAAAAATAACAAAAAACCCATGAACCTGTTCTGAGAAAACACTCAGCTGCAGTTGTACAGCGTATTAATCACATGACAGCTGGACCGTTGCACGGAAATAACTCGTTTTGGATATGAGGAGCAGCTTGTATTGAAAGACACCAGCTGAGCAAGCAAGGCGTCGATCGGTATCCATGGGGACAGCTGTGAGGGTGGAGAGTGGCGAGTGCATCCTGCGGTTTATCAGTGTGTCTCTTCCCGTCTTTAGTGCAGAGAGCCCGTCACAGTGCACCGTCCATTTACTGACATCATGTCAAGTCTGCCGGGGCGTTGGGCTGCGAGGGCATAAAAGACGCTACGAGCTTAGATTCAAGAACAAATTTGTTTCCATTGAAACAAAACCCATTACAAAGCATTGTTCTAAAAGGTTTCCTAATGATTATGATGTTTATGCCGTTTATGCAGGATATGTGGATGGGCTGCTATGGTTGGCTGGAACTTTTTCCCTTTGCGAGCTGCTAATATTCACGTTAAACCAAACAAAAAACAATAACAAACAAATCAAAATGATATGCAAATGTTTGTGCAATACAAATCCTCACACCACCAATAACAGTATACAGCTAAATTGAGTACAGGCAATATTGTTATTACTATCTTTCTCTCACAATGTCATGTGCATACATCTTTGCCCTAGATGGATTACTGAACAGGGGCCCAGGGGTCCAGGGCCCAGGGGTGAGGGGGATCCCTGAAGTGACTGTTAACATCTTTTAATATTATACAAGTAAATATGACCTGAAAGCCGTCAGAGGCAAATTTGTGATTTTGTCCTCGACCAAATAAATTGAATTGGATATTTGTTTTTGCTGTTTAGTTGACTTCATATTACAGCAGCACAGCATACTGAGGCTGAAGCATGAAGCTCTGCTTTAAGAGGACAGGCGCTGTGTGTCTTTGATGGTTCCCTTTAATGTGCTGGAGTGTAATATCCGAGAGGTTTGTCAACTACAAACAACACCTTATCTGTATTGTTTTGTGTCTCTCTGAGTTTACGGGGACCGCTTTCAGTCTGGGTGTCGGGGGAGGGGTTTTTACCTGTCGGTGGTCCAGGTTCCCCATCGTCTCGTAATCTGTGCACGAATATACCCCTGACACAGGCAGACTTTGCAGGAATTTCTTCTTCAACGTAACAGCCATTCAAAAGTATAATTTAGAAAAGGAATGCATTAAAAAGAGGATTCTTTTAATAGGCAGTACTGAAACGGGCATTACATTCTCTCTCTCTCTCCCAAAAGGCTAAAGCGCCACCGCTCTCTCCGTTTCCTCCTCCAGGTTCTCCTGCTCGTGAACGCTCAGGCAGCCAACAGCGTGAGGTGCCCTCCACGATGAGGAGGAGCGACAACTACCTGCCAGTCGCTGGCGAGGAGAAGAACCTGGGTGTGGACTTCATCAAAACCAACGCCATGAGCAACGAGTCCATAGTAAGACACGACGTCCAAGTTGTCATTATCATGATTTGTTGTGTCGGGCAGTGGCCGCTGATCAGTGAAATGTTTTACCATGAGGAAAGCTCAAATCTTCAAGGGGATGAAAGGATATAAAGACTTGTGATTAATGAAGTATAAAAGGGTATGCTAAGTTATACCTTGAACTATGTGAAAGGTTCCGCTCACAAGCCCATATGAGAGGTTCTACTTCCTTCTATGGGGTAATGTTTTCACCCAGAACCCTTCTACGGAGGTTCGACCCAGAACCTTTCCACCTTCAGGGAGGTGCTAACAATAACCCAACCAGGGAGTTCTACCAAGAACCCAACGGTTTTATCTGGAGCCCGTTCAGGGCCAGGGCCTAGAGCACAACAGTCATTGCTCATAATTAGGAACAACCTGCGTAGAACACTTATTTATTCACCGCCACACACGTTCTCTGTCAACTACACATTCACTGACGTTATAGAGTGTTTGCTACTGTAAATTTCAACAACAAAATATGTCTTAAAAATCTATTTAAAAAATATCCCTGATGCTTAGACCTGGTGGGCCGCCAGTTTGGAAATACAACGGCAAAATTGGAACCAGAAGTCTCCCAACTGTCCATGGTTAAGAGCTGCAGCTGTCTATCTATGGATACATAGGGTATATTACATGTGTATAGTGAATATAGTTTTAGTGGTCCATGGAGGTTCTACAGAGTATTACATGTATGTGGGTCCTGTGTGTGGAGCAGTAGGTTATAATATCATGAGACATGAATTCATTTCCCTGCTTGGTCTTGTAGCTGGGATCCAAGGGAGGTTGTTAAGACACATTTTAATTTAAATCTAGTGTCTGCGAGGGAAAAGTACTAATTAAACTTTGTTGACACACTGTACACACCGTCAATGTGCTGACAACACAATTTGTATACCTGCTCACACAGCAATGGGGAACACTTTAAAACAAAAGAATGATTTCCTGGAGGAAACTGAAAACCATTGACTGCAATTGTTTATTCAAGTAAATTGCATCAGTGTTGTTCACTCGTGAGGAGAGCTTTGCTGTGTTGTGGGAACTAATGAAAGGTCGGGAGAACATACAGGCAGGCCAAGATGCAGGCTCTACCAATGTCACCTCAGAGTCGTGATTATGATTCATGATCAGTCTCTTGGCTCCGGTATATTGGGCATGTTACAGTTCGGCACAAGACATTGCCGTAAATGGAAATGTTGAACGCAGCAACCAATAAGCAACTACTCAAAGTAATGTGGTGCACAAATGGTTTCAAAAAGCCAACAAAGAGCCATTAATAAGTATTTAGACCTATGCTTTACTAGTCAATATCTTTATTGCATTCATAAAATGAATGTGTTGCCTCATCGTCCAATGTATTCGCAGTGTTCTGTTCCATATAATAACGCAGCAGGGAACCGTGCTATAGCACATTCTTGAGCTTTTGCATTAGCTTATAGAATCACAAAGTGTCAGAGAAACAGGAAGTCATTTGTTTTTCATGTTAAATGACTCAGAATTTGACAGAATATTGAGCTTGAGCAGCAGTGGAGTGGCTCTGAAGAGAGCAGCGCTTCAAGTACCACTTGAGCTGAATGATATTCTTCCAGCTCAGCGGCTCTCTTTAAATCGGGCAGCGTTTTTCATTGCTACGACAACCAAAACATTTGAGAAATCTTGCACACTGTAGAACAAAGGCCGACATGATACCGCACTGGACAATGTTCATGGAGCAAGGGAGTTTTTTCCCCCACTGATGGTTCGTGTTGCTGGACATTCGTGCAAGAACGCTCACAAGTTCCTCATATCAACTTTAGGAGCAGATTATGTCATAGTGTTAACAGCTTGTAACGCTGACCACAAGTGGCAAAATATGATTGATTGATTGATCATAATTAAATCATGGTTTTGGGAGGGTCCAAAAATATTTGATTACTAGAACTTAATATTACTTACATACTAAATTGGGCCCAACAGAAAAGCAGCCGTGGCCAATTTCGGTGCATGTGAAATAGGGCTTCAGGGGACATTTGCATAATTGATTATTATATGCGGCCACTGGCCCGAGACACTTATTATGTTATGTCGGGCTCAGAGGAAGTTTTGGTGCCAAATGTGCTTCTGCTTGGCAGCAAAATGAAAGCTGCTTTCTCTTTTTACTCTAGTGGGATGGAGTGTTTCTCACTTCCCTCTTGTGGTGTTTATCTTTGGAAATACTTTCAACATAGTGACTATGAAACCTGCTGACATTGAGGTCCGTGGATTGTCTGCAGTAACAAGGACACTTGTGGCCAGAGTGGATGTTCCATTTTCAACATCCAATTCTGTTTAATATCGTGAGCACCGCAAATGAAACTCCGTTCGCCTCCATCGTGTCATGACGTATTGTACTGATATCTGGGTAGCTCCGGATCCAGCTGCTACATGCAGTATACCGCTGCCATGAAAAACAATATTGACTTGAAAACTGCTGGATTGTCTCAGCCTTGAGCTTATTATGGCTCAGATATTTATGTGTTTGTGTGTGTGTGTGTGTGTGTGTGTGGGGGGGGGGGGGGGGGCTGTGTGCATGTGGAAGCCCAGAGGAGAGGAGCACCTCATTTCCCGATGGCTTAGTGAGAAAAGAGTTCCTATTGGAGAATGATGCATACACCACAACATCCTCATGCGCCCTCTGAGAAGCGCCCTCTGGCCTTTGCAGCTATGACTACTTCCTGTCGAGCGAGGGCTGATGATGAGTGTGTGTGTGTGTGTGAGGGGGGTGGGGGTATGAGGCAGGGGGCTGTATATTCACACACACACTCACACGCACTAGACCCTCATCATACTATCACAGGCTCACACACACAAACACACACTGTTCATGTCAGCGCAGGGCCCACTGTGTCAATATTAGTTTTCCGCACAAGTTCAGAGTTTATGGCTCTTTTATTGACAGCGGGCTGTCTTATCTTCAACATGTATTGCCGTGTAATTGTCCCTCTATCACCATGTAAACATCCGTGTTGGATATCGGTTGCTTTTAGTGCTTACGCATATTCCCACGCAGTGTGATGTCTTCCGACTCCCATAGCTCTCATTGTTCCACACTGCATGTACTTCACCAAATTTATATATATATTTGGCTGTTTAGCAGCTGAATCTTCCACTGTGTTCACCATCTTTGTCTGCTATTTGGTGCGAGGCACTCGTGTCTTTTTCTGGGGTGATTAATCAAGTTAGGAGTTGGGTCATTTTCTCATAGACTTCTAGACAATCTGACTACTTTTTGCAACCGCAGGAGTCACCCTCTGCTTTAGACCATGAGAAATAATGCAAGTTTAAAGCTCTTCAGTGTTGGCTTCACTTTTCAGAAGCGGAGGTTGACGCTTCCCAGAACCCCAAAAACTACTCCTGTGCTTGAATATTACCCTGCAGGTTGGTTTTGTGTGTCTGTATATTGTGGTAATTTATTTGAATGCAATGTTTTCTGGAATATGCTATGTCAAAACTAGATTTAGACAAGATGAGATAAAACCATGGGAGTGGCATCAAGGTCGTTATCATTTTCACTTTGTGGCGCATATTACCCCAAACATTTCAACCAATCCAATTATTACATGGGGTCTTTGAAGCCTTTGTGGTTTGGTGGGAGCCCTGAGCTTGTTTCTCTGCAACGAGCTGGTGCCATCTTGGTATGGTGGGAGACAATGACCCCCAACGTGTGTTCTTTATGTCCAGTCTACTCCGTAACTTAGTTGTGGTCGCTGCCACAGCAGAAAACAAAGATACAGAACAAACACAGGATGTTGGCAATAGAAGCAGGGTTTTAATTGCTTTTTTGGTGATATCAGAATATTCTGCCTTGATTTTAATCCAGAACACCGGCAGAGTTGTTGACTGAAATTTTCAGTCACAATTATTTGCTAGATTGTGGGTTTTCATTTTTGGGGTAACATATCACATGACCTCTTGACCTCAGACGCACAGACGGATGTATCCGGCTCTACTTTAAAGTCTTCATCAATACAGCATGATGTTCTTTTAGTACATTATGGACCATATAGATTCAAATAGACCATAAAGCAGAATATGCTTTAGGGCGGGCTTACGGTGATTGACAGGTCGCTGCAGCTACGTCCTTCCTTCGAATAACCAAATGTGGTCACTTCTGTTCATTGGTTGCAAAAAAACAACATGGCAACGAATGTGACCCCAAAGTGACGCAAAATTGCAGAACTCAAGGCTTTAAAACGACGGTCCACAAACCAACGGGTGATGCCACACTGACTACGTCCACTTCTTACATACAGTCTGTGCTTCCCGGTCACTGAATGCCACTGTGGTGATGCCCTGACTGACGAGCATCACCAACAGATAGATGTGGTTCAGAGTAAAATGTCTCTACAACTATGGGATAGATTGGCATGACATTTGGAACCAAATTATTACTTCTCTGATGATTCCATTCAGGCCACCACCAGTTCATTTGTTATTTATTTGCCTTAAACTTGCTCAACTAAATTTCCTCAACCACAGCTGGAGACTGATTCAGTGCTAATTAGCATGCCGCCAAACGTCAGCATGCTAATATGCTCAAGTAAGATAGTGAACGTGCAACATGACCTTCAAAACATCATCTGTATTTATTCCCATTTATTTCCATATAACGGCCGAAAACAAACAAACTCTAGCCCTTAACTTCCTTTAATTTGGTTCACTTTCCAATGGAGCTGCTACCATGGCTGTAAACTCTTGTTTAACCTTGTTTAGACACTGAATTATACGACATCTTTAGATGTATGTGTTTATTTAAGACAACAGTTGTTTATACTCAATTTTTATGTCTATGTTCTATTTTTTCCCCTGTGGTGTCGTTCTGCGTTCTGGTGACACAGTGACGTAATTTCCACCCCTCCCCGCCAGCATCATAAATTATCATGTAACGTAATCAAAACATTTTTTTTTTCTGTTACCAGTTTAGACAGCACGATAAACAGCTCACTTTTTGTACTGTGTGTCAACTTGCCAGGGGTCAGTCTAAGTAGAGGAGGATCTGTGTGGGTTTCGGCAGATAACCTTAGCCAGCACACACACACTCTCTCACACACACACACACACACACACACACACACACACACACACACACACACACACACACACACACACACACACACACACACACACACACACACACACACACACACACACTCTCACACACACACACACACACGCACACACACACACACACACACACACACACACACACACACACACACACACACACACACACACACATCCACGCAGGGTTACAAGAACAAATAGCCTGGAGGTTAGTTCATCAAGTGGCAGGTCTCAGCTGTAATGAGACGGGGATAAGACTGGACAAGGACAAACAGAGGTTTTTTTTTTTCACTTGATCATTTCAGAAAATAAAACTGTCAACAATTAAAATAAAATCTACATCCTAGGTTCCAATGTATTAAAACGTCCATATGTTTCGTAAATGCTGTTTTTATCTTCACATAACATCCGTAATCCCACATTCATTGTAGCAGTCATGTAAAAATCAAAACAGAAAAAGTGTCCTGATGTATTAAATCAATGGCGGAGCGGACAAGAAATGCCATGACCCTGAAGCTGAAGCCAAACTAGTGCCACGTCCCCACTGTTCCAGCAGACTGCTCCTCTACTTCATACAGTTTTAATAAGCCAGGCTGTTGATCGGCTATATGATCAGGACGGTAATCATTTTCTCTCCACCGTCATTAACTGAATAGCGTGGCTCTTTCTTATTATATCAATACAATATTCTAAACTCATATTTTATTCCCTGAGACTTTCTTAAGTTCTGAGAGAACAGAACTTTTCTTTTGTTATGTGATTATACTTTTATTACTGGCCATTAATGCCCTGTTCTAATTGTAGTTCTGTGGTGTGCTGATTACAAGTGTAACATTTGGAATAATGTGGCAGCCCAAGTATATTAGATTCACATTGACATGGTAAATGTATAAAAACAAGTAAACAAATAAAAAAGGTGGGTTTTCACATATGAGAAAATGTTATTATTAATTAGAATTGACCCCTAAAAGTTGTCAGAGAAATATAACTGAATCCAAAGTACAGTTAAATGAATTACAACGAACCTAGGTGACTTAACTGTCCTCAACAGAGACAAAGCTGACCTAATTCATGACACATGAGGGGGAAATGTATGCCGTCTGGCCAAACCATTAAATGAGAGAGATTGACGAAACAATAAATGTACTAGAAATAAACACTGAACATAATGCACAATGTAACCGTGTTTGTTGTTTAAGTAGATGAAATGTGCCTGTACTGTAACTGAACATCAACATAAATCAGTTAAAGGGTCAGGATGGCAGTGACATCACCAGGGGTTTACATCGACTGTTAGCGAACTTGGGAAAGAATAGTTTGTTTGTAGGGGGACTACTTTCAACGGCGGATTAATCCACATTGGGTGTTGTGAGTGTTCGTGGTAAAGAAGGAGAATGTCACCCAGTGCGACGGTGTGGCTCGCCACGTGGGCTGTTCTGCAAAATGAAACTACCAGGTGCAACATGATCACCCACTGAAATGCAAAACATGTGTATTAAAGTATGAGGCGCCATCTGTGCGGGGATACTACCTATCAACTTTATAATGCTTTATAATCCACAGTATTTCAGGAAATATCGAAAGACATTATTCAGCTGGAGAGAAGTACACATTTTTTTGAATGGCAGCTGGATTCTCGTTGTGTCACAGGGTCACGCGAGGATCACACACCACATCACACAAGTATCCATCTTGTGAGGCCTCAAGTAATGCGTTCGATCAGACAACAATGGCGGCTCCTGTCGATGCTGCGATAGCATCCGTTCTGTCAGAAGAGGAGAGTATGTCTTCATTGAAAGAACAGCAAAAAACATCACTGAAAGCTTTTCTGGTTGTGTGTGACCAACCATCAGGCGGGTCAGGTTACATGTTTGTTTGCACTACATTATCTCTACTGGCCTTCTTCACTCAATGTCTCTGGGGACAGTAAATGGTGATACATTGCATGTGTAAAAGTGTATGGTGCCCAGGAGTGCATTAGTCCAGTGAACCATCAGGTAAATATACTACAGAGAATGAATAGCCTGAAGTCCTGTGACAAACAGCAACTATGTTATCTACTTCCTCTGCTTCACCCAGTGCTCTAACTCAGTCTCCATTTTTGTTTGTGTTTTGATTTTGTTCCCAGATCTGTTTACAACCACTGGCCACTTTAGCGTCATATTTTGGGTTCTCTGTGGATAAACAGCCCAGTCGGCGGGAAAATGTGTTGGCATTGAACATTTCTGCAAACCGGAATTTTCCTTTTTATTATTTTTTTATCTGGACGTTTTTGCATTTTGGCAGATCAAGTTGCCTAGCAAAATGACTGAAGTACAGAACATGGGGAATTATGGGTCGTTGAATGATTGCATATGACAGAAAAGTCCCTCTTGGCAAAATCTGCATGAAACTGACCCATCAGATCACTATCATACAGTAAAATACTGGAGTGTTGGCCTTGTAGTGACATTATCCTTAATAGATGTTTCTATAATGTTGTTATGTAATATAATGTTGATGTTTCTATAAATATGTAGTAAGCTATAGTCTCGTTGACTGTCTTGCCTCTAGCCCATGAAAAACATGTACGCGGATGAGGGCTCCCCTCTGTATCCACGGCTGGGCCCGTACTTCACAGATGGCCGGCGGCGGGTGGACTATGTGCTGGCGTACCAGATCCAGAAGCCCACCAGCATTCGGCGCCAGTCCTCCAAGTTCAGCGACAACAACTTCATCCGGCGGCTTTGGCGCAGCATGTGCATGAGGAGCAGCCGCGCCCCGCTGCAGCCGAAGGAAGACCCGGAGATTGCCGCCCAGAAGCAACGGACGGACTACCACGAGGATGACAAGCGCTTTAAGCAGGAGGAGTTCGAGGAAAACCTCCTGGAGACGGGGCTGGAGCTGGAAAAGGACGAAGGGGTGAGCAGAATGTGACGTGGTTTTAGCTAACGTTGCCGTGTCAAGCTATCCATTCTAGCACTACGCCAAGGCAGCTTACAGTTATAACAGTGGCAAGTTCATTCATTGGCATTTTTAGTCCTTTTTAAAACAATGGCTCCTTGCAGGCTGACGCTGAAGCTGCAAGTTCCAAGGAAGGTAATTCCTAGAATCACTTGTAAAAATGGAAGATCAGACTATTATTTGATTCTAACATAAACTACTTCCTTCTATTTTCAACTGTTTTTTTAAGAGAAAAGATTTTTTGGATAAGGTCCAACCAATTTGTCTGGCAAACATTAAGCTATCTCTGCTAATGAGTTTAAATGAAGTTGCAGGTGTTGAAACCAGCCAAATCCAATCAGTTAAAGGGAGGGGCCGCTATAATTAAGCTAACCTCTGATTGTCGAGCAGGCCATGTGGCAAATTCAGGGCATGTGACTGATAGTGGAGAACCTGAAGGCGACAGGACTGGATCCCTGGGGAATCCCCTGGGAGCATGTGTGAGGAAAAGATTTGAGGTTCTATTTATTTTTGTTCTCTGTCTCAATATCGTTGAGATCAGCTCTATTACGTGTGAATTTCAACCTGTCCATCTCAGCATCATGGGTTTTCCTGATTATCTAGGCCTACAGAAGGTGCTTGCGATGAAATAGCTGTCGTCATGAACTCATGCTTCAGGTACCTTCAGGATCAAAGTCGGTGGGATGTGGTCCGAATGAATATCCATGCACTTTGGTAAATTGGGGTTAAGTTGCATGAAAGAAGGTGAGAATAGTTAATTTTGTCGTACATATGAGTGTGCACAGTCAGTAACAGAAGGTGTTTTACATGACCCTGTGTGTGTGTGTGTGTGTGTGTGTGTGTGTGTATGTTTTTTCGGACAGCATAATCTCTATGACTATAGTGTAATCAGTCACAGTGCAGGTCTTTTAATTTAATATATATATCACATTGTTTTTATATCGTAAAATTATATTATTTTTATGATTCATAACATCTCCAGTAGCTTTTTTTCCCCTATTTTCCTTACTGTATTTATTGTGACTGTGATGCACAAGTACGCTAGAAATCTTTATTTGAAATCTTCAGTGTATATATGGAAAACAGAGACTCTTCACGCAGTGAATAATCCATTAAAGAACACAAAGGAAACCCAAAGCTTTTTTGTTAACACGTAAAAGATTTAAAACCCATGAGAACAGGATTATGTCGTGGAACAAAACCTTAAAATCTTTCAAGCTTGTGTTAACTACAGACCTAATTTCTGTCATCTAACCAAAAACCCATTCAAAAAACCCATTGGCTTCCACGATGAGGGAACCGGATGTGCAAAAATACTGTCTCATGTCCTGTGTTTTAGGACTAATTCCTGCACTATCATAACGCAGAATATCTATAGAAATAATTTAAAAAAGTCATAATTTCAGTCTTTTTGCACAAATTTGATAGATATTGTTAACAATGTGACACAGTTGGGTAGTTAGTTCCACTCATTTTCTTCATCACGCAAAATTCCACGATTTTCATTCAATAAACTGTAGTGGATGTTACAGGGCTTAGTGTTAATGCAACTACTACACCAGCTGAACCATTAAAATATAGTTGTTATTTCAACTGATTCACATTTTGTCATTAGGTTTCCACAGTTACATGCTTTAATTTATAGAGGCATCTATTTCCTTAAAAGAAACCCCGTTCCTTCAAGATAAATTGAGAGCAACACCAGAGCAAATCAATAGCAGGAGTTGCCATTAGTCAGTGCAATTATAGTTTGCAAGTCCATTTCATGATGTGCTTCACCCTTAGAGATGAGTAATTGACATGGATGTTTTTCAAACGCACATGCATGTAAACCCCATTTGTCATATTCCAATTTACAATATGTTAATCTTGGCTGCAACAACCTTACTTCACAACAGTGTTACTTTATCAGCCCATGCTTCTTGTAAGCAGGCATAACAAATAACATGGATAATCTCTGTGTTATACACAGCCAGTCAGCTAGTTTTAACTGGTTCTTGTGTATTTCTGTATCCAGACAGGTCAGTGTGCCGAGCTGGAGGGTGCGAAGTGAGTCTGGCAGTGCATGAGTGGTTTTACATAACTGTACAAGCTGCAGAGAGAGAAAGAACCCATATGCAGCAATAAAGACGTGTTTGTGCTGAAATGGATGCAGTGGATTTTCCTGACAGGAAACCGGACTCTACCAGACAGTAAAGATCTGAATCTAAGAGAAGGGCAACCTGCTTGCTCTTCGGACTGCAATGCTCTGTTCGAATATGTATTGTTAGATGTGGTTCATACGTTTTGGGCAAATCACAAGTCTTTTTTGTATTTCAGAGCAAGATCACTGGAATCGGCTTCTTGAAGATCCATGCTCCCTGGGACGTTCTGTGTCGGGAGGCTGAGTTCATGAAGCTCAAGATGCCGACAAAGAAGGTACGCCTCCTGTCGGTTAATGCTCCATTCGTCACATGCCTATTTACCGTAGCTTTTTCTTTCCCTGGGGCTAACTGAATTGGCTCTTAGAGCTGCATTGCTGAGTGTGATGATTAATGTAATATTTCATCTGTCATTTGCATTCGTGTAGTATTATAACACCCCAATGGGTTCAATTAGTAGTAATGGCACATACAATCCTTGAAATGAGATTTTAAAAAGGAATCCAATAACCATCGAACACCTCACTACAGTGTACCTTATTAGAGGTATTGGATATGAGCACAAAAACCGAGTTCTGGAGACCAACACAATTATAAAATATAATACAAACTCAGCAGACAGGATTTAGACCATGCCATAGCACACTGTCCTTTTTAGGACTATAGGTGAACAACATATTAAAAGGTTTAAAGGTAGATTTGAAGCAGTTGTAGTGGTTCCAAGTCAAGCACTCCCCTCATGTTAGCAAGGCTCAAGTTTTGGCCCACTTCTGTTCACTATTTACTGTACATAAGCAATCATTTTTCTCTCTCTATCGGACCACTGCAAACCCACAGTCTGCTTTTGGCGCATTTCAAATCAGTCTTATAAAACACAAGCTCGTTTTAAATACTTACAAAACAGACTTGGGCGTTTTCGAAGAACACAGAAGATAATCCTGCTTTTTGCCCACATCCGAACTCTTCAGGGCCCTCTCAAAGTGAGTAAGCAGACCCTTATAGACATAGGCGAATCAAAAAAACTGACAAATTGCTTCTGCTCTCCTGATCACTGTTGTAATATCAGCTCATTGAACATTTTAACTCTTGAAAAATAAATTTGGTTGTCAATGAGACCAAGTGTAAAAATATAAGATGCAAAGGATGCAATCCCAGTGTCTCTTGCCTCCTTTTGCAGTTTTACGAAGTGAAACAAAGCAGCAATCTGGTGGAGAAGATCCGACTGTTCATTCACAAAGTCACAGCTCCTCTCCACCCAAAAGTGGACGGCAACCGGCCACAAAGCGTCAAGTCCCTCTCTCACCCCTTCTCCAGGGAGAAGCATCATCTGTGAGTAAAATCTCGGTTCTTCATTCAGTTGTGAAGCCGGAGAGTCAAACTGACTATGGCACTGACTGTAATATTTCTCAGACTTGGTACACCTTTTTTTTTCTGGTGAGATTACAAAAAAGATAGACTAGAGCTAGAGGCGACTGTGGATCAGTGGTTAGCGAGTCTGTCTTTCAATCAGATGGTCGGTGGTTCGATCACACACACACACACCTTTACTCTTTTAGCCCCCGTTTGTTCCTCTTATGTGTTACCATCTTCTGGTTTTCAGAAAAATGAATAACAAAGAGTCTTTGAATAATCTACAGATGTTAATTATAAGATTTTCTATCTGACATTTAGCGCAAACATCCATTTGCTTTGTGGACATACTGTAGTACTGGGCGACTGTGGCTCAGTGGTTAGCAAGTCTGTCTTTCAATCAGAAGGTCGATCCCAGGCTCCAGTAGTCCATGTCGTTGTGTCCTTGAGCAAGACACTTAACCCTAATTGCTCACCGTTGCTGTGTCTACTGTATATCATGTAAGTTGCTTTGGATAAAAGTGTCAGCTAAATGTAATGTAATGTAAAAATGAGGAGGTGAAAGAAAAAAATACTTTGAGTTCTGATATCAATCCAGCAGAGGCTCAGGCGATCTCTATTTACTGATTTTTACATTTGTATTTCAGTCCACAGTTACTGAGATGAATCGGTATAAATTCATTTATGTAGCTCATGTGAAGCTATACTATTGCTTATTTGGTGAGTTTGAATGATATGGATGACTCATAGTGCTACTTAAATACATATTTTTATTTTAACAATGAGACAAATGACAATGAGTAGGTGAAAGAGGTTGATTCATTGATGAGAATTATCCCTCAAACCTGGGAGCTCCCCTAGATATGCCACGGAAATAATTGTGTATGTTATCCACATGATTATGAACGGGGAAGTATAAAGACCGCAAATACGATCTTTTCCTAAATCTAACCAAATCGTTTTGTTGAAGACAGAAGATTTTGAAAAGACTGTATGCATGTGACGGGGCGGACGTTGACACGTATTGCTTGACTTTTTAGGAAAACGCACGGAAAATGAGGACCAACTATGACATCCTAGGCAACCTTCTAGCGTCAGTTTTTGACAAGTCAGAGACGGCATGTCAGTTTCCGCTAGTTGTGTCTTTTCAAAATAAACTTCCATGTTCACAGTCTTTTCGTTATTTTTTAGGCTTAATTACGCAGCACAAACTACTTGGTTAGGTTAGGGCAACAAAAGATGGTGGTTTGGGTTAAACATGTGTGTTTCAGCCATCCAAACTCCCCTCCTACCCTAAACCTACACAGACCTTCTCGCTCTTCATAAAATCCGTGGCTCTGACCGTCTAATAATGATGAGTTAGTTTAAAAGCTTGGTGTGACTCATGCAGACATTACAGGGTGCCTCGGTGCGTCGGTAGCAGATGCAGAGGGGCACTGATCAAGCGTCGTGTTGTGACGAGCTGAGAGTGAGAACGGATTGGACAGACACACACATTTGAAAAATCCTCAGAAGCAAATGATGTTGCTCAGTGTAATCAGAATTTAAGGGAAAAGGCTGAAATTATCTCATTGGTGCCATGTCGCAAGTGACTTTAAAATACAGTATATCAAGGAAGACAAAATTCGCCCAAAACTACCATAAGAATATCACAGTTCAGTCTGATATTTCAAGTATAGTAAGATATTGAGATCATGGTCAAAGATTCTCTCCATCTGTTGGATGGATGTTATAATTGTAAGACTCTTTTGCAGATAGTTAGATAACAAGCACGTTTTAAATCTAAAATAAGAAAATCCTAGACTGCAGCTTTTTGTAATGTAATACAAGTATTTCCATTTCTTCATGTTGTTTCCCCTCTGAGCTAAAGCAAGCTTCCCCATACAGACAGCGTGGTGAGGTAACAACCACAGAGGTGTAAATTGAACCAAACAAATAAAAATAAAAAACCCTGGGCAGGAAGGCAGAAGCAGAATAAATTAGACTCACTAACTGGATTAAATAAGGACAGAAATCATGACTTCACTGATGCTTCTTGTTCATTCCCATCAAGAAAAAGCCCTTCCAAAGGTGGTGATCAGAGAAGAAGATTGTCTTCGCATCCACGTCAGCCTGCTGGGACGTATGGAGGAGAGAGTGGGCAGTGGGCAGCTATATTTACATCTCTGACTAACAGCTAGCAGGAGATCTCCCTCCACATCTTCTCCATCACTTCTTCATCCATTCTGGAAACACGGCAGGCCTGTTCCCTGAGATTAAGCCAAGTTATAGATGTCAGTGTGAGGTGGCTTTTAAACACCTTTTCCACATACTGCTTCTACATTTAGGCTAGTCTTGAATTGGAGGCAGCGAGGACACAAGGACTGTTTCAGTGCCAACAAGCCCCACCAGCTACACAATGACTGACAGCAGCAGCCCACTCAGTACTGTGATGAGATGCTTTTCAGTGCACACACGCTTCCAAGTGCTCTGCTTCTAAGAATTATGTCCATGTGTACTGAGTGGTGGTTTTAGCACATGCACACGAGAGGAAGAATGGTGGATGACTAGAACAGCTGAAGCTAAACTAAGGGACCTTGTTAATAAGGCAGCAACAGCAGGTCACTCTCTAACGCTACACTGTAACAAGATTCTGTAGTTTTTACAGTAATATTACTGTATATTGGCCATATTCTTACTGTAGAACTTCTATACAGTATGTTACTGTAGATCTGCAATGCATCATGGTCAAAATTCATTCCCGGGTAAATCTTACTGTAAATAAATGTTGCTGTAAATCACAATACAGTAAAACATGTTGCTGTAAATCATATTACAGTAATAAATGTTGCTGTAAATCACATTACAGTAATAAATATTGCTGTAAATCACAATACAGTATTTTTGAGCGGTTTTTCCTTTTTCAGCAATACAACAGAATCCGTCGCATTATTTTAACACAGATGTTACTTCTTGCTGCCACGCAGACAGAGGAGTAAACGACATGTTAAACCTCCGTTGCTACACAAACCATGACAGTGGACTATAACGTCGTGTGCCGACAGACATTTGATACTCTCAACACAATTTTGGAGCAACAACATTTCTGCAACAGCAAGGTAACGAAGCTCATTAATATCCCTTCATATTTCCTTTTTGCAGGGCATTTTGCAACTGTACATTAATTACAGACAGCACAGTGTTCTCAAGTAAAGTCACCGTGTAACGCTACGTGACTTTAAGAGGGAAGTAGGGACACACGTTCCTGCACTAGTAAGCTAACGTCGGTGTTACTAATATTACCAACATATAGTATTTGCTATTTGAATTGTGATATAAATTATTTGGCTTCTTATAGTGTATCTTTTAAATTAATTGGAGTTGTTTATGTAACGGCATCGTCGTGTATGTGTTGCTGCTCGTTAGCTAGGTTTCGTTAGCTAAGAGAAGATTTGACTCTTTTCTCTCTTGCTAGCTAACGTGTGGCTATGAAGGCCTCACCGAGCACCACTGAAGGTGAACCACAACGCCACAACAGGTGAGACCTACACACATGACGTGTTTTCTGAGCTACACGCAGGGTAGACTGCAACAGCTGGTATAAACTTGGGTACATTGCTGCTAGCTTAGCTAACCCTCCTGTGTGTTCGGGTCTAAACTGATCGATTTACAACTTTAATCAATCATACATGTTGTGTTTTACATCTGTTTACATCAATACCTTATGATATCCTCCACACTATGCATGTGAACATGTAAAATTGCTGATCACTCCCCCTCACACTCCCCCTCACACACACACACACACACACACACACACACACACACACACACACACACACACACACACACACACACTTGTGTGAACACCTGTTCGCAGACCCATTTATAAAGTTGTACACATTTCAAACTTCAAACAGAAGAAACAGGTGTTTGTTATGGGAACCCATCTCTATCCTCCTTAATGTGCCCATCACCCCACGTGAAGCACACCTTCCAGACTAAACAATGCTTCTTATCTTCTCACTTTCCCCCTAAATACACCTTTATTTGACCAGGAACACCAAAGTAAAGGTTTCTTTCATGTCTCTCCTAATAACTACGGTACTATTGTTTGTTTATTTTGTGTCACAGGAAACCTCCTCCCAGGCTGATGTTGAGGCCCAGTTGTCCCTGCCAAGCACTTCTAGGCTCATCATGCTGGTAAGATCCCAGTACCAGACAAAACACCACATAGGCTGACATCGTCAGTAGTAGAAACATATTGTGGTATTTCTAATGGGAATCTTTAACTAATGTATCTCTGTCCTTCCACTGTAGGGAAGAGGACTCCTGCCCAGGAAGAAGACATGTTCATGGAGAGACTCCAGTTCATGGAGAGACTTCAGATCATATGGAGAGACTCCAGATCATATGGAGAGACTCCAGTTCATGGAGAAGAGACCACCAGGGAGAGGATTGCAGTTCAATACAGTAACAATTAAGTCCGTCATGCACATTTTATTGTTTGAAATTGCACTTTTTATAATATAATATAAATATAATTGTTTTTATAGATTTCCCCCTTGACCTGAATATGTTATTGCTTCCAGTGCTTAAATTTTACTGTTTACTGTCAAATAACTTTAAATCATGTTTAAATTGTCATAGTAACTTGTAGAAAGAGGAACATTTAAAATGTTGTATGTTCAGGAATACCATTAAAAGGTGTTGTTGTTTACAACACTTTTTTTTAAACTAAAAAAATGTAAAATTTGTATTTAAAATGTTGAAATATTAAAATAAATGACTTTTGTTGAAAAAGAAATGCGTCTTCATTTTACAGTATGTAATTATTTTACTGTTATTCATTTACAGTAGTCTAGGATTTGCTGTAAACTGTACTGTACTGTTACTGTAATGACAATTACAGTAATACACTACTGTGATAGCAATTACGGTACTGGGATTATTACTGTAAACATGACTACAGTAAATGGGTACTGTGATTCATTTTACAGTAAGCATACTGTAAAATGAAATACAGCTACTTACTTGCTAATTGCTGCCAGTAACTTACTGTAAATTCTACAGTAATCTTGTTACAGTGTAACATTGTTTCAAAGACTGTACAAATGAGAAATGTTCTGTATTTCTTTCTCCAATTCTTTCTCCCATAAAACAGCAAAATATCTGCGGTTTACCTTAACCATAATTTAGGATTGCATTAATATGATTTCTTTTTAAATAGCACGTTATTGTAATGATCCAGATTTTTTGTGAAATTTGAGTGTGAGGTGAAAGATTCTGTTCGTTATTCCGGCCAGTTCGTGGGAGAAATGCTCAGTATGCAAATGAGTGCAATTAAAAGATTTAATAGAAGATGATGACAAACCAGTTATACATTACTCGACCGAGGCCATATCCTCTCCAGCAGACTCACAGACTGGTCCCAGTTAACTGTCGCCTCTGCTTTCGAAGAAAATAGACCGTTTCGTTTCGCGCTGTTAGTTTAAATACTTTTCAGTCACGGAGCTTAAGGCCCTCTCATTGGTTAGTTCCCTTCCCTTATTCTTAACATCCCGATTGTCCATAGGTCCATTTGCTTTCGGAGAAGGCGGAGGCTCTTTTCCCTCCAGGGACAAAGGAATAGTCCATCTTCAAAGTATCCATGCGCGCGTCCTTCCGGTCCCAATTGTCTCAGTGTCTCACTCCGCCTTCCGCCCAGCAACATATGAAGGAACTACTTCTTCTTAAAGAATCAGTCCCACATTCCTTAACTCCTATAGAATCATTATATATAAAAAACCATTCACACCTAAATATTAAACAATATGACATACAGTGACTTTCTTAATACATACAATTACATATCCTTCATAATGCCCTTCATTATTCATCATATCCTTCTTATGCATTGTAATGTACACTTAAACAATCCTTTATTACACATGTACAGGCAATTTCAAGCTCACTAATTTATTAGAACTTAACAATTCCCTCTCTTGATGCTATTTCATAGTATCAACACAAACGTAATAACTCTTTATTGTCATCTACAGTGCAAAATCATAATACATTTCATATTGTCATCAACAGTGAAAAAACATCTCTCCCTCTCTTGACAGTGTAATATATTCTGTCACAAAAATATAATGTATCAGTGTGGTTCTATTCATCACACAGGTAAAAATCTTAACATCTGGAACTGTTACGGCTATGTCTGCTTATCTGTGTACGTGTCTGTGTGTCACAACAGAGGTAATACTATTTATATTGAAATAAAATAATAAAAAAAGATATTTCCTTTTTCATGATAATGAAAAAAGGAATGCATGTAAAATTACACAAGTCAGTAGTGTTTTACTTTAAATTGCAGGTCTTTAAGAACATACGGTTAAAAAGTGATTTTGTAAAAAACATTTGTATTACTGTAATTATATTCTAAGCATCATTTTACACATGTCTTTCTTTAAAGTTGCGTGGGATCATGGGAGTTGTTGTCTTCAACACCACTGCTAGCAGAACAAGTCTGCATCTAAAACTACCCTTGTGACATTACTGCTCTTTAATATAAAATGCATCACAAATAGGTTTTCCGGCTACTTCATGAATTTAGGCTTACGTAGGCTTAGCACAGGGAGGACAACAGAGGAGGGGCCATTACAACAGTCCCAAGGAGAGCGTCGACAGAGGTCATCGATCTCACACGGGATGTGTCACAGGGACACAGGAAGCACATTTCAGGAGCCATCAATTGGAGCCGGACTTAGGAAAGTAATTCAGGAAAGTAATTCCAATTGATTGAGATTGAGGAAGAGTCTTTGTCAACTTTAAACAAAACTCAAACAAACATCGCTCCACATACAGTATATCCCGAATGGCAGGAGACAGGGTTGACTAAAGGATTTACGGAGCCTTCTTGCTTGTCATCCTTTCATTTGATCTTTTTGATGTGAAATTGCAGCCTGCACTGAAACATAATGACGTAGCCTCCATTTCATTGTACTTGTGCATCAACACATATCACGTGACTTCATGGTTATTGTACATTTGGTCCTGTTTGTAGAGGTCTTTTTTTTTTACATCAAATCTTTGATCTCTGTGCGAGGTGGACAGCAACAACAACATCAGCATTATATTATTAACATTACTACAGTCTTTGCTGTAGTACGAATGTTGTTCATCTTAGCTCTCTTATATCACCTACTTCACAAGTAAAGAAAAACAGTTTGCAAAGAGTGTGCAACCAATCTGCAACTAAAAGTATACCTGTTATGTTCTTTGTTTTCAGATTCGATCTGTCTGACAGGGACAAGTTCTTCGACAGCAAGACCAGGAACTCAATAGTAAGTATTAGTTCTAGTAGACGACACGTTATCACTCCCTACTCCTCAAATGCGGCCGTTTGGTCAGAGGCCCTGCGCCTCAAACCATGAGGCACTATGTAACCATTTATAGTCAGTTTTGCACGTGTCAATTTCTGCTCTTTCCATGCGTACACTCCCTTTTCAAAATAAACTTCAGTGTTCTCAGGAAACAGCTTGGTTAGGTTTAGGCAACTAAACTATTTGGTTCGGTTTTGGTAAAGATGGTTGGTTGGGGTTAAAATAAGTGTGTTTACGTAGCACTTTACATGTTACGTACAGAACGTATGCTGTTAGGTAACGCTACTTAACTGCACCCTCATACGTAACTTTAAATAAGTCACTGTTGACTTTGGGTTTCACACAGAACAGGGTTCTCCTGGGTGAAAGTCCTGTTTCAGTTTGACCTGTTCTATGTCGCCTGTCTCCCTTCTTTACACCCACCAGTACTGCAGCAGAGTAGGGTGCCATAGTCAGAAGTAGGGCCAGACCAGGATGCTGTGTGTTGGAAGGTGGCTCCTTCACAAACAGTGTTTAATTCAGCGCAGTGACAGCATGTGTCTGACATGTTGCATTCACGGTTGTAAATTCACCTCCTTTAATATAGACAAATGTGCTTTTCTACTTAGACCCTGTCATCCCTGATACACACTCCCCTCCAATAAGAACCCTTGCTTCTAAATGACTCCCATGAAAAACAAATTAATTCTGTGAGACTGTGTCGTACATGTGCTGCTGCATTGGCATACGCACATACACCTACACAGCACCTCTGAGAGCTTGACTAATGACTGGGTAATGTGATTGGCTTCTCATTACTGGATGGAGATTCTCAATCAGTGCAGTCGTTGGCTCCCAGCTGAGCCTCAGCCCCCATCGATAAAACTCTCAGCCTCTCTGAGAACGAACAGAACAGAACTCTGCGGTCTGCCTGCTACGTTCTCCCTCTTAACAACTTCGCATGTGCTACTAAACAAGTAAACCATCCATTCTAATGATTTTAAGACTGATCGCTTTGTTGTATCGTCAGGTCTACGAGGTACTGAAGAGGACTAGATGCACCAGAACCAAATACTCCATGGGTAAGACCTCTGCCGGTGACTCTAATACAAAAGATAAATCAATATGCAATTAATGTAGGTGTTGATTGGAGTAAAGTACGATTACAACCTCAGGAGGGGGCTGAGTGAGCCGTCGTCTTCCAACACGTCTACAAAACTCTTGGATTTGCTTTAAATGACTAGAATTTTTACTCCTGAATTCACACTCCTAAAAGAAGAAACCTGTCGAGCGCAGCAGGTCCAGGACCTTTCCTCTTCAGCTGCCACTTTTCTGTCATCTACACCAGTGGTTCTCAACCTTTTTTCAGTGATACACCCCCTGTGAAATATTGTTTCCGCCAAGGAGCCCCTGACCAGTGCAAAGCATTTTTGGTTGAAAGAAATATATAATAAACAGCGCTGTCAGTGTCTAATTTAATATGGAATATATACAATTCAGTTAATGAAGTTACACTACTATTTTATTGAATATTTATTAAATAAGAATTTTTTAATTATTTTTTAATGGATGCTCTTTTTAAAAATATTTTTTTTTTAAATCTCACGCACCCCCTGGAGGCCTTCTACATACCCCCATGGGTACACGTACCCTTATTTGTGAACCACTGATCTACACAGTACAGTGCTGGCTGACTGTGACGGCTAACGCAGATGGTTTAGCCCTGCCTGAGGTCAACAGTCTCTTGAGTGTCGCGTAGTGGGAGAACATCTAAAAAAATACAGATTTGTTTCTGAGGCATACAATTCAAAGTAAATATTGACAAAAATGAAAAAGGGCATATCTTAAAGGTTAGAGGTGGAGAGAAATTAGGTGCTATAAGGCTATATTCACAGTTGTTACAAAGCGTTATGCCCTAATATTCAGTTTGTCTTGGCCACCAGGCACGTCTTCTAATAAGATGCTTCAGGACATTGATTTCCTTTTTTTTTTTCCCGCAGCTGGAGCTGGATGTTTTGCCCTCATAAACACAATTAGAATATCAAGCAATACACACTGCTGGTGCTGCAGAAGAGAAAAATCCACCAAAAAGGAAGATGTGTTTTAAGGCATATCTTCTAACATTTCTGACCAATGAGACCAATGAGGGGCAAATGCAACTATTGTATCATTATCATTACCAATCGGAATGATGGCCAGAGCTTCAAATAAAAAAAAACTAAGCTGAAATGACCCTTTAAGGTCTGCTTCCTGCTTTCCTTTAACTATAAAAAACCATTACAACTCCAATGCATGTAATTCTTCACCAAGAAGTCTTTCGCTTGAGCTCCGAGAGGAAACGTAACAGTCATTTCCGGATAAGACTCACAGAGCTCTTCAGTTTCAGTTCTACACTGCTGCTGCGTCTCCTCCTGGATTATAATCCTATTAAATGTGCCTTCTCACAGGGATCACCAGTCTGCTCGCCAACGGCGTCTACACGTCTGCTTATCCTCTGCACGATGTGAGTATCACCATCACATTTCCCCTGCCGGCCTGAGAACAGTTGATAAATTGCTGCTTATGAACCGAGTGAATGACTCCAATTCAAAAAATGTTTAATGTGAAAATCATCCAAGCTTCTCCTACGTAGCAACTCGTATTTTAATGTTAAATTAAAGTAATTATTCATGATATGCTTGATGAACAAAGTGTATTCGTCGTTACAGGGAGACATTGATGGGGTGAACGCAGAAGCCAACGACAGGAAGGTAAGTTGATCAATTCAGTCAATAAATTGAGTCAGATGTCACCACGGCAACACTTGTGGTCAATTAACAGATAATCATCACCCCAAAGAAAACCAGGACGGACAAAACACTCTGACACTAGACGGCAGTGCCTTTATGTTCAATAAACTAGCACAAATTCACCTAGACTGTGCAGACACGGCAACATCGGCTAGCAACCAGAGCAGTGAGGTGTCCTCTGATTGGTGCGTTTCAGCCAATGAGATGCTTCATCCTGTCCAGGGGTTTGGGTAGCGGACTTTGTCAGGTTTCTCAAATGAGGTCAGGGAGAACTCTGCTATTACAACAATGACATAAAAAGAGCATTTGATTTTTACCAGATATGAACAACAATCAGGACATGATTTGGATTTTAAAAACTATTTGGTGCATTTCACAACAAAAGACACGCTCATCAGTCTCGTCCACGTGTCTCAAAACTAACAGGAATCCTTCTATCCCATTATCATCATCGGCTGTGTTATGCTTAGACTACACTAGAAATTGTTTGTCATCCCTTTATATTTTCATTTTGGCATCTTGAAATAGGGAAATGAACATTTTAAATTCCCAATATTAAATGTAATTTAGCAGTCCATTATTACTTCAAGATTGCAGATTTAAGAAGCAGTCTTGCACATTGTTGTTTCTAAATGATCTGATAGGATTTGTTAAGTGTGGCGCTGCCAGCAAGGGCTCATAGAGCCCTGCAGCAGCCCAACTTTATATTCTCCTGCGGGCTTCTTCTTCTTCTTATTCCCGTTCTGCCTAAACTTTGGACCGTATCTCGTCCCGGAGCGTTGCCAGCACATGCGTACAAAATACATCAAAACGAGCGGCCTGATCGGGAATCGTGTGCTATGACCCTGCTAAGAGATTCGACCGGCGGTTTTCCTGAAAAACGCAAAAAACGGCGAAAAAATTTACAATGGGTGTGTGTGGGGTGAAGTGCACGTGAAGTGCACGCTCAGAGCACGTGATGTCATCGCTAGAGCACGAGAAAGCTTCAGATTCATCAGAAATAAATATTTGTAAATTGCCATTACTGCCCCAATATTCACTCTACAGGCATAATTTATAGCACAAAACGTAGGAAATCTTGTGCTTGCTTGTACAAATGTGTCGTGGAATCCCACAAACATTTACTTTTTTGTCAGCAAGCCTGAAAGCGACATGAAGTCAACCAACTGCTCCATTAAGACCCATGTTAAATCGGAGCAAAATCTTCTCTCATGAAGCAAACGGAGGCATTTTATGAACTGCCTTTGCGCTCTCATTTCTAAACCCCCCAAACATTTGAGTACACGGCAACGTTCACAAAAGTCTTGTGCTTCTCACGATGCCTTCATTTTTTTAAACGGAGTTACGGTTTTCCTATCACATTCATTTGTTTGACAGGTTGTTTTGGTTAAATCTACAGTCCAGTCTCCCTCTCAGTCACTAACTGACACAGGTGTTTCGAATCACCAGCTCGTCAGGACAGGACCAACTGCTCTTATCACCGTGGAAACCTTTGATTGACAGATACACGCACACACATAGGGCAACTGACTTCTGAATGTCTGCCTCTCCCCCTGTATCTCTCTCTCCTTCTGTCTCTCTCTCTCTCTGTGTCTCTCCCACCCCTCCCCTCTGTCTGTCTGTCTCTCTCTCTCTCTCTTTCTCTCTCTCTCTCTAAAATGAGCTATATTAAGCTATATTATGCTATTTTGAGCTTGATTCAGCAATATTCAACTATTTTCAGCTATTAGCTATATTCAGCTATATTTAGCCATATTCTGCTTCGTTCATTAATTTATAGCTATAATGAGCTATATTGAGCTATATTATGCTATTTTCATCTTTATTGAGCTATATTGAGCTTTATTCAGCAATATTCAACTATTTTCAGCTATTAGCTATATTCAGCTATATTCAGCTATATTCAGCTATATTCAGCTATATTCAGCTATATTCAGCAGTTTACACCTAAAATGAGCTATATTAAGCTATTTTCTGCTTTATTGAGCTATATTCAGCTTTATTCAGCAATATTCAACTATTTTCAGTTATTAGCTATATTCAGCTATATTCATCCATATTCAGCTTTATTCATTAATTTACAGCTATAATGAGCTATATTGAGCTATATTCAGCAATTTACAGCTAAAATGAGCTATATTAAGCTATATTATGCTATTTTCAGTTTTATTGAGCTAGATTGAGCTTTATTCAGCAATATTCAATTATTTTCAGCTATTACGGCAGTAGGCGCCACACTTTCAAAATTTCTTGCGAAATTTTCTAGTTTTAAATGCACTTCAAAAACCTTATGAAGAATTTGTCAATTTGCCATTTCTCTCCTGTTTGAAGTTATCTTATTTCTCTTGAACTCATGCATGTACATCTACTTTTCAAAAGATTAAAAGGAGTTGACTAGGCAATTTGCACTTCTACACCTGTTTGTGTGTGATGCCTATTTTACATAAAGTTCAAATACATTGATTTTGGAATACAATGGAATTTAATTTAAAAAATAGCTCTGAAATAGATATTACATCGGTATAGGCATATATCCAAATTCAGGTATCTGAATGGGTAAGGATATTTCTATCGTTTGGGTATTTTTCAACCTAGCTAGCTATAACAGCTAAAACAGATGATGCAGACCTTTGAAATTATTTACGTAATACTTGCCGGAGTCAACGCAGATGTTGAGCGCAAAGATACCCGACCCAAAAAAGAAAAGTATCCAAAAGTAATACCAAATCTCCTTGCCATCACAAAACAGGGAACATGTTTCTCTTATGGGTTATATCTCACCCTAACAAAGGAACAGATAAAATCAACAAAGTTCCCAAATTGTGAAACCTTCAATTTTCAGTGAGTTGAAATGAGTTGTAGCCCTCTTGTCCTCCTCTCATACCTGAATGCAACCCAGCGGTTCAATAAGCAAACAAGAAACAGGCCACTTGATTAGTTATGCCATAATGGATCTTTTTATGTTCGTTTAAAAGCGTTACATTTGCATGACAGACTCCGGTGCTACCGCGACAGCGTTCGAGCATCTTTGAGCCTTTACCTCCTACTGTACAAGAATAAAATTAACCAGGCGACTGTAAGGAAAACACAAGCTCACGTCGAGTCTGAAGTCATCTCCTCCCCTGCTACCGCGCTCCATAATTATACTGTGGGCTGTGTGTCACTAAGGCAACAGCCTAATAATTCCCCCTCTGTTGTTCTCAAGCATCAGGAAAAGCTTTGGCTCGGTGCTTTCAAGTGCCTCCACAGCAACATTCTTATATATATATATATATATATATATATATATATATATATCACAATCCCACGTATACACGATTAAGGAATAGATTTTCCTCGGCAGTCGGAATGATGTTATCTTCGAGGCCTGCCTCCTGTGATTAAAAGCCTCGTTGCCCCGCTGCTCTGCCTGTGGACAGGGTGTGATCTTGTGTGTAAAAAGAAAGCGCTTCACGGTGATTAATGTGCTCTTTGCATACGAGCAGTATAGTACCAGAGCACATACGCAGTCAGCTGTTTGATGATCATTGTAAAGATTGGATCATACAGCAGTCATTTGTATATCAATTGTGCTGGGAAACACACACACACACACACACACACACACACACACACACACACACACACACACGTTCTTCGAGTTTTGGTTCAAACTCAAAGAACGCACTCGTTAGCAGTCTTGAATTTTCCGTATAACATCATAAATCATACTTGACTACAATTAAGACTGCAATAAATGATCTCCGATATGGATGAACACCCCTAACTAAACTGCACTGAAACAGTAAATGGGGAAAAATGTAGCTTAAAATGTATCATTTGCTGCATTGCATTGTGGTAATGAGACCAGATGAGAGCAGTACTAAATTTCACCCGCCCATGTTACTGACACAGCCTGAGGGGGAATGTGCCCCCTAATAAAATACGAACCATGAATTCACAGAGAGCATCTGTCTTTTTGGAGTTTTACTGCATTAAATAAGGTTGACATTTGCAAATGCAGATCTTCCAGAGGGCTAGCAAGAGAGACACTGGATGAAGAATGACAAGGAATCCACCATCTGCATCCATAAAGAAGTGACTTGGTTTAAATCACTGCTTCTCCCGACAGAACACACCGCCACGGGGGAATTTCAGGCTGCATGCACCTTTTTGTTGTTGTTTATTTTTCCGCCCATCATTGCTGACAACAGAGCAACTAATATTGGTAGAGAGAGCAACAGGCTGGGAGACTTCCGAGGGCCGTCTCTTTGCTCGGCACACGCGGAGTGTAAGCTCAGACTTTTAGGGCCCCCGTCAGTGTCAGGCCCAGACTGCCAACCCTGGACTACTTTATTTCTAGTAATCACTTCGGAGACAAACAAACAAAACAAGGACAACTGGCCTCTTCTTGCAACTCGTACCGGCGTGCTTTAAAGTCAAACGTGGGCCTGCGACACAAAATGCATTCAGGTTGGCAGGTCAGCTAATACTAATAATAATGGCTGCATTCCATTTAGGTTTACCGCACACTGGCTCTCTACATAGGTTTCCCGAGCCACTGTTAAAAGTCATAACTACATCAAATAATAAAATATATATTGTCAAAAATGGTCAATAGCAGGGAAGAGGACAAAGTTGAACATTAAGATTGTCAACAATGGTTTGTTTGACATTAAAGACCTGACAGAGATCCCTGTGGGGATTGGATCACGGCCTGTCTTTAAACTTAATGGTGATATGTGGTCCAGCCTGCAGGTTTGTCTGTGATTGCATTGATTTCTCGTCACCCGGCACCTCCTTTGGGGTGCGTTGTGGTCTCCCTGTATACCACAAGCTTGGCACCGCAAGCCTGAGACAGCAAATACATGAACACGCTGCATCTGTGGGTTAATAATACATTGTACATACAGTGATGAATAATAAATTGTCAAATAAAAGCCATATCTGATGACCACCATAAAAAAAGAAAAAGAAAAGTGAAGGCTACCGGCTAATAAAAGGCCGGGTCCATTAAGTCTCATAGGATTCAGTATGTTTCCACAGCAACAACCGAATCATGTGACACTAACGACGCTGCTGCTCTCATCTTCCCTTTTCTAATTACTACTATTTCCATCGGCGTTAACGGTCTGGTAATTACTTGTATACTTCCTGCACTTTTCACATTAAAAGCCTTTTTATTTTTGCTGCTAGAAGGCTATTGTGAAACATATGTGCAGGACCTTTCTGTGGCGGTATGTAGCTTAACACTGGAGATGAAACAATTAGTCAACTGATCAGATCGTTGATCTCAACTAAAAATATTCAGCAACAATTCTTATAATCAACTAATTGTTTTGATTATTGTTCAAAGGAAACATAGCAAAAGCTCACTGGTTCCAACCTTACTGTAATATTAATATTTTATTATATTTTTGAAACCGTACCCATCAGCTCTGGGAACGTTCCACTATTTGCTGACACAAATGATCAGTTTATTAAGAAAATAATCACGAGGTTAATCGTTAGCTACTACCCTACTTAGCGATTAGGTTTTTTTTAAATGGCAAAGTAGAAGGTTAATCTATTGTTTGTCAGAGAATATGCATTATGCAGAATCTATCAAACAAACATGGTAACATAGAGGAATTATCTATCTGCTGGAACAGCTGCTTTACTCATAAATCAGAGCGTTAGTGCAGATAATGGCCTGTCTCAGATTGGGTGTAATTACTGACTGGCGCTTCT
The DNA here is from genome assembly GCA_023566465.1 of Cottus gobio. NCBI lineage: Eukaryota > Metazoa > Chordata > Actinopteri > Perciformes > Cottidae > Cottus > Cottus gobio. The sequence goes on along the minus strand of CM042224.1, from coordinate 24,165,933 downwards.
CTCCACAGCTGCTGTATGAGGAGTGGGCCAGCTACAGCGTCTTCTACAAGTACCAGCCCATTGGACTCATCAGGTCAGATCCGTAGCACTGCTCTCATCGTTTGATTTCACGTTGAACATCACATCGACCGTGATCTTTTTGTTAAAGTTGAAAGTAAAGTGACTTCCTTCTAGATCACATCAGTGATCACATACAGTTAGCTGTGATACGGATCGAAATCCTTACAGTACAGAAGTTAAAGACGCTCTAACTTTTGTATCATTATGACTTTAAGTGTCATTTGATCAGTGCTGTACTGATACCATCTACATCTCTCTCTCCAGGAAGTACTTTGGGGAGAAGGTTGGACTATATTTTGCCTGGTTAGGAGTCTACACACAGATGCTGATCCCCGCAGCCATCGTTGGAGTCATCGTCTTCCTCTATGGATGTGCCACTGTCGATGATAACATACCGAGGTACACAACATACCTCTCATACCTTTGCAGCAGGATCATTATGTGTTAGCTATCCAACTAGCCAGCAAGCTAAATCAACTGGCGGTAAATGGTGAAATACAATAACTGACCTGCAAATCTGGACCACCTCACCTGATCTGTGCCATGAAAATAGAAGCTTTTTATGTGATTAGCAGACATAACTCAGTGAAAGTTCATATTGATTTCCGCATCGGCTTCACTTGGCGGAACCGAAGGTTGCCTCCTGGTCCTGTTTCACACAGTGTAAACTACACAGAGACGACTCACAAACAACACATGCTGCCCCCCTAACGATCTTAAATATAAGGTTATCATAAACCATAAGCCCCTCTACTGCTTAAAAAAGGATTTAAAAAAAATGAAAATAACAAAATTGTTTGAGTCTGTTATATTTTACATGAATAAACCAAGCTCTAGCTGGACAGTTTTTTAAAGTCACTCAGGAGGATATTCACAATTATTCTCATAATGGAAATTCGCCACCATCAACTTGTGTGTGTTCATCCCTATCCCTACCCATCCCTAGTCACAGCATCTCAGTCTCACCTTCTGACCTCTTCTTCAGTTGAACAGCCACTGAAATATGAACAACCCATAGTAGTCACATTAAAAAACAATATTACTGTGCTGGAAAGACAGAAATAACCTCTCAACATCTCGTACTTTTCAACAGAAAGACAAATAGCATTGAAAAATAATACATCCATTTCACAGACGTTGGGCCCTATTCATCAATATCACTCAGGTACAAAACATACAAAGGTGTATTTGTTTCCAAATGTCTGTATGGAGTTTGCATGTTTGCTCAAATACCAGCTGTTTAAAAACAGCATATAGTGCAAGCTCACTCAAAGACATCCAGATGCTCTGCCTGTGGTGTTTCTACCCCGCGGCTTTCTCACGCAAACAACTTCACATTCAACTTCACATTCGTCGGGTCCTCGGCCCCTGCCATGACACCCACTTAAGTTACAGCCACTCGCTGTCAGAAACACGGCTGAAACACTCTGGGTGAGGAAATAACACCAGGGAAGAGTTTACCGTTCTAGTAGGCAAGGTGGACCACCTGCTCCCAACTGAAAGGGATATGCTGAAAAATATTGAATTATGTATATGTGCTCCTAGTCTGTTGACTGAATTTTAAGTGTTGACATATTATTCTCCGATATCTCTTTGTATCACTTTGTAAATCAGAAAATAAGTCAACAGTCATAAAAATAAATGTTTTGAGGAATCAGATGTTGTATAGATTAGGCTATAAATGATATATGAACAAAAGAAAACTTCAGAACATAGATACAAATTGAATTGGAAAATTTGGTGAGTGCTACTGAAGTGGGGATTTCTGGCTCAGAGTCTGAAAACAAACCTATTTTGATAAAACAACCTTTAAAGATATAGTGTATTAAATATTTAATTGAAATCCCCATGAAACAGGTGATTTACTTCCAATACATTTTTTTCATTACACATTGTTAAATATATGGGACATTATCTAATGCTTTGGGGAATTTGGTAGAACTCTAAAGGCGTAATTAGATAGAAGTTCAATTAAGTCAACACCTAAATGTTTTTATTATTGTAGTTTTTCTTATTTTTTTTTAATCTGAAAGAAGAGATTTATTGAAAGGAAATGTCCCCAGTACTTAAAATTGACCAGTGCATTAAAAACAATGTTTTTGCCTGGGATGTCTCCTCTAAATATTGAAAGTGTTACCCGGCAACCCCTTGGCTCCCCGGCACACCCAACGACTGTGAAGTAGATCGGATGAACGGCTGTTGAGACATGCAAAGCCAGTACACACACACACATGCAGACAGACAGGCATCCCTTCCTTAATGCTTGTATAGGCGTCTGTGTACATACAGTATGGTGGCTGTTGTGTGGCTCGGCCTACCACGACAAAAAAGAAAAGTCCTTCAGCAACCACATCTTTAGACAAACAACATGAAGCTCCTAACATGTAACATGTTTCTTATGTCTTATTTTCTTGACATGCAATCTAAATCCAAACCCTTGTTTCTGATCCCTCTCCATTTCATTTTATTTTTCTTTCCCTGCCCTCCGCCCCTTTCAATAATTCCTCTGCCAGTATGGAGATCTGCGATCACAGGAACAACATCACCATGTGTCCGCTGTGCGACCGCGCCTGCAGCTACTGGAAGCTGGTGACGGCGTGCGGGACGGCGCGAGCCAGCCACCTGTTTGACAACCCGGCCACCGTCTTCTTCTCCATCTTTATGGCCCTCTGGGGTGAGATACAAAAACAAAAGACATCCAGCTTTCTATAGGATGGGCGCTGGTAAAAGGGGAGCAGAATGAAAACACATAGATCAGCACACTAAGTAGCTCCCTTTAGGAGGATTTGTATTGCTGTGTAACGTTTCGAGCACCAGGCTCTTCCTCAGACCTTTGGCTGAAGACATTCACATTCCAATCATACGGACAGCAACCAAGGAGTCCGATAAAGCCCGTGAATTTCATTCAGCGCAGCTCTTGGATAGAAATACACAAATACTGCCCCGTAGGTGTGGAGCTTACAATAGAAACCCTCAAAGGTAACTCTTGAGTAAACACAGAGCCGCTCCTCCTCTTGATGTCGTGCCAAGCCACGCTGCCATCTGTTAAGCAGCAGCAGGGCTGCAGACCAGGAGAGGCGTTGCGTCTGCCGGTGTCTGACCGAGGCCCAGCACGCCGGCCATCTGGCCTCACGTACCGCATACCTGATGGGGGGGAATTGTGGCTGTTTGATTTGCGTGCTCATTTGCGCTCTCCAATTATGACAGGGATTTGCCTTCATAGGAAAATACCGTCAATCTCGGTGTACTTGTTGAAAATCACTGCATGTACACACAATGAAAGTACTTCATCAGGCTGTTGAAATTAATGTCATCTCCTCCCATGAAAAGACCAAACCAACAGTGAGTGTTTCCACTAATAGAGGGTGTGAATTAAAGCTTTTGAGCTTTTTTCTTTTCTTTTTTTTGTCAAAAATATTTTATCTTCATTACCAACCACTGACTCTAGTCTCTAGACTATAACTAGAGACTAGAGTAGGGAAGTTTTGAGACATTGAATGGTGTACTACTGGTAAAGTGTGGAATTTGTAGTGCGTGGTGTGAATTGCACTGTTAATGGCATTGCAAACACTACAATTATAGGGTTACAGTGAGGTTAGGTGCTATAGGTGCAACTGGTATGTGGCCATGCAGCACATTCGTACAGACGGTATGAAGAAATATATAATATTCATAGTTTTTTTCACGTACATTTGCCACATATTTAGAAGAGAATATCCGTGTTTTTCTTTTCTCAGAATATTACATTCTTGCACCGAGTCATTCATTTTTTTTTGGCCCTAATAATCTGTTGTATAGTTTGAATGTGCTCATGGGTAAGTGGGTAACTGTTAAGAGCTATAATGAGTCCTAAGACTAGAAAGGTGCCGTATAAAGTGTAGAAAAGACGGACACTATGGAAGGTTGTGCCCTCACACATTGTACTGTATGGATGGTGCCCGTGTCCCCGTGGGTTCAGTTTGCTGTGTCTGCTCTTGGTTCTGCAGCCGTTCTCTTCATGGAGCACTGGAAGCGGCGACAGATGCGACTCAACTATATCTGGGACCTGACGGGCTTCGGAGAGGAGGAGGAGGTGAGGCGAAGTGACTTTGGCATCCACACGCCGAAAGATGCACATGCACGAGTGGCCGAGCCAGAGGAGACGATTGCAAGCCGAAGCCATCGACTTCAGGGGAAGAATATTGTTCAACTTGTTAGCTGAAAAGTCACAAAGCACCGAGGGCCACATAGAGGTTAGGACGGGACCTGGTCTGCGCTCCGTAGGGAGTCAGCCCTCAGCCACTGGTCCCACACATCTCTGGCCTCAAGGCGTCTTTTTAACATCGTGATGAAACAGTGCACTACCACCACGTCTTTGTGTTGCTCTACAGTAAAGTGTTTTCATCTTTAGAGACAACAACCGCTGACTTTGTCTTATGTGTGTTTTTGTGTGTGTGATGTGTTTCACAGGAGGAGCATAAGGTTTGGATCCGACTCGCTTTATATTTGCTTTAACTCACCTTCTCTCCTTTTTTTTTTTGCCTGAGCGGTATAGATCCGTTCTGCAGGCGCTAACACTAACCTTTTTTTTCTCCCTCAAGCTGCCTCAGGTCTTTTCACTTGACACCCTCTCTTCATCTCTTTGCTCCTGTCTTATGTTTTTTTACTTTTATGTTTTTTATTTCTCTTTGTCACCGAGGTTTGTTGTGACGCTGGCGGCCATGCCCGTGGCCTCTTGTTAGCGTGGCCTCTCAACATTATGCTATTCTTGACGGGACAGTCCGTTGACTCATAGCTCTTGTCTTTGACCCACAGTGAACCAGTATACCTTTAAATAGAACAAGTGGGTGCAAAACATGAACTGAGCTCCCTTTTTAAAATACAATAAAAAATGTTTTGCATGTTCTAGCACTTTACGTGTTTAAGTTTCTAATATTGTTGAGTAATAGTGCAATAGCGACTATCAACGGGGACCCTTGTGTTCAATTTTGTCCTCACCCACAAGAAACCTCACAAAGGCCCATGCACTCTCAGCTCACTTTTTATTGGGCACATGTGGACATGTTGGCTAGGAAGACCAGGACATTTCTCAAATACCTGAACATGATTTTGCTGTAACAGGACCAAAAGGGATGAAAGATGCAGGGTAGCTGGTTCTAATTTGCGCATTATACAAAGGTTGAATCAGTGTAACAAGTTCAGCCATTTAAACGGCTTGCACTCTGTTTACTGTTAAATGTGTATTGTTAAATGTGTATCGTTAAATGTTATGCACATTCCGCCAGGAAAAAATCCTTGAATGTGAAAACAAACATGGCAATAAATAGTTCTGATTCTGATTTAAGTTTAAAAACTAAGCTAAAAACTTGGTGTCACTTGTAGCGATGAAAAAGAAAACACAGAATCATCCAGCTCCTTGTTTTGCTTTTACGGCACAATAGCTTCACAGCCTTGGTTCTGTCAATCACAAAATAGCCACACCCTAAAGCATCCCCTGCTTATTGGTCTATTTGACTATAAATGGACCATCAATTACTAAATGAACATCATGCTGTATTGAAGAAGACTTAAAAAATAGAGATTGAGACATAAACTCATGTTTACAATGTTTACTGAGGGAATAAATCAACAGAGAAGTAGAGTCATGTTCTATAGACTTCAATACAATTGGAATTGTATAGAAGAAGAAAGAAAATGCAGGGTTAAGGCTGTCCCACATTGGCTTCATTTGTCAGACCCATAGGCTTCTTGTGTCAATTTCAAGGTGATAATATGTCTATGTTGTGTTTACAGCTCGTTACAGTAAGACAAAGCAGCCAGATTTTTCTGCTGATGCAGCTAGAAGTAACGTAGCAGTAATGATGAAGACAGAACAACTATTATTGCTTTTGAATATGAAATAATACAAGAGTGATTGTTACTTTGAACAGTCCACATCTTGAAGAAGTCCAAGTCAAGATTTTGCTTACTTTTTTGTCGATAGGCAGCTTCTCTCTGCATTTGGGTCTTTTTGTGGCTGTCTTAACTTTGTCTGTCTTTTTGCACATCAGCTTGACACATGGAGCTTTGGGCCAAAAGTGACTGTCTAACCCCTCAGCTTTGTTTTTTTGTGAAACAGTTTGCTCCTCATTCCTCTTGGCTTACTGCGGACTGGGTTGACGCATTGTTTTCTCTTTCCTTGCACAGGCGGCTGTACTCTAATTTAAACACACAATTTGACAAAAGCTTCACGCAAACAGGCTGCTCATTTTAATTCTGTCTCAACTCTGAAATACTACAATGATACTTTTTCTAACGGTTTATTGTCTTGTGCACTCACTGCTTCATAACATATTAGCTATGCAGTAATTGTAACATGCAAACTGATTTTCTTACTTTCCTCTTTCCAGGACCACAACCGAGCGGAGTACGAGTTTCGGGTCATGAAAAAGACAATGAGAAAGGACAATTCCCCCCCGAAGGTAAAACCGATTAAAGCGTTACTGCACAGTCAGATGAGTTGTTTTAAAAATGCAGCAAAAGTCATCCTTTAGAGATTAGAAATCGGGGCTTTGGATTGTCCTACCTGAGGACATTTTGGCTTCTTTCCTTGTTTTATGTATGCAAGATTTTACAAAAATATGTAGTAAAAATAATATTGTCATTCTTGAGTCTGAATCTCCTTTAACTTAGTGAATTCTGAGCCATCGTTGAACACTTAAACATGAAAAAGTGGCTCCTTTTCTGTCAGATGGGAACAAAACCTTTACAACGAAAGACTTCTGTACAATTAGACTTCTTTTTTGCAAACTGGTAGAGTCGTCCCCTGCTGGTCAGAAGAGAGAATGCTAGTTTGCGGACACTTTAGCACCGGAGGTTGCTGCCTGCCTCGACTTTGTCTGGGGGTCAACCAAGCGGCTTTTGGTTCCGTGAGCCGGTCGGTGTTTACAGTTCGATTCGAAACTTGAGAACGGAGTTGGAGTGATACCTTGCATTCACGTGACGTCATCCGTTCATAGAGATTAATGACAAACTAAATCATCGACAGACAATAACTACAAACAGAAGCCAGAACGCTTCCGATACCAAAATTAAATAAATATATACATGCGCACAAACATAGCAACAGTTATGAAACAACACACTGTCCATCAACGGATTACAACTTTCAGGAAACATGCACTCAACACTGACTGTGCAGAAATCAAATCTAACTGCAGCTTCATCAGCCTGTTAAATACTGATGGAACACCGAAACATGTTTGAATGTCGTGAAAAGAAAAAACAAGCACAACACGTGCATGTCTATTTGGATTATCATCCTTTTGACTTTTGTCTTGTACCAAGGTTACATCTTATTTCTCATCAAATACACACACACGCGCGCGCACACACACACACACACACATACACACACTCCTGAGCTTTCTGACCCAGTTCTCAGTAGGCTTGAATGTGACATGATGGCTCGGGGCGGAATTATCTGTGCTCCACTGCCGCCACATAGTGTGTGTGTGTGTGTGTGTGTGTGTGTGTGTGTGTGTGTGTGTGTGTGTGTGTGTGTGTGTGTGTGTGTGTGTGTGTGCTTCATTCCCATGGCATTAAGAACTGCCCCTGCTGATAGAGAGACACGGACACATAGGTCCAAACAGCTGGAGATGCGGTTAATGTTTAAGACATTCTTCTTGTGTTCTTTATGTACCTCACATAACTCTGTGTGTGTGTGTGTGTGTGTGTGTATTCAGAGCGAGAAGGTGAAGCTGACCTGTACCGACAGAATGCCAGCTTACCTGACCACCGTGATAATGATGGTCTTCATGGTGAGTCTCAGCGGTCTCCCTGCAGGGTTGCGTCCCCTAGCGTTTCTATTCCTAACTAATGTATGACATTGAAGCGAAGCTGAAGCTCAACAGTTGGGCCGAGCAGGGATCTTGTGTTTACTTTGAGCTATCCAGGAAGAAACTTCCACGTAGCTTTAAGGATTTGGGCTTTCAGAGGAGGTGAAAATGATGTGCCTAAACCCACTACGGAAGAGAATATACATGGACACACATCACAATAGCTCACAGCGAACCTTTAGCAAAGTTTTAAACAGTTTTTGATTCGGTGAAAAAGAGCTCAAACTACTGCAACTTGTGGCCACTGTCTGGTCAGTGTTCTCCATGCTGTCTGGTGTCTACTCGGCGCTCTGTAGCATCACTTAGCAGTTCAACTTTTTGCAAATCAATATTTTCATCTCGGCAGTGTGTAAAAAGTAAAGGGGCAAAAGTCTGGAGGCCGACATCTATTATTTAAATGTGGCCAATACATTTTAGTTAGCATGTCATATCTAGCATGTGTAGCCACAGTTTGAACATTGATCGGTCTTCCTCCCTGTCACAAACATGCCAGATATGCTATTTTTGCAACTCTTTATTGATTTGTCACAGGAAAATTGTTGGACACAAAGTACATTAGACAATGATGAAAATTCAATTATTCAAATATTGTGTGCATTTCTCAGAGGATTGGGCATTTTAATATTTGTATAGTATTTATTTAGACACCGAGACCTGCTTCAAAATGACAGTTTCCAAACTAGTGCAATAGTATCGTATTAATGTATAATATATGTTAACATACACATGTCTGTAACACCTGACCCCAGATTTGAAACCCAATCCTGACTTGAACAATGTCATGTTTTCGGTTATCCCTCTGAAGTTGAAGATGTTCAACTTTGAATACAGGACACACATGGAGACAGAGCATTTGCTGACCAAAACTGATTCTGAACCAAGCCCGAACAATGTTAACAAAATGGTCGAAGGCTGACCCAACCCTGTAGGGACTTGGGTCGGGTAGCAGGAAGCTATTGTGGAGCAAAAGTTGCTACCATGCTCACAGACTGGTTAATCCAGTGAATACAGATTATGTCCAAACAGCTGCCCTCAATGCATACAGTGCCTGTAAACACGTTTTGGCAACATAACAATTACAACACAGCAACAAGCTTTTGCGCTCATGATTGGTCAGATTCAAATAAAGGCAATAGAAATGACAGTTTTCAGAAATATAACTGGCATATCAAAATAGGAAGTTCTTCATCGCCTTGATCGTTTTGTCAAATCCTCAGCAGATTGTCACGTGAGGTGATCTTCTCCTCCATTGTTTTTAGATCCTTGTGACGTTTGCCATAGTCTTCGGGGTCATTCTGTACCGGATTAGCATCAAGGCGGCGCTGCACATGAGCACCTACCCAGTAGCGAAGTCCAACATCAGAGCCACTGTCAAGACCACTGGCGCCATCATCAACCTCATCGTCATCATCATCATGGATGAAGTCTACGGAGCCATGGCCCGCTGGCTCAACACACTGGGTGAGTTTGATCAACTGACTTTTTCAACCTGTTCATACTTCCAACTCTTCAAATACCGACTCTTGAACAGTGGCCCACGATGCACAAGGCACCCCTTAGCATCTTGGAAGCAGGTTTTTTACACTAGACTCCAATGTAAAATTAGTCAGACCAAATGACGTTGTTAGAATCTGATAGTCCATGCATGGTGGGTGGGTTGGTCAAGCACAGGACTTTCACCCAGGAGACTGCTGTTCATGTTCTGTGTGAATACAAAAGTCAAGGTTATTTTACTTTAGTTTTGTTTCCGGATTGTCCAATGAGGGAGAAGGAGAGGATTTCAAATTTTCTGAAATTCGTGGGATAGCTTTTGTGGCAAAAGCTAATCCGATAATGAAGGGAATTACAACGGGACATCTAGAAAAGTAAACACCGTCAATGACGCTATTCAGTGAGAGTTGGAACTGTTTTTTTTATAATAATATCTCCTGCCACTGTATGTGTTCATGTGTATCTGAGATATTTAAGCCACATGTTGTCTCTTTTTCAGAGGTTCCAAAGACGGACAAGAGCTACGAAGACCGCCTCATCTTCAAAACCTTTGTCCTGAAGTTCGTCAATGCATTCACGCCCATCGTTTATTTGGCTTTTTTCAGGGGCAGGTAAAACCATGACTTCTCTTGCTCATATTTTTGGGCACTCGGAATTATCAGAGACACTTTTATCCAACACACTATCGTAGACCAGCGGCTTTCCTTATCTCATGTGCGTGGTTGTGTTTGGTTCACAGGCTTGTTGGGCGCCCTGGAAACTACCTGTACGTCATTGGATCGTACCGAATGGAGGAGGTAATTAACACTAAACACAACAGTGTGCCACAGCGTGGCTCATTTATGTGTTTTTAATCATTTTTGGACAACAACAGAGCTCCGTGGCTCAGAGGAAGAAGACCTATCAGGCTTTAATACACACACAATATTTTACACATTTACGTTTGGTTTGGGTCTGCTGTGCATGAGAATAGTCGAGAAAAACAAGACCAGAAACCAGAAAAAACAGAATGTCATCAAAGGATGTCCTTTAAACCTATGCTTAGATGGGCTCACATGACGGTGAACATGTTACTCTCTTTCCCACGCAGATGATTCAGTGGTTGAGCTGTTTGGGGATCAGATGTATGGGTAGAAATAGCGGGAGTGTTTTTCCTCGTTGTTTTAATGACACAGAGCAAACGGCCCATTTCAGCCGCTGTTATCATGAGGACAGAGGAGGCCGTCTGTGGATGTATTAAGATCGTCAGGCAGTGAGCGGATAAGGCGGCTCAGACAATCAGATTTCAATCTGCCTTGAATGCTTCTTGGATGCATTTACACTTGGCTTTTAAGAGATCAGATAGCCGTCTGATCCGCGCAAGATGCATGAAGCCAGCCGGTGTACGCAGACTATATGTTGGTTGAGTTTTAACAGCAACAGCAAGCAAAGCTGGTTATTGTTTTCACCTTGTGAGCCTGCGTGCATGTGTCATGTTGGCAAAATATGGCCCTGGAGCAACTACCACAGAGGCTGTTTTGAGCTTTTTGGTGTTCATATTTTGTCAGTGCAATAGTGTACTATTGTATTAGTGTACTAATAGTGTACTAATAATCAACTCTTCAAACCCCCCCTCACCCCTCTCCCTCCCTCCCTCCGTGCTTGACCGCCTCACGCTTGACTTCCCTTTCCGACACCTGTTCACTTCCTCTCCCTCCAGTGTGCCCATGCAGGCTGCCTCATGGAGCTGTGCATCCAGTTGTGCATCACTATGCTGGGCAAGCAGCTCATCCAGAACAACCTGTTTGAGATCGGTTTACCGTGAGTGCAGCGCGTATACCCCACATGCTCAAACATACACACACTCCCATGTCACACAGAACAGTACGTGGGTTCGGCAAGCCACAGAACAAATTATGCACACCCACTCAGTTGTACCTGATGATTCATTGCAACGCCTGTCTGATATGCAGACACACTTACCAGGGAACTCAACAACACCTTGCCGAAGTCTGTCAACCTGCAATTTTCTATGTCTTGCTTGGTTGATACAGTATACTGTAATGGAGGTTTTTAAGTGTAATGGGCTATGTGTTTGGTTTCAACTCTCATCACGTACAACACCAAAAGCACAGTTCTAAACAGTGTTACAGATTTAATAATTGCACTAATATAAGTCCAACAATGACAAATAATTGAATGAGTGTAGTGCCAACTTACCACTAATAAACCCAGTTGGCATGTTTCACGATGGAGAATATCACAAATACCACAACAAATTAATTTAATTAAATTAATTGTACTGTATTGAGTTTTACAAAGAGGTGTTTCTATTATTTAGTCCACCCCACTCCTATCAATAAGGGTGGGCTGAATAACAGAAACACCTCTCTGAGTCTAAAGAGAGTCTCTCTGGTCCGTACAGGAAGCTGAAGAAACTGCTCCGGAGGAGGAAGTCGGACATGGAGGAGGAGGTGAACAAATCGCTGCAGCGCCACGAGAAAGATCACATCCTGTGTCCTTTCGTTGGCCTCACCCCCGAGTACATGGAGATGAGTGAGTCCACACACAAGGCTCAGACCCACAAACATATAAGACATGCTGCCTTTTGGGGATTTGATTGGTTTGTACAGGTTATTGAACGTTTCTCGATTTTGATTTTTTGGCTTTACACTCGTAGAAATAAAGGTGCTAAACCATACAGCATCCATATACAGTAGAACCATATGGATTTATTTTGCTTGGCTTCAGAGGAAGTTTTGGTTCCTGGCAGAACCTTTTTAAAGGTTCCACCCTATGATAGGCTCTACAGAGAACCCCCCAATTGTGTAATGGTTCCACCCAGGATAATCTCTAGAGGTTCTATCCACAACCTTTCCACCTTCTAAGGTTGGTAATAAGAACCCAACCTAACATTCAGTTGTACCGAGAACCCCTTTATATCCAAGGGTTTCATCTAGAACCCACCCTGGGTGTTCTACTGAGAATCCCTTTTATAATCCAAGGTTTCATCTAGAACCCTGCCTGGGGTTCTACTGAGAACCCTTTTATATTCCAAGGTTTCATCTAGAACCCTCCCTGGGTTTCTACTGAGAACCCTTTTATATTCCAAGGTTTCATCTAGAACCCACCATGTCGGTTCTACTGAGAACCATTTTACATTCAAAGGGTTTCATCTAGAACCCACCACGGGAATTCTCCCATTCGCCCATTTATATTCAAAGGGCTTCCTTTGGGGTGGGAATCTAGGGGACTACCAGAACCTACCACACCCTAACCCTGGTTTTACTTTAACATGTGAGCTTAAACATCTGTAAAAACTACCGCTGTCTTCAGGGGAGGTTTGTAGTTTTATCCTAGTTGATGCTGCTCTTCCTCCTGAGTGATGCATTTTCATGTGTACCTGATGTTCCCTAACAGCGAACAATCCTCATCCTCATCTCTTCTATCCGAGGGCTCTCTTCTTCCCTGACTCAAAGTTGATCCATGAGAAATGCTTGTGGGAATATCCGCCTTTTTAACACCCCATCCCTCGGGGAGCTCGTCCTGCTGAGGTCAAACTTAACAAGCATAATGGCTGTGGCCACTTCGAAAACAATCACTTAAATGTCATCTTACAAGTTACACATTCAGTCACTCCTCGGTTTTTGCTCTTGCTTCACGTCTGTCCATGTTGAGCTTACACTGTGGTTGACCTTTGATTTAATGAAGAAGAAAAAAATAATCAAATTTCACAGCACAATCTGTCGATCAGTGATGTGGAAACCTTGGATAGGTCATGCTTCATGTGCACCAGATATTTCTGTCCGTGCCTGAGCTGTTTAATGAAGATAAGTAGATTAAAGTGCCTGGCTTTTAATTTGGCAGGTCAGAGCTCATGGCTGTTGCGGTCGTGTAATTGCTCTTTTTGGATCTATATTGTTTGGCAGTGCATCCCATGAGGGAAGGAGATGATAGAGGCTGGCGGAAGCTTATAACAATATGACTGAGAGAGATGATTAAAGCTACAGAGCGTAAAATGTTTCTCTGATGGTCGTCCAGTGTAAATCCAACTGCTGCATCTCACAAATAGTTTTTCACTGCAAGTTTCAGTACACACGATCTACACATTTCAGTGTGCATTACGCAAGATGTAGTAGAGTGTGTAGGGAAGAACTGCCACTCAGGTGAATAACAGGTACTCCAATGGCATCCCCACGATCTCCGCCCTCTTCTCTAAACATAGCTTCGGGACGGAACAAATCGCTTGTCAAAGGGCTCAGCATTGATAGATGTCCTAACCACATGGGCCTGTCAGGTGTGACAAACTATTTGGTGCCTGCGTGAGATGTAGTGTATTCTCATATTGATCATTTCACCTTTTTAACTAATGAGCTCTGGTTGACTCACTTTCACATTATTTCAGGTTAGTGCACTAATCAATATATTTTTTTAATTAACAATGAATGGTTGATGTGAAAGGAGTCGCTCGGGGTGAAGAACCCACAGACGACTAGAACAGTGATCACCGCCAGGTGTGTTGCAACGACCACTGCCGTAATGTTCAATAGAAAGAACACAAACCATAATGGACTACACCACAAGTGTATCGATGTGTCTTGCACGTCTCAAATAACAGATCTTATAGGCAACTGCAGTTGACTGTAACGTTTTCTTGTCGACTGTGTAACGCTTCTTGTTGACTGTGTAATACTTCTTGTTGACTGTGTAACACTTCTTGTTTACTGTGTAACGTTTCTTGTTGACTGTGTAACGCTTCTTGTTTACTGTGTAACGCTTCTTGTTGACTGTGTAACGTTTCTTGTTTACTGTGTAACACTTCTTGTTTACTGTGTAACGTTTCTTGTTGACTGTGTAACGCTTCTTGTTTACTGTGTAACGTTTCTTGTTGACTGTGTAACGCTTCTTGTTGACTGTGTAACGCTTCTTGTTTACTGTGTAACGCTTCTTGTTGACTGTGTAACGCTTCTTGTTGACTGTGTAACGCTTCTTGTTGACTGTGTAACGCTTCTTGTTTACTGTGTAACGCTTCTTGTTGACTGTGTAACGCTTCTTGTTGACTGTGTAACGCTTCTTGTTGACTGTGTAACGCTTCTTGTTTACTGTGTAACGCTTCTTGTTGACTGTGTAACGCTTCCTCTGAACAGAATCTGCCGGCCCTGCTGTGAGTTTAGTTGCGTAGGCTGTCCGCTTTGTTAGCTCTGCAACAAATAAGGTAAATAGGCAACCGATTGCCAACGTGTTAGCCATAACATATTTTAAGGGTGATACAATGTCAGATGTTATATTTTGTGTGTGTTCTTGCGGTCCAGAGAGACCAAAGAGTAACAAAAGCGGATTTAATTTAAGCAAGATTTCCGTTGCTACTGCAGCTCCCAGAGCGCCAACTCTGAGCAAATCTCATCAGTCGAGTTGTACCACAGCTACTCCGTCCACATTTCTTAGACAGAAAAACTTAAACGGAAGGTTAAAGAAGCATTCAAGCAGATTTTGGGCAACACACATTTTACCCAAGCTTTCTCCCTTTTTGAAGAAATAATTACCATCCAGTAACTTCTGCTAATTCCTCCTCTTGTCTCTATCTGCAGTCATCCAGTTTGGCATGGTGACTCTTTTTGTGGCGTCCTTCCCTCTGGCTCCACTCTTCGCTCTTCTGAATAACATCATCGAGATTCGCCTCGACGCCAAGAAGTTTATCATGGAGCTGCGCCGGCCGATTGCAGCCAAAGCCAAAGACATTGGTGGGTGTCCACCAACCCCGACTGAAGTTCGATGTTTATTTATCCGCTTGATGTTTTTAGCAACACCACCTTCTTCAGGGTAAAAAGAAAATCCAAGAGAAGAGCCCCCAGTCAAGAGGGGGAGGAGATAATCAATTAATTTTGATAAACATCATTTTGATTAATTTTGAAAAAGTATTCATCTAGCCCTTAACGGAATGCGCTAAAATAATACGATTTTAATTTTGTTTTATTTATTGTAAAATTGGTCTCAGTGCTATATAAATACTGTGGAAGTATCAAAACACAGCACGTAGTCTTAAACTGTGCCTTTAAACTCAGCAGTTCTGCACCGATGTCATGTCACAACTGTGATATATAAACCATATCACAGTTTTAAACATTCTTAATGTCCCAGTTTTTTTTTTCTGGTTGCACTCAAGAATAATATATTTATGCACCCCTAGGTTGCAGTGTATGTGAACGACATCAGTTGACAGGAAGTAAAAATGGACCCAAACTGTTGCCTAGCAATGCAATGATGTTAAAACCGGAGCCTTTCAGACAGAGGTTAATACAGGTATATTCAAACAGACAGGATGAGCAAGTTTTATTTTATTAGATTTTTCTACATGAAAGCATGTAAACACGTCTAATAAAAAAAACAAATACAAGTGTGAATATGGAAAAGAGCATGATATGTCCCCTTTAAAGCCATATTTTTTATTTGTAGGGCACAGAAACAATAATTGATCAAGCAAAACTGATTGTAGCAAAACAAAGTAGGAGTTAAAAGTGACAAATGAAGATGCAGAAATGGTTGATACAAGTTTATTAAAAGATTGAGAAGGAAGTCACTGAAGTAGGAGGAGACATTTCTGCAGGAGGGTCTTTCAACAGTAATATCAGAGCGGTTCATAGTAAATGCACCAAACAGTAAAAAGGTAACATTCCTACAACACACGGGGAAGTCTTTCCACCTCTGTGCTTATGTCATCTAGTGGTGGCTGCTACTCACTGACCCAATATGGACGCGTTGAAGCTGACATTTGCTTTTCGTTTTTCTGCAGGCATCTGGTACAACCTTCTGAGAGGCCTCAGCAAGGTAGCGGTCATCGTCAATGTAAGTCTCGCATCCGTACGGTCACTTTGGGCGACTGTGGCTCAGGGGTGAGCAGGGTCATCTTTCAAGCAGAGGATTGGTGTCCGATCCCCGGCTCCTCCAGCCCATCTCAATGTGTCCTTGGGCAAGATGCTTAACCCCAAATTGCTCTTGTAGCTGTGCCTACGTGTATGAATGCGTGTATGAATGTTTGCTACTCCTGATGGTCAGGTGGAACCTTAGCCCTTCACATTAGTGTATGAATGGGTGAATGATGACAAGTAGTGTGAAAAAGCTTTGAGTGGTCGGAAGACTAGACAAGCGCCATACAAGTTACCATTACTTTGGTCCGGTGTTTTGATGTCATGAAGACGGTGAACTGACGAGCCCTTCTCCGTCCCCCAGGCCTTCGTCATCTCCTTCACCTCGAACTTCATCCCACGGCTAGTCTACCAATACATGTACAGCCTGGACGGCACCATGCACGGCTTCGTCAACCACACTCTGTCTTACTTCAACGTCAGTGACTTCCAGCCGGGCACCGACCCTCTCCAGCCAATGCACCTGGGCTACAGGGTAGAAATCTGCAGGTAAAGTTTCACTTAAAAAGGACAAATTTAATAATAGATTTAATACATTATGCATATATGTAAGACACCCCAAATATAACTTATTGCGTTATATTAAATACAAACATAAAAAATAAAGAAATGTAAATAAATAACGAAACAAAAATAAGGCAACAGTCAACGATGAGACATTTTAAAAAAAGTGAGGTCCCCGATTTTACGATATATTTTTTTAATTCAACATATTCCTAAAAACAATGATACAAAGTGTCGTGGTGTGTATTACACTTATAACATTGGTCAGGAATATTAGGATCAAATCTATTAAATAACACAGGGGTGCTCTCCTTACCCCATCATGTATATTCATGGTTTTTGGTAGGGATGCAGCGATACCACTTTTTTACAAACAGATACGAGTACGAGTATTTTTATTTGTGTACTTGCCGATACCGAGTACCGATACCGATACTTCTTAGATTTGGTCTCCATGAAAGTGCAATTAATTTGGAGGCAGATTTTATTTTATCCTCTGCAGATTATGTCAAGCCTATAGTACAAAATTAACAGAAGGCTATCCCAAGCTTTAAACTTCTCGTGGAAGTCCCTCTAATGTCGGACCATAAAACGCCCCCGTCCGGGTTCATAATGTAAGCGATAATATTAGGGATCGAGCAATTATATAGGAAGCTGTGTTCCAAGTTATGTTTCCGGTGCTTTTATTGTGGAGGGAGAAACGGAAAGGAAAAGAGGAGTGGAATTGTGGGATATACGTGTGTGAAGGAGATAAAAAAGTGGTTCAAGTTACCCTGCAGCGTGTTTTCATTTTATTAGAATTACAAATATAGACACACAACAGACACTCGGCTACAATAATATCATCCGTAGCCGCACAACAGCGTCTGAATGAGGCCGCTGCCAGCGCTACTTCAGGTGGACCAGCAACAGTTTGATTCAAACCGGCAGGACGGCGGTGATGACGCGCAGAGCTTCTCAATTATAGATATATTAAATATGGAAAATTCAAACTCTCGCGTCTAACATGCCGCCCGGCGTAAATTTGCGTCTGTCGCAACCACACGCGTCTGTGCATAGACTTTACATGTAATCTGGTCGCGCGAAAAATTTGCGTCGCGTTCGGTGTGAACGCACATTACTCTACACACCATGCCGCAAGAGCCGCAAGAGAGCGACGAAAGAGCCACGGGTTGCCGAACCCTGCCCTAGACGTTGAAGTCAGGTAGGACAACAAATCAAAGCGCGACCAGTTTGTTGTAGTGAAATACTGTTGAGTGGTATCGGTTCTTGGTATCGGCAATTGAAAACGAATATGAGTATTTTAACGCAGTATCGGCCCGATACCCGATACCGGTATCGGTATCGGTGCATCCCTAGTTTTTGGTTTGCACCTTTGCACTTTTTGTACCCCATTTATCCTCTAAAATGTCATCTTTTTCTAACCCCAAAAACTATTCTCTATCTTTTCCAACCTCTTTGACTCCCCTGTCTCCCTCCTCCTTCCACCCTATACCAAGCCACTTTGTCGACTACTTAACAAACAAGATAGATGACATACGCTCCTCATTTACTAATCCATCTTCTATAACTACAGTTCCATCAACTTCATCTTCTTCCGCTTCGCTTTCCTCTTTCACCCCCTGTCTCCTAATCAAGTTCTTACCTTGGTAACCTCCTCCCGCACAACCTCTGCCCCCTTGACCCCATCCCATCTCACATTCTCCAGATTTTTGCTCCTGACCTTCTTCCCTTTCTCACCCATCTTATTAACACCTCCCTCTCAACTGGCTGTTTCCCTAACTCTCTGAAGGAGGCAAGAGTTAACCCTCTCCTCAAATAACCTAACCTCAACCCGTCTGAAGTCAACAACTACAGACCTGTCTCTTTTCTTCCCTTTCTTTCCAAAACTCTGGAGCGAGCTATCTTTAACCAAGTCTCCTCCTTTCTCCACCAGAACAACCTTCTTGACCCTCACCAGTCTGGTTTCAAGGTCGGAGATTGCCCTCTCCGAGCAACTTCACACAGCTTCTCTCTCCTCTGTCCTTATCCTTCTAGACCTTTCTGCTGCATTTGACACAGTGAACCACCAGATCCTTATCTGATGGTTCACTATGTCCTTACCTTATCTTATTTCCTTACTTACCGAGTAACTTAGAGAGGATCTGTGTCTGAACATTGTCCTCTCACTACTGGGGTCCCTCAAGGCTCTGTCCTGGGTTCCCTCCTCCTCTCTCTCCGCTCTGTCATTCACTCACATGACTTTTCCTACCATAATTATGCTGATGACATCCAACTGATCCTATCCTTTCCCCAATCGGAAACAGCAGCACAGCACAAACCTGTGAGTGGATGTCTGCACACCACCTGAAACCTAACCCTGACAAGACTGAACTACTTTTCCTTCCAAGGAAAGGCTGTCCCACCCAACAACTCTGTGTTAGCCCAGACCCCGAGGTTCTCATCCAGGCTCTGGTCATCTCGCGCCTAGACTACTGTAACTCCCTCCTGGCGGGTCTACCTGCTGGTGCCATCTGACCTCTGCAGCTCATCCAGAATGCAGAAGCTCGACTGGTCTTTAACCTCCCGAAATTCACCCACACTACTCCGCTCCTCCGCGACCTTCTATATCAAGACAGGGAGAGTGTCGCCAACCAAACACTGGCTCCAGAGAGGTTCATTCGTGATTTTGCATTCAGCCACCGTAGTTCTACATTCGGTTAAGTTTTTCTGTCTAAAGAATATGGACGGAGAAGCTGCTGTGGAGCTCGACTGATTTAAAAATATATATCATTCCCAAGCCCAAACCCTCAAACTATTACTTATCATGTCTACTTTACCTTTTGTATTATTGATGATCCATGAGAAGGAATGGACCAACTTAAAGCATTATGAAACCTTTTGAAACGTGTCTCTCTGTCTGCAGGTATAAGGACTACAGAGAGCCCCCCTCGTCCAACACACCTTATGAACTGTCGAAGGAGTTCTGGGCCGTCCTGGCCGCCCGTCTGGCCTTCGTTGTTGTCTTTCAGGTTTGGAACAGCACACGGATATTAACGTCGAAGCACACATGCGGCATGCCTCAACAAGCTTTCACTCGCAGTTTGCTCACTTTCGGCATTCATATTTTATGCGGGCAAACAAACATGCAAACAAATCATGTATATTGAATGAATGAATGGCCTCTGAGTGAATCACGAGGCCCTGTGGAGTTGCATGTGATAAAGAGAAGGAGGCTGCCTGCTTCTCCTCCATTCATTTCCCTTGTGTGATTGATTTCCAAACAAGACAACCAACTGTTCACCTTGAAAATAAAACTTCCACCGATCCTGCTATTTATCTGCTGTTGCTTTAAAGATGGTGTTCAATCTAAATGTGGCCACATGGGTTCTTTTGTTCCTGGCATACGTTTTTTACCATCTGCTCGACCTCTTTGGACCTTATTCTTTGTTTTTTGTTGATTTTTGTACTGAGCTCCTGTTGTTCCCCTCACTGATTGTGTAAAGCGGGAAAAAGAAAATAAAAAAATTAGAGGTAGAATGATTATTCACTGAATATGATACAGTGCCACCTTCCCATAGTTTTGTCCAACACAGAGCAAGCAAGTAGATTTTTACACTCCTGTATGGTCCCCACAACTTTAATTAAAATTTCAGATAAATCCTCATTATGAACTTATAATAATGAAACTATGGCATTTAAAGCTATAATTATAAGACATTTTGAGACTAAAAATATCTATCTATCTATCTATCTATCTATCTATCTATCTATCTATCTATCTATCTATCTATCTATCTATCTATCTATCTATCTATCTATCTATCTATCTATCTATCTATCTATCTAAAAAATGCTTGAATAACAGGAACAGCTAGGCTAGCTAATGTTATCACCTCCTCTTCCATAAGAAACATGTATAAAACATGGAACAGTACACTCAGGAGCTTCAAAGCTTACTCGTTCTGGTGCGACCATTAGCTTCTGAGCGTCAGCTTGCTACTAGACGAGAGAATCTGTGCTATTTGCCTCAACGACATGTTTCCTTGAGAGGTGTTCCAATCGGCTTTCTGTCTCCTGTGCAGAACGTGGTGATGCTGATGAGCGACTTCGTGGACTGGCTGATCCCGGACATCCCCAAGGACATCAGCCTCCAGATCCACAAGGAGAAGATCCTCATGGTGGAGCTCTTCATGAAGGAGGAGCAGGGTAAAAGGCTTGCGGCGCGCGACAACCACAACCAGGACAACAACACCTCCCCCTCTTCGGCCAATCAGAGTCCGGAGCAGCCCTGCCTGCGGCCCGCCACGCACGCCATTGTCTGGGAGAACAAGCGAAAAGAACGAGAGGCCAACGCGGCGCCCGTGTACAAAATATAACACAAGCTACTCAGCTGCTTAAAGCCCGGCTGGTAAATGGTTCAGACAGCTATCCATTAGCGATCAGTTTTTAATAATCGGCAACGCTTTTGCCGCATTCATGGTGTGTGGGAATATTTGCAGGAATTAGGTGATAGTTAAAACTGAAACATCGACATGTTCACGTTGGAATCCCTTCACAGTAAAACTGGTTGTTTACTTCCTTTTACCATTTTCCACCCAGACATTAGGCCAGACATCGTCAGACATCAATTTAAAAATCCAGCGACTATACTAAGATGTATAATGATCATTATTTATTGGATGTACTGTTTGTGGAACAAGCCATTAGTTTCACCTGACTGGGGAAATTACTTGTTAATGTCATCATTGTTTGGGATGTCTAAGGAAACAGCGCCATACACCACCTGCAACCTAATGTTGTATAGTATAATCTTTATTAAACCTGCCACTCCTACGGGACACAAACGCAGCTTTCGTATTGAAGACAGCCTCCGTCCCACTGAGAAGAGATTCCTAATGATACCAGACACGACTCAAAAAAGGACCTCTCTCCTGCCATAAAAGCTCAGAAGCCTTTTTTTATTATTATTATTTTTGCACAGTTATATAGAAAAACAGGAATTTGTTAATGTACTTTTTTGAATACGCAACGTGGTTGAGACGAACGGCAGGAATCTGGAAGACCTGCTGGGTCGAGCGGCCTGTTGATTTGTACTATTCTCTTGTTCACGAGCGCCACTTGGCTCGTTGTTACATTTGTGAGTGTGAACAAACTGCCTAACAGTGCTCAGTGGCATCTACTCCTGAAAGCACAAGTCACATTATTATCCATTCCAATGAACTGGAATTCTTAAAGCCACAATTGCCGAGATTTACAGCACAAACACAAAACAATGTCTCGCTCGTCTCACTTCCTTGAGTCTTTTTTAAAGCTGTTTCTATTTATTATACATTTTTTTGCCACGTGGGGGCAGTACAACGAGTTACATATTGTCGCCACATAAAATCACTATTTGCAAAATTATTTACACATCCAACAAAGAGCAACATCAGGATTCATGTTTGAACAAGTTCGGCTCGTTGACTTAAAGGGTAGCTGGTATTTTTCAACCTGGACCCTATGTTGCCAATGTTGCTGTGTCCAAGTGACTAACGAGGGCCACCGAATGGGTCCAGTATTGAAGAAGAACTCTGCAGACGCTGAACGAGCTGCAACGTGCTCAGGACAACTCTTCAAGGTCAATGTACGTTCACTGAAAGAGCTCGTTTTCGCCAATGCTCAGAATGTCTGAAAACATCACAGAAAGAACCCCTCAGATAAATAAAACCCTTTCCTTTCGGTTTGTTGTTGTGTCTGAACAAGTCTCGCTCAAGGAGAAGTCTCGTTCTGCCATCTCGCGTCACGTCCACATTGTCGAAATCAGCCGTGACATTGAAAATCTTTGAGCGAACACTTAGCTATGCTTTCTGTGCCCCAACCCATCTCTCGTGTGATTTCAGAACGAGACTTCTCCTCGAGCGAGACTTGGTGAGACACGATGTTAACAAACAGACCTGATGAAGCAAAAGCAAAAGAAAAGGGTGGTTGTTGTTTTTCTCTGGGGTTTCCATAATGTTGTCAGATACTTATAATAACAATCTGAGACTGTCAGTGGAAAAAACAAGCACTTACGTACAAGTACATTGACGTTGTGGAGATGCCAGCTGCAGTGATCTCAGTTAATAGCGGACCAATTTCAGAAACTGTTGTCCCCGTTAGTCACATAATACCTCAATGCATGTTCAAATAGCTGCGATCGAACTCTCTGTAGAGAGCATTTTTATCTTCTTTTTTTTTTTTACCCACTTGTCCATTGAATGCATTTCGGATCATCTGCAAAGCGGGACAGTTGGCTGATGTCAGCTCGCAGAGTTCCCTCGGACCAAGCTGTCACTCTTGACATTTCTTAATCGGACACTTATGAACCAACGGCGGGAAATGTTGGCTTTTGCAGCTTTAAAGAGCCCAGAAGATGACAAGGACATGTGTATTTTTTTATTTTATAAAAGAAAATACAAACGCCACTCACACCTTTGCATATCGTCGAGATACTCAGCTGTATTTATTAGAGGGTTAAGCTTTTGAAGTTGTGCATCAAAAATAAAAACGCAATCGTGCCAGCATGCAGCGTGTGCCGTTGGGAAACTGCATCTTGGAAAAAATGGGAAGGAGGAATCGTAAAGCTTCTTACTTAAAAAAACACCTTTTCAGCTTTTCGATGACTCTGGAAAAGCAGCGCACCACCATGACAGTAAGTAGAGCGCCTGTATCACCCGGCCTTATATTCTCCCCTCCGGCTCGTTTGAGTTTTTCCAATCGTCATACAGATATACAATTCAAACCAGAACATGCAACGTAGTTGTCATTTGCCGTTTTTCCTTCAAACTGCAACTATTTAACTTTTCACACAAAAGCACAAAAGACTTAATAATATTTGGTTTTGTATTTATATCAAGCTGCCAAAAAAAAAAGTCCACTTTGTGGAGCGTAAATGCTGCGGACTGAAATGTGGAGTCACGAGCGCAATCGGCAGACATCAATGTGTGGAATGCTGCCCCCTGCTGTAAATATATGAATCTACCCCAGATTTAAGCCCTCAACCCAGACTGGTACAATGAATTATTCTTTATTTTTTATTTTAATTACAGAGATGTATAATCACTGTAAGGTCAAACGTGTTTTATATGTTTGTTTGTTTTTCTAATTTCATGACAAGGTGCATTTAATGTGTTGAAAGGGTTTTTATCAGACTCCAAGGGACCAGTTACCTGTTCACGTTCACAATGTCTTCAGTTTAATTCATTATTTAATGTTCTATAAAACATCGATATGGCCCTATCTCGCTGTATCTGGAAGTACAAAGACATTGTTATTACTTCATTTCCCTTTTGACCAAACCTTATACTCTGTGTGTGCGTAGGGTTAGCGTTGATACTCGGTGATAGATTGACGGAGCCTGTGTCGGCTACGATGTTTTTGTCCTCCGAACTGCAACATGATGTCACATGTGAAGACCCTCGCCCGATGTCCCTCATGAGATGTCATCCTGCCTCCTGTTGCCATGTTGTATTTACATCATCAATAAAACACTGCAAGTTGTGACATGCCTAATATCTATGATAACATATGTCGAAGGATATTTCATGTGTGAGTGTATATGCATGTATAACCAATTTGTCTGTGTCTGATATTTTGAGTCTTTTTGTTTAAACTAACTGCAAATAAATGAGAGAACTACCTGGAGTGCATCTATTTCCCTTTTGCTGTTGGTACTTAGATTGATTGCTATAGATGTATAGACCACAGAAGTACAGTATCAACTAAGGTGGGTCTTTTACTATATCAACCCTGTCTCATAAAACATTGCATTCCCAACTGCACTTCCAGAGAACAGAGAACTCAAAATGAACTGTGTTACTCAGGTGTGACTGAAAGGTACACACACACGCGCACACACGCACACACACACACGC
This sequence comes from Cottus gobio, assembly GCA_023566465.1. Lineage (NCBI taxonomy): Eukaryota > Metazoa > Chordata > Actinopteri > Perciformes > Cottidae > Cottus > Cottus gobio. The sequence goes on along the minus strand of CM042224.1, from coordinate 24,141,246 downwards.
CTATCTTCAAGCAGAAGGGGGACCCGTGCAGACCGACAGACGAGACGAACGGAAGTGAAAGTAAAAGCGACGCGTTTCCGGGTTCCTGGCAGAGGGTTTCGGCCTGCGCGTCCGAAGCGACATGAGCTCCTTACGGTTCAACAGCGTGTTACTGGACATCTCGAACCAGCTGGCCCAGACGCAGCTGGAGGCAATGAAGTTCCTGTGCCGAGACCTGGTCGGGAAAAGGGAGATGGAGAAGATCACCAGCGGGACACAGCTGTTCCAGGTGCTGACGGAGCGAGGAGAACTGGGCGCCGACAAGACGGAGAGCCTGTCCCAGTTGCTCAAAGACATTCACCGACTCGACCTCTCGGACAAATTGGACAACTTCGAGACTGGGGCTGGATTCAGCGACGGCCAGTCGGACGCGGCGGAGAGAGGTAGGCGGGAAGTGTGTCGAGCCGACATTACTTCTGCTCCTGGTACTGGGCTCCCAGTGTACTACCGCCATTACCAGCTCAACTACCGTCTTACTACGGCAGGCTAATACAACTGTACTGCCATGACATGTATTTCATTTTAGAGGTTGTAGGCCCTCCGCACACACACCCGCAAAACTGAATGAAACAGTGTTGCATTCGTTTCAGCTTTAAGTTGACCTGCTGTAGTAAACTAGTGTACTTGAGCTCTAAAATATGCTCATACTGTATGGTGATAGTGCTTTTATTACACTTTTAATTATCCAGCCCCCGCGTATAGATTTGTTTAATGTTTATGGTGGACAAAAACAACTCTTATGTAGTTGGGGGGGGGACTTCCACATGACAGCAGAGGTGTTTTTACTCTCTAGCGTGGGTCAAGCGCAATGGAAAACCCCATCAGAACTATTTATTGCCATGTTTGTTTTCACATTCAAGGAATTTGTCTTGGCGGATGGTGCATAACATTTAACAATTACATTAAATTATATTTCATTTAGCTGACGCTTTTATCCAAAGTGACTTACAATAAGTGCATTCCACCATAAATTTAAACAAGAATCAGAGCAACAAGAATCAAGAAGGTACAATTTCTTCAATAAAGTTCAACTACAAAGTGCTATCAGTAAGAGCCATTCCAGTGCTACTAAAGTGCTACGACGTGCTACTTTCTTTATTCAAGGTATAGTCGGAAAAAATGTGTTTTTAGTTTGCGACGGAAGATGTAGAGACTTCCTGCGGTCCTGATGTTACTGGGGAGCTCATTCCACCATCGAGGAGCCAGGACAGCAATAAACAGTTAGCAATAAACAGAGTGCAATAAATGGGTGTGAATTAATGAATATTTACAATTGAACAGTAAAATATACAATTTCAAATAAAATAAGACAAAGTGCATGGAATGTAAGTGTTATGTGAAAGTGGCGAGTGTATTTAAATGTGTGTGTGTGGGGGGGGGGGGGGGGGGGGGTGCAGGGGAGTGACTAGTGGGAGATTGTCTGGGGTTGACAGAGTTAGTTAATGGGGGACCCGGGCTCTGTTGATGAGCCTGACTGCAGACGGGAAGAAACTGTTTTTGTGGCGTGAGGTCTTGGTCCTGATGGACCGCATCCTCCTGCTAGAGGGGAGGGACACCAACAGTTTGTGACCAGGGTGAGAGGGATCAGCTACAATCTTCCTCGCCCGCCTCAGGGTCCTTGAAGCAAACAAGTCCTGGAGGGACGGCAGATTGCAGCCAATCACCCTCTCGGCAGAGCGAATGATGCGCTGCAGCCTGGCCTTGTCCTTGGCAGTGGCTGCAGCGTACCAGACGGTGATGGAGGAGCAGAGGATGGACTCGATGATGGCAGTGTAGAAGTGCACCATCATTGTCTTTGGCAGGTTGAGTTTCCTCAGCTGCCTCAGGAAGAACATCCTCTGCTGCGCCTTCTTGGCGATGGAGCTGGTGTTTAGTTCCCACTTGAGGTCCTGGGTAATGATGGAGCCCAGGAAGCGGAAGGACTCCACAGCTTTGACGGGGGAGTCACACAGGGTGAGAGGGGCTGGTGGGGCTGAGATCTTTCTGAAGTCCACAACCATCTCCACTGTCTTCAGAGCGTTGAGCTCCAGGTTGTTTTGGCTGCACCAGGTCACCAGGTGGTCAGTCTCCCACCTGTAGGCGGACTCGTCCCCACCAGTCACGCCTTTTCTTAACGACAGAACCTACATGGGGCCTGAGATTTTCATATATATATAAAACATAAATCACAAGTAAATATATTAATGTTGCACATCAAATTAAACAACATAGCCTGGGCTACAAGAATCAGTCAGCCATTTAAAAAAAACTCAAAGACCAACTAAAATATTCATAGAAATATAATTATCAGGATTCAGCCCACTCAGTCAGTACGTTTCCAGAACCAGCACCCCTAGCTGGGTGCTATCAGAAAAAGCGATCAGTGCGCACTCACTGTTCTGCTGTCATGCTGCCTGCATGCATGGCCTGCAAGGAAGCGGGGCTTAAGGAGGCGGGGCTTAAGGAGGCGGGCCTGCCCATCACTCACACAAGCAGGCAGCTCACTCACAGCATGATCAGGGTAAAAGTGGCCTCAAGTGCAGGAGTTCTTGCCGACCGTCCTCGACTTGTTGGAACAAAAGACGCAAGAAGTGAAATCTGGAAGAACTTTGGCTACATTGCAGACTAAAAGAAAGCCCACTGACACACAGAGTCCCGTCTAACATACCAAGGGAGGACACATCAGACACGGCAAAGCACCTTTCAGACAGACACCAAACCATAGGCCTACATAACCATGTATAATCAATGCTATGATGGCACCATGTAGCTTTCATTAATATCTTGCTGCAGGCCGGGGGTATTCAACTAAAATTCAGCAAGGTCCAGTTCGAGAGAATTTCCTTATGCAAAGGTCCAGAACATAACAATAATGTCCAATTTGCACTCTATGATTTTGTGCTATACGTATTGACGTAGCCAACAGTTGTATTAACGTCTGTATGTAGTCAACGACTGACTGTCAAATTAAATAAAGTACAATGAATTAACATCATTGAATTAACATTATTAAACCACTCGTTCAGCTCATTTCTCCTCTCTGTTTACGTCATTGTTGGGCAGTTAATATTGAGTTAGTGTTCTGATCATATTAATTCATGTGTTAGGGTTCTGATCATATTAATTCATGTGTTAGGGTTCTGATCATATTAATTCATGTGTTAGGGTTCTGATCATATTAATTCATGTGTTAGGGTTCTGATCATATTAATTCATGTGTTAGGGTTCTGATCATATTGGGATCTTAGGTTTATTCTTCTGGGCCTTAATCTCTGATGTGAGTCAGTCTGTTTGCTCTGAAGATCTGAGCTTTGTCTCTCAATACACACATGTGATTGGTCCAGTAGGCTCAAGTGACAGGATTTTCAAGGCGTGTGATTGGTCGTAGTGTTTCCTGGACCGCTGAACGAGAGCCGTAAAGGCAGGAAAAGCTGCGGCGGTAAAATAGAAGCGATCCATCAACAGTTAATAATTCGGTAATAATAATTGGTTTTCGGTCCAGAGACAACGGCGTCTGGGTCCGGACCAGTTAGTGACCACTGCTGTAGGCTAATACTAATATTAATGTCATTTGTTACCATTTGTTAAGTGTTTAAAAAGCTGGGCAGAACAAGCTGGTAAAAAATTAACTATACAGAGGTTTTATTTATTACCATTATAGATAAATATACCAGTATCATATCTATTTGTGGTATTGTATCGAATTCTGGTATTGTATCGGGTATCATGATATTTATTGCAGGAATCGTATCAAAGTCATAATTTTCATATCGTGACAACCCTAATACAACCTTTCTTAGGTGTAAACCCTGGTTTCCCAGTGTGTATTTTTGCAACACAGTTTATCATAGACTTCCTATTGGAGCTGGTTGAACTTTCAAAAATCCACCACAAAAAAAATATCTAACACCTTTTTCAAAATGTATGCTATTTGCATTTACACAGCCAAAATGATCAAAGAACTAAAAAGCATGTCCCTCGTGATTAAGTGTTAAATTTCATCACGAGGGAAACTTAAAAAACTAACATTTTATATATTGATATTAAATATATCATACCTGCCAGCCATCCAGAAAATCTATTTTCTATGGCCATGATATAATAGATATACTGTAGATGCATAAGTTGGATTTTAATTGTTCCATTAACACAAAATTAACCAGGTTTTAGAGTTAATTGTTTCCTAAAATGTTAGATTTCTCTTTCTTCTTCTCTAAACCCTCGTCGTCTTCTCTCCCTCCTCGTCAGCCAAACTGGACGTCGCCACCGACGTGATCGCCGAGAACCTGGGAAGGACTTGGCGCAAGCTGGGCCGCAAGCTGGGTTTGACCGACGTCAAGCTGGACTCCGTCTCCAGGAGGCACACGGATCTGGAGGAGACGGCCAGGGAGCTGCTGAAGGAGTGGAGGAAGAGCCGGGGAGCCGAGGCCAAAGCTTCAGAGCTGGTGGAGGCCTTGAGGGCCTGCCAGCTCAACCTGACTGCCGACAAAGTGGAGGACAGACTTCCAACATCCTAATGTCGACGGCACGTTTTACAGATGAGACTGACGTGAACTCTGAACGCGAATGAGACCTGTGATTAATCTTCAAGAATTAGCTTTTTTAAATAATCATCATCTGATCAATAAATCGACTTCCTGAATGTCAAAAAACATGCTAATAGAGTTATGTTTCATTAACGGAGAACTGAAATGATGAACCCAACCTGTTCGTAATTGTAATGGGTCACCAAATGATCATTCAACATGGGGACCTCTGCGGGTGATGGTGGTGATGGACCTAGTGCTTGGCCGCACAGTCGGTATGAACAGTTTCTCCAGTTGGAGGGGGTTACCAAATTAAAGTGTAAAATAAATCAATTGTGTGGAGACGTTTGTTTGTTTTCAAAAACAAATGGCAGCGTAGCGATTAGTCTAACGTGACATAAAACCATAAACTGTAAATAAGAACTGGACGTAGTCATGGTGACGTCACCCGGTGGTTTGTGGACCGCCATTGTGAAGCCTCGAGTTGGCCGATTTCGGCGTCACCATGGAAGTTACGGTGTTTGGAATGCGGTATGATGTCGTGACGCCGGATACGGCTCTGGTAGTGGCAGCGACCTGTCAATCACCTTGTAGCCCCGGCCTAAAGCATCCCCTGCTTTACGGTCTAGTTGACTCTAAATGGACCATCATTTACTAAATGAACATCATGCTGCATTGAAGAAGACTTGAAACTCGAGATTGAGACCATAAACTCATGTTTACAATGTTTATTCTGTAAGTCAAGAGAGAAGCAGAGTCATTTTCTCATAGACGTCTATACAATCTGATCTCCTTTTGCAACCGGAGGAGTCGCCCCTGCTGGTCAGGAGAGAGAATGCAGGTTTTAAGATTTTATATAATTTAATATAAATGGGCTATACTAGTGCAATACCATCTCTTAAAAGTCCGGTGAGTTTTATTAGCATCCAGTCACGTGACATGTGAATACATATGAGTTATTTAACATTTGTGAAATTAGCTTGTTCACTTGCTGGCGGAGAGCCACTTTTGTTAAAGTGATCAAACAAACAAGACACAGCGTGTTCATTCGTGAGCTTTAAAGGTTAGCGTAGCTTAGCTCTTTGTGCTAAGCTACGCTAATTAGCTGCTGACCGGCACTTAATATTTTACAAATGTTTTGCCCAAAAATTAATATTAGCACATTTTACAAAATGACAAAAAAATAATTGTGACTCAATAAAAGTCGAATGAATCATACTAGTACAAGGGGGAGTTGCTTTATTTTCTGATCAGAAGACATCAAACTGTTAACATGATTGTTACGTGACATGACAATAGACATTAAATTGAAGGGAAGCCTCCCATTCTGCAGGTTTATTGTTGCAGGACACCCCGAAACTGCCGTCCGCCCGAAACCCTCATCCATTTCATTGGCGTGCTCCGTGTTGTCGTTAGGGAGGCGGGGCAAAGGTCACGTGCAGTTTCTGCAGAACGAAAAAAGCGTGTAATTAAGATTGACAGTTGCTTGCTCTGTGAATAGCAGAGTCTACGGTCTACTGTATATCATGTAAGTCGCTTTGGAGAAAAGCGTCAGCTAAATTAAATGTAATGTATATTCCAAAGATGTCTCCTTGAACATAGAATAGATTCAGGTTAAGTCTGTCTCTAAACATTACATTTCACTTAGCTGGCACTTTTATCCAAAGCAACTTGCATGATATACAGCAAACCATAGACACAGCAACGGTGAGCAATGAGGGTTAAGTGTCTTGCTCAAGGACACATCGACATCGACTACCGGAGCTGGGTATCGAACCACCGATCCTCTGATTGAAAGTGGGACTTGCTAACCACTGAGCCACAATACTCATATGCACCTTGATAAAAGATACACATATTGTTTTACAACATACTCCGCTTACAAAGTTCATACTGTTGCATGCAGTATGCATTCAATTGGCACGTACTACTTTGTCACAACATTGCACATTGAAGTTTGACCCTCTTGCTCATACATCTGCTGTGCTAAGGATTGTGGGTCAGAATTGCCAGAAAAGCTGGTTTGCATAGTGCAAAGATGTGAGCAGATGCAGTCGGAGATCCTCTTTTTTAGCATAGACATAACATTGACATGTTATGAATTGGGACATACTATAATATCTTCTGGCATCCTACATCGTTTGTTAGTATGGGTGCTTTTGTGTGTTTTTGTACGATATATATATATATTTTTTTCTTTTCTTTTGGCATTTCTGTTTTATTTTAATAATGAGAAAGAGAGATGAGGTTTTCCCGAGTTTTCTAGCATGCAGTGCAGTATTTAATGCACTCCATCGCTTCTTCATATTATAAGGCCACTCCTTTCTTTATTTACCACAGGAGCATCCAAGAGGGTAAAGGCCTCTTTCAGTGTTTAGACATTACAGGGAATTGCAGGGTTTTCCTACATTTGCCGCAGTATACTTACAGCACTTGTACAGCCTGTTCAGCCTATCGATGTCATTCCTGCTCATCTGTGTGGCCTGGCCGAAGGACACGTTGCTGTTGGGAATGGGCACCATGGTGGGACGGTTGTTCTTGGAAAAGGCGTACCTGGAGAGTCACAGACCCCACAGTGTAGAGCGGGTTAGGATTTGGTTCAATAGAAACATCTGGTGATTTCAATTCTGTGATGTGTCATGTGGTCTTGTTTTAAAGCAGTTGGTTGTGCTACTCCCCCAAAGTCCCTGATAAACAACTTATTGTCCTGTGGTAGCAGTAGCTCATATAGGAGCACATGCTGATTGAAGTGATAATAATGAGAAACATACAAAGAGACACTGGAAAGTCAGGACATATTCACAGACACTGATAGCTCTTACTTATATGCAGTACAGGAAAAATGGAAATGTGTGAAATAAAATAAAGGACACAAACGTGACGTCATCCATACTTCTCATATTGCATGACAGAGCTGTAGTCATAAGGAGTGCCCTGGTTCAGGGTGGCAATCTTGTTGAAGTTGTACGCCATGCCTGTGGAGGCGAGAGAAAACTGTAAATAACTAAATCACAGACATTTACCATTTTAAAGTGAAGTAAGAATATCTGAATTTCCTATTACCAATACTGGTATGCTTTAAGCTGCAGTTCTACTTATGGACACTAGATGGTGGCGCTTTAAACTTTTTCAGAAATTCATACAGAATCCACTTTTAGGAGTTAGGAGTTTTAGGAGTTAAGTAAATTATCTGCAAAATCACTTTATTACATTTTCTATTGATCTTGGGTCTAGTTATTTCCCTTTTTTCAGCCAAAATCCAGTAAATGTGTTTTAAATGTGCCGGGAAAACGACAATAAGTATGGTCAAAGCCTTGGGGCAATGAAAGCAGGTGCCACAAACTTGATGCAGATTGCCCCGTTGTAATCTAATTGGCCATTTGTCAAGTACTGTTGTCGTCATTTGCTCAATAATCTAAGAGCAAAACTCAAACAATGATACTCTCTGCCTCTAAGGCTACTCTAAAGACTAAAAAAACAATACAAGTCTCAACGTAGACAACTGAAGCTGCCGAACCATCGATGATGTTCTCCCACTGCACCCGGATGTGGTTGTCCCTGTCGGAGCGGGTCTGCTCGTGGTTGAAGCCCAGAGCGTGGAGTAGCTCGTGCTGGACGGTGCCGTGGTAGAGGCATCCGCTACGGGCCAGAGACACAGTCTGAGCGCCGCCAGTGCGACCCACGTAGGAGTAGCAGCTGTTGATGCACAAACAAGACACCCGCCAGTTTTGAGAAATCGCACAGAATATCCCCACGCATGCTTGTAAAGAAAAGTGCTGGCCTACAGTCCTTAGAACAAAAACAGTTGGAGGAATTTGTTGGCGTGAGAACATAAAAAAAGTTGAACCCTTACCCGTCCCTGGACTCGATGCTCAACCACTCGTTATCTCCGTTCTGGTAGGGTCTGAAACGAATGCAGGACACAGAGGAGAAAGACTCCAATCCGCGAATGATGATGGACTGCTCTCTGGAGGCTGGCAGGACAAATATGACAGGTTGGGAATATCTGTAGCAGCGGAGCTTTGACTTTACCTGAATGATTTATGTTGTGTCATTGAACTGCACAATGTACCGTGTCACTGGCAGCCTCAGGTTTTGTATTATCTTACAGGGCCTTAAGGAGAAATAAAACCTTTTTGGTCCCCATAAATCAACTCGTGTGGTTGTACAGAAATCTAAATATTCATAGGGAAGTGGCCGCAAGGTCAAAAAGAACACATTTGAATAAAAGGATCACTGCTCACAGTAGTGGTTGGCAATGTAGTAGGGGATGTAGACCTTCCCATCGGTCCACTTTTTCCACAGGCAGCCACTGGAGGTGCAGGGGTCGGCGTTTCTGTCGGCCTCAGACTTGATGGCGATGTCGCCTCCGATCAGGACGGGCTCGTCCAAGTCGGGGTCTGCAGGACCGACCCGGTGTGTGAGTCGGTAAATACACAGAGCTTTGCAAATTGTCCTTTTAGTCGTACGTTAACGTGTACTTTCGGTGGAGCAACTAATGCTTCCAAAACAAAATGTTGCATTCAGTGAAAGCTTTTTTGAAGCGATATGTCTGACTATATGACCTCGACGACGTGGCAACCGTTCAGGTTGGGAGAAGCTCTACTCACGGCGGTCTCTGTTAGCTCGCTCCAGCAGCTCACTAACAGAAAGCTCCCGGGACATGTCCTCCTCAATGGCAGCAACATCTGCGCAACAAGTGGCACAGTGTCAACTGAGCTTAGTGAGGTCAGAATCATTTCAAACACATTTGCTTATGTTGTAGAATAATTATTGACAACAAAGAGCTTTAATTTTGTTCTCACCTTGCTGCACTCGTCCACAGCGACATTGAAAAGAAGAAGAATCAAAGGTTATGGAGACAGAACACAGATCAGCTCGTTACTATCATGCACTGGCTCCTGCAGATGTGTGAAATGTTGTAATATTTGGTGTATACGGTTTTGATTGATGAAAAAGTATTTCGATGACTATTTTAAATTGTGGATGAATACAGTAGAAAGTAATCATTTGTATATATTATTTAAACTCATTATTTAAACTGTTATAAAATATATAATACATTTGTCTTCACTTTTCATGTCAATATCATTATCATTAATGTTTCACAACATGGACTTATTTAATAATTACTTCTTATTTATATACTGAACATGTTGAGGCTCCATATCTTTCAGCCAATAGTAGCTGTTTGGATTTTTTGTTGCTTTTATGCATCTGAAAATGTCCACATATTTTTCCACATTTTCTCTGTAGCTTTATACTTGAACTTCAATCCATATCATCGTCGGACTTTAATCTGTGCCAAGTTAAGTAGAGCTTTTCATTTTCAAATAATGAATACAATATAATTAATAACTAATATCCATTTGACATCTCAATATTCTTAGTTTTTTGAGCAAACAAAACTGCATGTATAAATAAGTAATACGAATAAAATGAGATAAAATACAAAAAAAGGATAAATGAACTATGAAGAGTACTATGTCTTTATGTTTTTGGCTCCAAGACATGTCTGTGTTGGTTATCAATATTTACTTTTTAATTTCGGCCTGGTTGTTTCTGGTAGTTAATGAAACATTAAATAGTTATCATTCTTCTCAATCTATTTCCCTCCTGGGTGTGGCCTCAACTTAAAAAACATTATATTCCAAATAAAACAAAGTGTTGTGACTGGATTTTTGGGTGTCTCTTGTTCCACATTAATTTCTGATTGGCCTGTTTGTTTCCTTAATGTCGGTGAATATTTTACCTCGGCCCAGGAGGAGGACACCAGCAGCAGGCTCACAAGAGACCAAGAGAAAACCAACATGGCTGCAACCGACCTACAGCAACCAGAGAGCGTGAAGAAGATGAATTAATAATAATTAAGATGAATTATTAATAATAATAATTATATGTATAATCAATCTAGGTTATATGACCGATACTATCACGGATAGGGTTCCTACCTGAAAGCCTTAACAGAGAATGAGTGTGACTTTTCCCAGAGGACACTTTTTATACAGTCCAGGTAGTCCAAGAGCTAATACACAACATGACATATCAGATGCAAACACAACAGCTGATTGCTGTTTGCTGACTTCAGCTCGGCTTTCAACACTGTCATCCCCTCCAAGTTAATCACTAAACTTGGAGACCTGGGCACCAACACCTCCCTCTGCAACTGGATTTTGGACTTTCTGACTAACAGACCTCAACATGTTAGGTCAGGCCATACCTGCTCCACCACCATCTCACTCAGCACCGGTGTGCCACAGGGCTGTGTACTCAGCCCATTCCTCTACTCCCTCTTCACCTACGACTGCAGACCTATGCATGGATCCAACTCCATCATCAAGTTCGCAGACGACACCACGGTGATTGGTCTCATCAGCAACAACGATGAGACAGCCTACAGGGAAGAGGTACAGCACCTGGCCACATGGTGCGCCGAAAATAACCTGCTCCTGAACACCAGCAAAACCAAGGAGCTCATCGTGGACTTCAGGAAGGAGAAAAGAAGCAAGCATGTGCCCATCCACATCAATGGGATGGATGTTGAGCGTGTCTCCAGCTTCAAGTTCCTGGGGACCCACATCTCGGAAGACCTGTCTTGGACCACCAACACCTCCAGCCTTGTCAAGAAAGCTCACCAGCGCCTCTTCTTCTTGAGGACACTGAAGAAAAACCATCTGTCTTCAGCCATCCTGGTGAACTTTTACCGCTGTGTGATCGAGAGCATCCTAACCAACTGTGTCACAGTCTGGTATGGGAGCTGCTCTGTTGCGGAGCGCAAGGGACTGCAGCGGGTGGTGAAAACTGCCCAACGCATCACAGGAACTCCACTTCCGGCCATCGAGGAAATCCAGAGGAAACGCTGTCTGCGTCGAGCTCGCAGCATTCTCAAGGACGCCTCCCACCCTGCACACAGACTGTTTTCCCTCCTGCCCTCAGGCAGACGGTTCAGATGCTTCCGGACAAGGACCAGCAGACTGAGGAACAGTTTCTTCCCCAGAGCTGTTTCCTTATTGAACTCTGCCCCATGCTGACACCCCCCCTACTCCCCAACCACCTCCACCCACAAACCCATCTCCTCGTCATCTCCCCCCACTGACCAAAGACTTTACACCTGCACTCAAACACTTTTGAACTGTCTGCACTAAAAACTGAGCATTGCACTAGTCTAGTAACGTTAGGCAGCTACTGTTTATTATTATTATGCACTATTTAACGTTCACTCAATCTGTATTACTTAACTTATCATATGCCCATTTGCCTTTTGTAAATTATGTTTATAGTTCCTGCTTATAGTCTACCTACATTTAATGCACAAATCAACCTGTATAACATGTACATATTACCGCAATCAATCTGTATATCCCGTACCTATATCACTAACTTATTATCTGTAAAATACTTATTATTATCTGTATATTGGTATTTACTGCTATTGCACTTCTGGTTGGATGCTAAACTGCATTTCGTTGCTCTGTACTTGTACATGTGTAATGACAATAAAGTTGAATCTAATCTAATCTAATCTATAAAACAGCACCTCTATCTCTGTAAATGGAACATTCTGAGTCTTTGCAAGCCGTGTGAAACACTGTGACTGTTCCAGGTGTGTCGGTGGGTGGGTGTGTGCAGTACAGTACTGCCTTTTTTTTATTTATTTTATCTGTGCAACTGTGGAAATAGTTCTACATATCCAACAGTTCTGTATTAGTCTAATTGAAAAACAACATTTCTGAAGAAGTAGAATACAAAAAAAAAAAGTCACATATCTTAAATCTCTTGCAAAAGCAAACACTTCTTTCAAATCAATATATAAACTCTTGTTTTTCATGCACTGGTCAGTTTTGACATTTTGGGCCTCACTTGTTGTGCAAAACAAATTGCACAATTAAACCTATTCATAGTGTTCAAACACTGATTTTTAAGGGATCGAATTGGTTGCAGGTGTTTTCACAGGTGCATTTTGGGTGTAGTTGATTGACGTTTCAGTGTGGAATTTAGTGGCAGTGTTTAGCACACAGGCTTTTAGCTTTGAATGATGTGTCTGTGGCTAAGCCTGGTCGAACAGATAAACCACACAAATGATGTGAATAATAGTGCATTATTGCAAGAAGCAGTTTTCGTGTCTTGGCAACTGCAAAAAAGAAGAAAAAACATGGGTGTTGGATGGGGTCTCGATCAAGTCAGGTTCTTCCACACCCAACCGTGTCACATTTAAGTTCCTGCCAACCCTGCTGGGACCCTGATGGATTATCTTCCTACAAAGAAACGCTCCACCTGCTGAATCTGTAACGCCATAGATTCCCTCAACCCCAATCCGACCGCCTATCTCAAACAGATTTGGTAGCAAACCTCTGGTCCCATCCGACTTTCACAGATTCCCGGCGTTAAATATGAAACACACTTTGGACAGTATTTTGGCAGGGGCCTTAATAACCTCACGTGGCCATATTTGGAGTCCCAACACCGGCGGCCGGCAACTTTTCAATGTTAAAAACGTCTTTTGCAACTCTATTAGCCAGACATCTCATTTTATTTTAGTGAAGGCTCACTCTTCCCCCTGAAGCCCTTCATAGAAATCTGAATAAGGCCACCATCTGTGTGTTACTGTTTATTTGTGCCTTGTCGGTCAAATCAGAGTTCATTCAGATATCTTAGATATGTCGCTATTTATCACTCACAACACTGGCATAAAATCAATGAAACAGATTCTTGTTACCTGAGTCTTTAAAGGACCAAGCCCACGAGAAACAGCCAAACAGAATGTGCACGCAAATAAGTGTCCACATATCTTTGGCCATAGTGTACTTTTCTTTTGGGACACTTTTTTAGCATAATTGCTTATTCTATCTGAGAAAGAAATCTCACCTCAAGGTCCATTTTGTAGCTGTTATGGAGCTTTTGATATGATCACATGGAGTATGATCAGATGGAGTTTGTCCAAAATGGAGAATGTGTGTGTGTGTGAAATGTAATCACTTTCACAATTGTTTTTCGAACATCTTGTTTCTGCTATTGTCCTGATTCACCCATAATGTCCTCATCAGCATTTCACGTCTTATGTATGTTTGAGAGTCTGAGTTTGAAACATCTGTCACTCTGTCTGAGAGAAAAAACACACACACCCTCATCTGCTCTTATCAGTGTGGGACATTCAACACACTGTTGTCACTCTAAGCCCCCCCCCCCCCCCTCCCCCAACCCCACACACAAACACACACACCCCTCCCTACCCACAGCAGGAAACTGATGAGACAAGGCCAGACAGAAACAGTGTACGTTCCTACAGTTATTTGTAACTGCTAAAAGACATTTTCTTAAACATACGAAAAAAACTAAAATATGGGTAGCACTTTATAATAAGTACACACTATTTAGCATTAGCAAATCACGAATATACACAGTGCATTCATCTTCATTCATTTATTCCAACATTAACACTAATTTTAAATGTTTCTTGATTAATAAGCTTGGGTTTTAATACTTTAAAAATGATGGATTCCCCATTTGTAAATTAAGTATTAAGTATTAAGTATTATTGATGATAAATAAGATCATTTGTAAAGTGTTAGTAAATGATTAAAAAAAAGCTGCAATTCATGATTAATTCAGTAGTTACTACTCGTTAGTTAAATATTAATTAAGTATGTTCTGTGACCTGATCTAAAGTGAAGACTATCTATGCTTTACAAAGCATATATAAGCAGTGCCTCAAAGCTAGCAGAAGTCTCAGTTATCGGTAGCACTTCATAATAAGTACACACTATTTAGCATCAGTAAAGTGGGACACACGTTTGCTAATGCTTGTCCCATCACGGTGCCCGGTCAAAAATAACTTCGACCAGGTGATGGGATTGAGACTTTCTAAACAGGCAGCGTGATGGGATGTTCAGCTAACCGGTCTTGCTCCTCACAGTACATGTGACACTTTGAATATAATATCTTGGCTGAGCTGAAGGATGCAATGAAGTTCACGTTGGAGTTGTGAATGGAGACCATGGTGGGCTGGTTGTTCTTGGAGAAGGCGTACCTGGAGGAGGACATGGAGCAGGTATAGGGAACCACACACACACACACACACACACACACACACACAGGTGAAAACGCGTAGCAGAGCTGAAGTGAAGCCCCTTGTTCTCACCTGTGGTAGTGCATGAAGGATCACATTATAATTAACGTTAAAGTTACATTACTTTGTTTTGAATTCACTGTTTTTATATTCAGAAAAATGCAGTCACACAATGAGCTTCTGTTTCATGGAGGATCAATAATTTGCAACAATGTGGTGTTCATACTCTTTCTGTCCACTAGGGGACGCCAGAGTACTGTACTGTACATGTTTTCTCTTTGGAAGTGGACTTTTTCAGGAAGCTACAGAGTGTTTTTATGTCACTAAGAGATGTGAAGGAGCCGTTAGCTCCCTTAAATCAAAGTAAAACCCACACTTGGAACAAAGAGTTTTGGATTAATGAAATAAGAACATGTGTTGAATTTCATGTGGATGCACATTGTCTTTGCCAAGACGCCAAACAAGCCAAACAAGCCAAGCCATGGTAAAGCAGGAGCACACACGTTTTGGAAAAAGGCTTAACAAGAGTTGACTGAGTTTCACTGCGCAGCCTTCTTCTTCGTTGGTGTATTTTGTGGCAATCAGAGGCAGAGTTGGGCGGGTCTTCGTGGAATTCAGGGTGGGGACAAACATGACCATAAAACAACCTTCAGTTGCAACTGTGAATGAGAGGCCACCTCAACTTCCCCACTTATTGTTAGTATGATAATCTCTGTTGTAGGAACCTTGGGTTTCACTTGTTTCTTATTTAGATTAAAATCATGGAGCAAACACACACAGGCTGATTTATTTATTATTTATTGTATGCATTATTAGTATATGTATCAAGCTTACAATCATTTAGATATGCAGGTGTAAATTTGTGATGGACACTTTTATTTCTCATAAGCACAAATTAATTCCATCAAAGCCTCAATTAAAGCCGGGTCGTGACAAAGCAAATTCATTAAGCACAATTTTTTTCTCACGTTCTCTTGATTTCCTGTTGGAAGAAAAAGAGATTGTTCAAACTCTTGAATGAATATCCATACATGTGCACACATGCACATAAACACATGCATATGCACAAACCGAAAGACTTAAAGTCCTTAAAGGGACAGTTCATCCCAAAATACAAAAGCAATGTTTTTCCTCTTAGCTGTTTAATCAAACTTGATTGTTTAGTTGTATCTTGCCTATAGTTATAGAGATATTGGCAAAATACATTTGAAAGACTATCTTTGCCAAAAACATTAATAGAATAAGCGATACATAAAAGCTATTGAAACTGTCTGAAGACAGACTGTACAGCCAGGCTCATCTGAATATCATACTTACGTTACATCACGTTGACAACAGCAGACTTTCATCTCTAGAGGAAATGCTTTCTTTGCACGTGGTTCAGGTCACGCCTGGAAGCAGTCGAATCTGACATGAATTCAAAGAGACAGCAAACTCTGTAAAAGCTGCCTGGTTTCCTCATGCTACTGCTACAAAGCATGTACACATACAGGTTTTCATCTTCCCGGGTGTTCAATCCGACTTATGTCTGGGAGTACGGGTGGGAGCCAGGTACTACGACAGAGGTTTAGTTGGGCAGGTTGTAGGCTGCTTCTTTAAAAAGATACGTACTGCATTGATAGAGGCGGTTCACCCGAAGGATGTCAGTGGGACTCATCTGGGTGGCCCTGCCGATGGCAACATTTTCATCGGGGATGGGAACGATGGTCGGCCTTGTGTTCCTAGAGAAGGCGAACCTGTGGTGCAAAATACACAAAGACGATGAGGGGTTTGAACCTCACCTGGACTGTTTTAATGACCACTGAGAGCTGATGTTCCTAAAGCAGGAAGCTGAAACCATGTAGTCTGACACAAAACCACCTTATGAAGTCCTTACGGCTGACATGTTAGCAAACAAGAGAAATGTCATTCGTTTGGAGTCGCGTTTGTGACCTGATGAATATGACATATGTAGCCAAAAAAGAAAAGAGTCCACATTTTTTTCAAGTCTGTCTCAAAACAATATTCACATGCTGATAACAACATGAAAACCTTTTAAAATCTTCAGCTGAGAATAAAAGAATGTTTTCACATATGTGAGATGCTACCTTCCATAGTGCATGACAGAGTTGTAATCGTAGGGAGTGCCAAGGTTCCTTGTTTGGATCTTCCTGAAGTTGCCCTCCAGTCCTGCAAAGTATCACACAGCTCAATCAGATGTGTTTCTGCTACACGACTGCTACAATAATATGTTTAAGTCATATTATGATCTGATTTATTTGTACTTAAAGGAAACGTATCATGCTCATTTTTTCCCTTCATATTTTAATTTGGGGTTTCTACTAAAACATGTATACATGCTTTAATGTTCAAAAACACCTTTATTTTCTCATACTGTGCCTGTCTGGATGTTATTATATTCACCTTCTGTCTGAAACGCTGTTTTAGTGCCTGTCTCTTTAAGCCCCCTCCCTTAAAAACCCAGTCTGTTCTGATTGGTCAGCATTTCCTGTCTTCTGCATCTGCATGGCCTTCTTCACAGCGTCACTGCCGCCGGGTACTCACTGGGTGGGTCCACTACACAGAGTTTAAGGTACTTCTACCGGTGACTGTATATTTGTGACATCACAACCTTACGGCTTACGGCTTCTTTCAAAGGCAGCGTCTCTGAATCTGAGCAGTGTACATTTTTTCAGTGAATTGAGCGTTTTGATACGTTCACTATATCTAAAGGACCTGGTTTATGATCAAAAAAGAAGGGGGAATCTAACTTTCTACAACATGGGACCTTAAATCATTTTCCACTTGAGAGCTTTACTTAAGGTCGGTTGTGTTATTTCTGGAGACCCATTGTGGTTTTGTCTATCATTTGCTAAATTCTTTACTAAAGTTCCATCTATATTCGTCATAATGAAAGCTTGTAACCCACCAGGAGTAACGTTCTCCAGCAAGATGCGAACATGCTCGTCCCTGTCGGACCGGGTCTGCTCATGGTTGAAGCCCAGGGCGTGCAGCAGCTCGTGTTGGATGATTTGCCGGAAAACACAACCGCGGCGCATCAAAGACACAACCTGGCCTCCACCCCGACGCCCAATGAACGAAAAACACCTAAAAGAGAGTAAATAAAACCTCCAAACAGTAAATCAGATGAAGCAGCACCGTTGGGAACATTGCTTCCCCGAGGTGTAAATAAGGGTCTTTCAGATCGTAGTCATGAAAACATATGTGGTCGTGTGTTGTGGTCCGTACCCTGATCTTGACTGGATGTCCACAAAGTCCTGCTGTCCGTTCAACGGGGTGAAGCGGATGCAGGTGGAAACAGCAAATGAACGCAGACCTTGGATGATGGTATCGCTCTCTCTTTGGTCTTGACAGGAAAGAAACCCCCCAAAAAACATGTATTATCAGTTTAGGGTTTTTTATTGCCATCTTAGTAAATGTATATTGTTTGCACTATTACGTTTTTAGATAACAGCTAAACTAATTTTCTCCCTTCCTCCTTGTGTAGGCTATGTGTTTAGGCAACATTACATTACATTTAATTTAGCTGACGCTTTTATCCAAAGCAACTTACATGATATACAGTAGACCGTAGACGGTGAGCAATTAGGGTTAAGTGTCTTGCTCAAGGGCACAACAACACAAACTGGCTGAGCGGGGTTTGAACCACCAATCCTCTGATTGAAAGTCAGACCTGCTGACCACTGAGCCACAGTCGCCAACATACTACTAGATAAGATAAGATAAAATAATCCTTTATTAGTCCCGCAGTGGGGAAATTACAGGATTACAGCAGCATTGCTCAGTACGTAAGATAAAATAAAAATCAAGTAATATAAATAAACAGTAATAAACATAATACAAAAATAAACAGTAAAGAAGAAATTGAATGTACAGTAGAATATTGAATATACAAATTACAAAATATTACAAAATATTGCACCAGGATGGATTAAAGTGACCAGAATATTGAATATACAAATTACAAAATATTACAAAATATTGCACCAGAATGGATTAAAGTGACCAGAGTGATAAAAAAAAAAGTGTTCAAGTATTGAGAGTCCAGAATGTTTGTGGGCTACTGGGAGGTCAGCTTGTTGTGCAGCCTGACAGCAGCAGGGAGGAAGGACTTGCGGTACCTCTCCTTCACACACTACTACTACTACTACTACTACTACTACTACTACTACTACTACCACTACTACTACTACTACTACTACTACTACTACTACCACTACTACTACCACTACTACTACCACTACTACTACTACTACTACTACTACTACTACTACTACTATTATACTGCCTCTAGTACTACAACCATTCTCTATAACTGCTATTGCTACAACTGTAACCTTTACTGCTATTACTGCCACTAGGTCTACTACTAACAATACATTATTGCTACTCACGTTTTGAGGCTACTGCTTCTACTAGCCTCCTACTACTGCTACTACTAAAAATACACCAGCGTGCATGTGATATTGGTAAATTATAGAACCAACCGCCAATCAAAACCAATTCCACACGTCCTACCCCCCTACCTCCGGCACTCTTGCATGAACCACACCCATAAAGTGGCCTTCAAGTTTTGAGGCAGAATCTGTCCACAGAAAGACAGACAGACATACAAACACCTGAAAGTCCTGAAGTGCTGAACCTGAAGTAGAACACTTCTGTGGTCGTCGCTGATGTTGCCATAATGACACACACACACACACACACACAGACTCATGAGGTGAAAACTGTACACGGCTGGTAAAGAGAAGCCCCGCCCTCAGTGCTTACCGTAGTCCTGGGAGATGCTGTAGGGTATGTAGACGTTGCCATCGGTGGCTTTGGGCCACAGGCAACCTCGTTGTGTGCAGGGATCAGCGTTCTGTAGACCTGTGGGCACCGCGATGTCACCAAATATCACCAGAGGGTCATCGAAGTTCTTTCCTGCAAAACGACATGGGCATCATCAAGAACATGTTGTCATCTTTTGCATTAAGCTGCATTTCATTTTCTTGATTAAACTGCTGTGTTAATTAATTAATTAGAGTCTGATACAACCACTCCTATCACACAACACAGTCTCACAGCAGGACAGGAGATAGCTAACAAAATCCATTGATTGGTGTCGATGGACACACATTTTTGAATTGCTTTTTTTTTCTTTCAAACTAATGTACCATGTACCTAAATTGAAAGATTGGAATTTTGGATTGCGTCTGCCTACTTTCTACAACAACAGAGTTATGTACTATTTCTAATGTTTGAAAGATTTTTGTTCATTTCAATATTCAGTCTTATCTTTAAGCATAGATTATTATTATTCTGCATTTTCTTTAACGAAGAAAGAATAAAGCAGTTGTCGTGATGAACATACCAACATTAATATTGGCCTTCTCTAGCAGCGTGGAGACGCTGAACTCGTCATCCTCAATGGTGTTGCCTGTGGAAGAGAAACAATTTGTATGAGGTTCTTGATGTACCACGATATATATTTACAGAATTGTAAAAGTAGCTACATCTTACCAGAGTACTCCTCACTCTTTTCAAAAGGACCCTGTGATTAGACAAAGTTGGTTAATTATAATTGACGGAATGAAAGATTTGTTTCAATGTAAAATCAGATAATGTTTAGTTCCAGCAGATTGGACTTCAGTTTGAGACCGCTATGGGAGGTGCAGATCCCATAGAAATAATAGCGTGTTGCTGGAAAACAGTATTTCTTGTTCATGTCATTTTCAAGACAGAGAATTTCTGCATCTGATTAAATTGCAATGCAATCCACAAACTACAAAGTATAAAATTAAACACAGAATCACATTTAGCTTTTGGTAATTTACCAAATTGTCTTTGTTACAGTTTCAAATTCCCATCAATTCAATTAAAAAAAGAAGGAAATTCCCTACACGTAGTACTTTCAGAATGTATCACATTTCATTTCAAATTGTGTCATAATAAATGATATGTCTTGATGTAATTATGGAGACATAAAATGTGTGCTGATGCTTACCTGTATGGTGAAACTGTGGACAGAGCAGAAGAGGACACTGAGCGCAGCCACCTGGAGGATCATGGCTGGTTATAGGACAGCAGCAGACCAAGAAACACAGCCGGAGGAAACAGAGGTGTTTGTAACTTATATAGGAGAGAAATATTACTAACTTCCATCCTAATATGGAGCACTGCTCACCAAAGACTTGTTGACAAAATCAGCGCAACCAGAAGTGGCAGTTATTACTTCAAACGGACTATGGTTTGTGTAAGATGTGGGCTTTGTTTTCTCTTGTTTGTTCCCAGGCATGAACAGATTACATAATTTATAAGAAACTAATTGATCAATTGGCCGACTAAAACATGATCTTGTTTGGGTTTTCAACTCTAAAAGTTGTCAATTTTCAGTCAAGTCCATTTTTTTTAATGAAATGGTCAGTTTTCAGATTGATGTCTTCTTTCAGATGAGATTTTATCCTAAATTCACAAAAACCTACCGTTAGATAATTTCTCATCTCCATATTTAAACAAAGTTTTTCAGAAAACCTGTCATATAAAATGTTTTGTAGTCGATAAACTGAGTCAGTTTCATGAGGATATTCCTTTTCTTTATAATGCATTGAATGTTATAAAACATTCTGTAGCACTTTATAATAAGTACACACTATTTAGCATCAGTAAAGCATGAATACACACTGAATTCATCATTTATAAAGCATTATTCCAACATGAACATGCATTAGTAACTCATTAGTATGCAATTCATAAACACAGTTATAAATGTTTCATTCTTGATCAATGAGCTTGGGTTTTTATACTTTATAAATGATGGATTCCCCATTTGTAAATAAAGTATTAAGGACTTATAGTTGATTAATAAGATCATTTGTAAACTGTCAGTAAATTATTATAAAAAGCTGCAATTCATGATTAATTCAGAAGTTACTACTCATTAGTTAAGTATGTTCTGTGACCTAATCTAAAGTGAAGACTATTTATGCCTTACAAAGCATGAACAAAAACATCATGATTAATTGCTAGCTAGCAAGTTTGTCACTGGTCCCGAGATAGGCACCGGCACGCACAACCTCAGTTGTAAGTAAACCAATCCAGATGATAGCGAGTCTCTCATAATCAATCATTTGTAAATTGAGAAACATGCCACCACTCGTGCCACTGACTCACATCAACTGGCCAGCGCGGCCTATGGTGGTGACGCGTCATCAACGTGGGACACTGGTTTGTGCTCTAGGAGGACCCGCTGTGTCCCACACTGCCAGGTCAGAAAGTCTCAGTCCCACCACCTGGCCGGAGTTATTTCTAGCCGGGCACCGTGGTGGGACACACTGGGTCCTCCTAGAGTGTAAAGGTGTGTCCCACGTTGATGATGTGTCACCACCGTGACCCGCGTCGACCAGTTGACGTTAATTGATGCACGTCAGTAGCACGAGTGGCATGTTTCTCAGTTTGCAGATGATAGATTCAGCTCACCTGGCCTGGCTGGAAGACTTCATGTGGCAGTGAGACAGTGTCGCTCTCCTCTGGTCCTCATCCTGTTTCACTTTGTGACATCCATTACGCTTATTTACCATTCAGGTATAGAAGCATAAACCTCTTTTTGTTATTTTAGGAGGTTTAGTGGGGGATCAGGTCCTCTGATTCCAAGCTGTCCCAAACTAGTCCGGTCCCCAAAGCCCCCCATCCCGGTCCTCCCAATCAAATATTTATATATATAGCTAATAAAACAATAGGAAATAAATGAGGAGAGGAATAATGGGCAGACTTAAATGTGAATGAAAGAGTGTTTGTATATTTTCCTGTATTTTAGATTGGTTATCAAGGAGATGAATCTATTGATGGCTGTGGTCCAGGCTTGACAGAAAACAACTGTTTTATTGTTGAGCGTAGAGGTAATTATTTGTCCATTGATACATAATCTCTTAGAAATTTCCAATTTAAAAGGAAAGTCTCCTTGATGATACTGAAAACTGTAAGGAGAATACAACTCAAATCACGTAATGATTCTTTAGTGATTTGTTTTACACTGCTCTGGGTACTCGGATCATTAAGCCATAGCAGTGCTGTTTACACAACCCCTCTGTGTGGTTACAGGCTGAGCTGCAGAGCTACAAACATCTTTTTTGAGTTGACATGACTTCTCCAAAATGTGGGCACGGTTGCAAACTGTGTTGGATTTACACACAGTCTCGTAACACCTTACAAAAAACAGGAACATTGACCATGAGGAGAAAGAGCTTGAATTAAAGATCGTGTGAGACGGCCTTAACATTTATTTGGCAGGAAAGGAAAATACATCATCTAATAAATGAATGTGTTATATTATGGATATAAAGAGAATCCTAATTAGCCCCGCCTTTATCAGCTGCTACATTGTAGTGACAAATTAATGCATCAATAATTATAATCCAGGATATATAATGTATTATTCTACAAAGGGCCATTCTGTATAGGTAGAACTTTTACTTTTGGTACATTTTGTGTATGCCAATATTTACTTGTAACAGAATATTTTTACATTGTAGAATTGCTACCTTAACTCAAGTAACAGATCTGAGTACTTCTGTCAAAAACTATCATAAAATTATTTTCTGCTTTAATTTAATTGATCCCTCATTTTAATAAAAACATAACTGAGAAGTACATAAAACCCAGTGAAAGACAGATTGAAATTCTGACTTTTGCACGGCAGCGTAACGGTTCTTCAGTTGTGACTTTCTGTAATCCAGCCCGCTGCAACCACTTCTCATCATAGCGAGACGTTTCCAAATAGAGCGTGTGGCTTTGTCTTGTGACACGTCTGTTGATGTCACCAGAAGATGGATTCAGTGTGCACGAGGCCCAACGTACTAATTACCATTTTCTTGTGTCCTTTAGGCCTCTGTTGTGAATATTTAGTCCACACAGAGTCCTGATGTGTCCAACAGACACAGTGCAGCCAGAAAAACTGATTCTCACAGGGACCTTCTGGGAAAGTAACAACATATACAAAGCAGCTCCATCGAACCGTGACATTAAATACATTTGCAATTACAGTTAGTTAGTTAGTTATAACATTTCATACAAATCGTTCATCCGCAACAGACTGACCATTAGGAATAGTTGCATATGAACTGGCAACCTTGAACTTTCTGCAGCATGAAGTGAAGTGGCACCTTTCTGACTTCAGGTCCCTATTTCTATGGAGAATATTTCTGAGACTAATGTACTGACATTTTGTATTATTATCTTAAATAATACATCTGAACTAGGTTGGAAGTATTATCCATTTAGAAAATGTCAGCATATATTACACACTAGAATAGTTGCAACCTGTCACAGTGTGGAAAATTCTCATGTGAGATACCATTGATTTCTGACAACTCATTTTCATACAAGTGTTAAAATTCCCACGCTGCAGAAACATGTAGAGTAGGCATGACTTCTGTGATACGCATGTGTTTGAAACCATATTTGATTGATAAGCCTGGGAATTTAGCTGATTCTTTCTTGAAACAAGATAATCCATATTTGGGCTCACCGACGAAGTCAAACGTGTATAAAAACCTGGAGGGAAACCTCAGCTGCACAAGTCCACACTTAGTATCCAAGGTGAGTCCAGCTGCAAACGTCTGCAGCTCAACATGCAACACAAAAGTGTGCCCGTTCCTTCTGCTGTCTGTTTTATTTGTGGTTGGTTCAAACACTGTGTCTCTCCTCTAACTGGAGGCCGGAGCTGATTCCTGTCTGTGTCCCGCAGGTCTGCTAAGGATGGCTCGCATGTCTGTGTTCAGGTTCTCCGCTGTCGCTCTGCTGCTGCTGTCTGCCTGCTGTTGGGCCGACAATGAGGTAGATGTCAGTAAGAGAGGAGCAGTGAGATAGCTGGTCCTGGTCAACACTCCTTCATGTTGTTAAAACCAATGTTGAACAGTCACGGTCCCCAACATGAACGGCCTCCTGTCGCTCACAGGAAGCCGCTCATCTTCTCCACATCACAAAGATGCTGTTAGGAGGTTAAATCGAGCATTTATTTAAACCTCAGCAGAGTTTCCCTGTTGTTGAGTAGTGTTTAGTTAATTTCTCTCAGATGATGACTTTATCTACAAAGCTTCAGGCGATGCTGAACTTGTTTCTCGTAATCTCTTTGTACTTCTGACAGTTTTTCAGTGTACCTGCCACTTTAAGAAACGGTGTCAGGTTGACTTTGAGCTGTAACTTCAAGTCCTGTGGTTCTGTTTCTAATGTGTTTGTCTTTCCTCCTCGCATCCCACGCTGAACCTGCAGGCAGGTATGTGATCTATTCTGATGATCAGAGCTGTTGTACCGACATGCTCAGTACTGGGACCAGTGTATTTGTGCACAAAGTGAAACTGCGTTGTTTTTGATGTCACGGTGCAGAGGACATTGCAGAGGAGGACTCCGAGCTTTCTGTCTCTGAGCTGCTGGAGAGAGCCAACAGGAATCTGAGTGAGTGAGCTGCTGCTAGTTCTACTCTCTTCTTCTGGTCGCAGCACTTCAACAGGTGTCTGACTTGCGGCTGTGATGTGTTTCAGTCCGCTCCGCCGATGATCCCATCCTGATCGGAGGAGACATCGCCATCGGGAGCGAGGCCGAGAGAAACGGCGACCCATGTACCAGCCGAGGCTGCAAGTGGGGCAAGTTCACTGACGGGAAGGTCTACATTCCTTATTACCTCACCAACCACTTCTGTAAGTGTCACACAGAGGCCTGGGAGGCCCACACACACTCTCTGTCCATTTACTGAAGGCTTTCACTTCTCATGCAGCAACTTTGACAAATCTGTCAGATATTTGGGGTCCATATGGTCCTCTGTATTTCACGGTAAACAGCTAATTGTTGTGTGCTGTGGTCCTGCCAGCCTCCAGAGAGAAGGCCATCATCACCCGTGGACTGGAGTCCTTCTCTTCCTTCTCCTGCATCCGCTTCAGGCCCAGCAAAAGCAGCGACCGCGACTGGCTGAGCATCGAGTCCCAGAACGGGTAAGAAAGGAAAGGTCGTGGAGCTGTTTACAGTTGAGAGCTTTCCCTCAGACTTTGGTGTCGTTGAACTCGTCTCTGATCCCGTCCAGCTGCTACTCCTACGTCGGCCGTGTTGGAGGGAAGCAGGTGGTGTCTCTGGCCCGTAGCGGATGCCTCTACCACGGCACCGTCCAGCACGAGCTGCTCCACGCTCTGGGCTTCAACCACGAGCAGACCCGCTCCGACAGGGACAACCACATCAGAGTCATGCTGCAGAACGTTCAGTCTGGTAATGCAGCTGTTTGTCATCTGATATACTGAGGAGAGCCTGTTTACTAAGATAGGAACATTTAGAGAAGAGACACAGATTTGTTCCCTCTTATAAATCATGCAGACCTCATGTTGAATACTTCTGCTCATTAGCCGCATTCTGCCGCTCTTTGACACATCTCTTAGTGACTTTAAAACACTCTGTAGCTTCCTGAAAAAGTCCACTTCTAAAGAGAAAACATGTTCGTTCAAACGTCCTCACAAGTGGACAAAAGACTTCTAGTGCTCCTGAAAGACAGTGTGCTCATACTGACATCCATGACCGTGTATTCATTTCATTTATTTTTCTTAAAAATGTATCAATGTATAAGAAACTATGACTTAATATAAATAATTACAATTTTAGATTTAACTTTAATGTTATTTTTCTTCTTCTTCGTTATTTTTTCCAGGAATGGAGCACAACTTCAGGAAGATCGCCACCCTCAACCAGGGCACTCCCTACGATTACGACTCCGTCATGCAGTACCACAAGTGAGAACAGAGGCTTCACTTGGGGTCTGCTGTGTGTGTGTGTGTGTGTGTGTGTGTGTGTTGTTCCCTCTAACTGCTCCATCTCTTCCTGCAGGTACGCCTTCTCCAAGAACAACCAGCCCACCATGGTCCCCATCCCCAACTCCAACGTGAACTTTGGCAACGCCAAGGAGATGAGCCGCACCGACATCGCCAGGCTCAACACTCTCTACAGCTGCTGTGAGTGTCCACATGAGCACACTGACAATATCCATGTTCCACACGCTGCCTGTCTGCACGCTGTGTCCATCACTCACTGTTTGACCTGATCCACCTCTGTGCTGTTCCCCGGTACAGAAGAAGCCCACTCAGACGTCCTGACAGGACGCGCAGAGGGAAGATTGTCTCCTGGTGCACTCTGAACAGCAGCTGCAGACCTGAACTCATCACCTCAACAGTCAATGATGCCACTATAAAGAGACTTTGACTGAAACACGGCTCTCTCTGTGCATTCTTTCATTACAACTGCTTGTGTTTCCTCAAACGCTGACTGAGCATATTCACTCAGTTATTCATGTATTTATTCAGAAGGTCCTGGTGTGATACCAAGTGGGAAGAGGACATTCAAATGTCTCAAAGTTGTAGACGGATCATCAAACACTTTTAAAAGCATCGGCCATCGATATGACGCCATCTCAGAAAGAGATTATAATGATGATAAAAAACCCACATCTCTCTCTTCCGTTCTCTTATCATAAATTGAATATGTCATGTATAGTTATATCATGGATCAGTTACAGATGGTAAACAGTGTCACTTCAAACTTCAAATACATTTTTCATGAAGACATTTCATTATCAAATAAAGTAA
Organism: Cottus gobio; assembly: GCA_023566465.1. Lineage (NCBI taxonomy): Eukaryota > Metazoa > Chordata > Actinopteri > Perciformes > Cottidae > Cottus > Cottus gobio. Next base: position 24,114,040 of record CM042224.1, on the reverse strand, counting down.
AATTATTAATGGGCAGAAACTATACGTGAAACACAAACACATTACTTAACATATTTTGGTAGCACTTTATAATAAGTACACACTATTTACCATTAGTAAAGCATGAATAAACACTGAATTCATCATTTATAAAGCATTATTCAAACATGAATTATCATGTTTGAATAATGCTTCTCACATTCTCCGTTCAGAGTATGACCTCCTACCCTCGGGGATGCGATATAGAGTCCCTTATTGCAAACTCAACCGTTTTAAAAACTCATTTGTTCCAACTTCCATTACATTTCTTAACAATGCTGCTTGAGGCTGAAGTCTATGTAATACATTTTATAGTGCCTTTATTACGGTGATCTTTTAGCATGTATTATTATGAGGTGTATGTATGTGTTATGTTATGGAATATGTGCAATACTGTTATGTAATTGTTGATGCTGTTATGGCTGAGGATGTATTGTTTGTTATCATTGTGACTGTCAAGGCATTCATGACGCACCGCAGTGTCCAAGACAAATTTCCCTGAGCGGGACAATAAAGTTCATCGTATCGTATTAGTATGCAATTCATAAACACAGTTATAAATGTTTCATTCTTGATCAATAAGCTTGGGTTTTAATACTTTATAAATGATGGATTCCCCATTTGTAAATAAAGTATTAAGGACTTATAGATGATTACTAAGATAATTTGTAAAGTGTTAGTAAATGATGTGAAAAAGCAGAAATTCATGATTAATTCAGGTAGTTACTACTCATTAGTTAAGTATTAATTAAGTATGTTATGTGACCTGATCTAAAGTGAAGACTATTTATGCCTTACAAAGCATGAAAAAAAAGTCATGATTAATTCAGTAGTTACTACTCGTCAGTTAAGTATTAGTTAAGCATGTTCTGTGACCTGATCTAAGTGAAGACTATCTATGCTTTACAAAGACTTTATAAGCAGTGCTTCAAAGCTAGCAGAAGTCTCAGTTATCTTCTCAACAGAAAAGGGAAATAGACAGAACACAAAGTGATAAAGAACATTAATATGATGGTGCTGAGGGGGCCATGCCCGTCAGTGGCACGAGTGTTCCATATTTTGTTGGCACATAGCTACATATTGTCGATTATGCTAGCTATGGCTAGCCCACTAGCTCGCCAGCTAGCATGCTCATTAATTAATCATTAGCAAACGTGTGTCCCACTTATGAAGGTAAATTTGTGTCTTTATTACACAAACCCCAAAAAATATTATGAAGGTAGATTTGTGTCTTTATTACACAAACAAAAACAAATGTTTTGAGAGCAAATTTCTCATTTGTAAGTCAATTATTTGTTAGTTTTGCTTATAAATTCCAACATATTTGTTCTCAAATCAAAAACCTTTGTTCTCAAATCAAAAACCTGTGTACTCAAATCAAAAACCTGCGCTCTCAAAAAAAAACCTGTGCTCTCAAAAAAAAAACCTGCGCTCTCAAAACTTAAAGATACACTGTAAAAAAAGTACATCGATTTTACGGTGAAAACTTGTTAAATCCCAACAGTAAAATATCGTTAATTCAAAAAAGGTTATATTCCGTATCTATCACATTGAAACACCGTAAATAAATATATCAGCCCAAACTGTAATTTATGCATGTATTTCCTGTAAAAATTACATTTTGTCACTGTTAATTGTCCTAAACACTGTAGTAATAATGGAAATACACTGTAATATGAAAGAAAATCAATACCGTAATTTCTACAATCTTAACTTTAAAAAAATGCATTTTGTCACTGTTAAATGTACGGACTACTGTGCTAACAACCGAAATATAAAATATTATAAATATAAGCCAGCCCTGTAATTTTTGCATTTATTATTTGTAAATGTTACAGTTTGTCACTGTTAAATGTACTAACTATTAGACTGATTACAGAAATAGGCCGTATTATATATAACAGCCAGCCCTGTAATTTTTGCATTTATTATTTGTAAATGTTACAGTTTGTCACTGTTAAATGTACTAACTATTAGACTGATTACAGAAATAGGCCGTATTATATATAACAGCCAACACTGTAATCTTTACAAATAATATTTGTAAAACATACATTTTGTCGCTGTTAAATATAGAAACCATTGGGCTCATAACGGAAATATACTGGTAGATAAATGTAAAAGCCAACGCTGTAATCTTTGCATTTATTATTTGTAAAAGTTACAGTTTGTCACTGTTAATTGCCCTAAGCATTGTACTAACAACGGAAATACACCGTAATATGAAAGAAAATCGATACCGTAATTTCTACATTCTTAACTTTTAATAAATACATTTTGTCACTGTTAAATGTACGGACTACTGTGCTAACAACCGAGAGGGAAACCTTGCATATAAGTTCTCCTTGTTTTGCATACTATTTTTGCAGAGCCTAAAATGCATCTCACACCCTCCCCCACCCCTCTTTCCATCTCTGTTGGATACTTAACGACCAACAGGTGCCTGTCTCAGTAAATAACCTGACCACATGTGGCAGGAACACAGGTAGTTCTCCTGCCTGTGTCAATGTCCCAATGAACTCACTGTCATATGGTCACATTATATTTATACACAGACATGACATGTACAGTTTCACCATTTAAATTCAAGATTCCTTCAAACCACACTTTCTCTTGATTTGACCGAGTCACATACAGGGAAAGAGAGAGAGAGAGAGAGAGAAAGAAAGAGAGAGAGAAACAGACAGACAGACAGAAAGATACAGACACAGAGAGAGGCTGACAGAGAGATAGATTTTTATCTATATCTTTATTACTAAATCCCTTTTGTTTACAGTTTTAAAGTTCAGAACCATACAACCTTATTATTTATTAGAGTTTAAATTATCCTTATATTTCATTCTGTAATATAGTTTGTCATGTATGTCAGAATCACCCCTCCTGCATGACTCCAGGCTGCATCATTGGACGGCCTGAGCTTCCCTCAGATGAGTTATTCATCCACAGAGCTGATAGGAGACGTGGAGCTGTTGAATTATTATTAATTGACCGATCAGATTTAATTGGGCGCGTTAGGACTCAACCTGCAGACGCTCCGTCCATTATTCAAGTTGCGAAGAGACGCATCCTCCATCTGAAACACTCCTTTCTTATTTATCTGAAGACAGACGGGGAGAGTTCAGGGGCTCAGAGAGAGGGCCGGGTAGTTGAGAGGCTCTCATTTAAAAAGCAAACAGAACTCACACTGGAAAAGTCATGGAATTGTAATATGGTTATTTCCAGGCCTGGAAAAGTCCTTTAAAAAAATAAAATCCCCAAAGTTTAGTAAAAGTCATGTAAATGTGTTATATTCATGTGTTCATGTGGTTCATTTACGCTGAATTTGAAATAATTAATATGCTTTTAAAAGAAAGACTCAAAATATAAGCAGGCATACGCTGAGTATATCTATAAATGTTTTTTCTTTTAATCAAACTATTTGATTATATATTTATTTTAACCTTTTATTTAAAAGGGACCATGTACAGTTAAAACATAAATGTCACCATTTGATGCACTCTACCAGATTATAGCTTCAGCTAATTCGCATCTGTAGTCCCTTGACAGACCATAACAAACATAAAACACGAATAAACCCTAGAGGATAAAAGACATAATACATCATTATATGTGGTGAGAAGGGCACACAATACAAAGAGTACAGAGTACAGCACAAAAAACACAGCACATTAAAAATAAGTAATACAAACTGTCAAAAGCAAGTAACACAGAACATTAAGTTCCTGATGCTGAACTCGGACAAGACTGAGGTTATTTTGCTTGGCCCAGAGCCACTGAGAAATCAATTATCGAATGATATTGTTTCTCTTGATGGCATTGCACTGGCGTCAACCACCACCGTGAGGAACCTGGGAGTTGTCTTTGACCAAGACTTGTCCTTCGGTTCCCACGTGAAACAGATCTCAAGGACTGCCTTCTTCCACCTACGCAACATTGCAAAGATCAGGCACATCCTGTCTCGAAGGGATGCAGAAACATTGATCCACGCATTTGTTACCTCAAGACTGGACTACTGTAACTCTGTATTATCAGGCTGCTCTGCTGGGTCTCTCAGGTCTCTACAGTTGATCCAGAATGCTGCAGCCCGTGTGCTAGCGAGAGTTAAGAGGAGAGATCACATTACTCCTGTATTGGCTGATCTCCACTGGCTTCCTGTAAGACAGAGAATCGTATTTAAGGTCCTTCTCCTTACCTACAAAGCCTTAACTGGTGATGCACCATCATATCTTAGGGAGCTTATAGCACCATATTGTCCCACCAGAGAGCTGCGCTCAATGAATGCAGGGCTACTTGTGGTTCATAGAGTCTTAAAAAGTAGGATGGGGGCCAGAGCCTTCAGTTATCAAGCTCCCTTTCTGTGGAACCAGCTTCCACTTTCAGTCCGGGGGGCAGACACAGTCACCTCATTTAAGAGTAGACTTAAGACTTTTCTCTTTGACAGTACTTATGGTTAGGGCTGGCTCAGGTCGGACCTAGGGTCCAGCCCCTAGATATGCTGCCATAGGCCTAGACTGCTGGGGAACATTTTAGGATACAATGAGCTCCTCTCTCCTGTTCTCTCTCTCCTCCTCTTTCCCTCCTCAGGTGCTCCTGGGGTGCTCCTATGGACTTATATTGCCAGGGAGCATCTTAGGGAAAAACCGAGGGATTTATATCTTCTTCTCCCTCTCATTTTCTCCTCTCTATACTTCTAGATAAATTAATGTCTCTTTAATGCTCATTACTAACTCTACTTCCTCTCGGGAGCCTTTGTGCTTCCTCTCCTCAAGCGTCCATGGATCGTGGCTGTCTGAAGCCGGTCCTGTTCCCTTCCATGGCGGCCCTGCTGATGCCCTTCATCTTCACCTCCGTCTGCTGTCGTGGATCATAGTCATCTGGGTCGTGGCCATGCCTACTACTCATGAATCATTTCTGTGACATCCATTGAATGTGCTGTAACTCTGTTATGTTGATTCTGTACACATGACATCTATTGCTTCTGTCCATCCGGGGAGAGGGATCCTCCTCTGTTGCTCTCCCTCAGGTTTCGTATGTGTACAGATTGTAAAGCCCTCAGAGGCAAATTTGTATTTGTGATTTTGGGCTATACAAAATAAACTGAATTGAATTGAAAATTAAGATTATTGTCACATCATGTCATAAAATTGTATTAATACTGTATACATGTAATCAGAGAGGCATAGATTTTAATTCTTTATTTCTTTCTAAAACCTGCTCACCAGGTTTAAAATGGAAATGTTTCGCGTGAGTAGATTACATTTAGAGTCACGACGCGAATGGATGTGAACGACGTTAATTTACGGCGGGCGGAAGTTGACGTTTTTTGAAAGAAGCGAATAAACCACATAAAGTGGAGCGAGTTAAAATTCAGGACTATTCAATTCAATTAATGTTGTATAGCCCAGAATCGTATAATTACATGTTTGCCTCAGAGGACTTTAAAAGATCTTTACGGGATCAGGAAAATCTCCCCAAAAAACCCTTTCACAGGGAAAAGACGGTGGCGGCGGCCACGACGGTGGCGGCGGGGCGGTGGAGACGAAGGTTGGCCCGGCGGCCACGACGGTGGTGGCGACCCTGACTCAATCACTGAGCCACAGTCGCCCAACATCCAATTTTCCTCCGCTTATCCGGAGCCGGGTCGCGGCGGCAGCCGGCCCAGCAGACTGACTCGGGCTTCTTTCTCACCGCTTTACAGCTTTCAGACACCCTGAACAGTTTCTTATGTTGGACCGTGTCTTTCTTTCGTCGTAGCGTAGATTAAAGCCGTTGTGGGGGGAGCCGGTGGCTGGCGGTGCGGTCGGGAGGATGACGGAGGAAGGGGTGGCCACAACGTTGGCGGTGGGCGGCGGGGCGGGGCAGACGAAGGTTGGCCCGGCGGTGGCCAAGATGGTGGTGGCGACCCTGACTCAATCACTGAGCCACAGTCTCCAATTTTCCTCCGCTTATTCGGGGTCGTGTCGCGGCGGCAGACTGACTCGGGCTTCCTTCTCACCGAGCACTTTGTTCTTTTTCTCTTGTCTTTTTTCCTCGTAGCGCGAGCGCGAGATTGAAGCCTTTTTGGGGTGAGCCTTTGGCTGGCGGTGCGGAGGGCCGGGAGGGAGGGTGACGTCGACGGTGGCCCATGACGGAGGACGGGGTGGCTGGCCATGACGGTGGGCGGTGGAGCGGAGGTGAAGTTGAAGATGGGCCTGGCGGTGGCGGCGGGCGGTGGTTCGGAGGTGAAGTTGAAGATGGGCCTGGCGGGTCACACTGGGTCACAGACAACTGGTACTCAGTCTGGACCCTATTGATGTATGCTGGCACCTGATCCTCCATCTCTTTGATCTTGGCCACCAGGGTCTCTTTGGCCTCAGCCAGCTCCTTATTGGTCGATTTGAGATCCAGGATCTGTTGGGACAACGACTGTTTCTCAGCCAGCTCACTCAGAGTGATCCTGCCTTACCCGATCATACTCTTTGACGTACTGGACCTCCAGAGACCTGTATTTGTCCTCCCAGGCCGCTTCCTGACGCTGATGGTGTGCCCTCTCGCTCAGCGTCAGTTCTTCGGCCTCTTTCAGTTTCGCCGACAGATACTGGTTGCCCATCACCAGATTATCAATCTTTGTGTTTAAAACATGCAGCGGGAAGAAGACCCGCTGCCGTTTGATCGGTCGCTGCGAGGTCTCCACCTCATTGGGTCAAGCCCGGCGGCGTCCCTGTTTAGGCTCCGGGGGGTCCAGAGGATCCCGGGGCTCGTTCGACTGGGGGAGGAGATCGGCAGCCTCGTCGGCCTCGAGGTTGCCGATCTTTTGTTTAAAAACATCGACACGTGTCTGATGTAGCGGGGGGAGGACCCACTGCCGTTTGACCGGCCGCTGCGAGGTCTCCACCTCATTGGGACGAGGCCGGAGCCGTCCCTGTTTAGGCTCCGGTGGGTCCGGAGGATCCCGGGGCTCGTTTGGTGTGAGAAGAGCGTCCAGGGGCTCGTTTGGGGTGAGAAGAGCGTCCCGGGGCTCGTTCGGGGTGAGAAGAGCGTCTCGGGGCTCGTTCGGGGGGAGAAGAGCGTCCCGGGGCTCGTTCGGGGTGAGAAGAGCGTCCCGGTGCTCGTTCGGGGTGAGAAGAGCGTCCCGGGGCTCGTTCGGGGTGAGAAGAGCGTCCCGGGGCTCGTTCGGGGTGAGAAGAGCGTCGCAGGGCTTGTTTGGCTGGGGGTGAAAAGCGTCCCGGGGCTCGTTTGGGGTGAGAAGAGCGTCCTGGGGTGAGAAGAGCGTCGCGGGGCTCGTTTGGCTGGGGGTGAAAAGCGTCCCGGGGCTCGGCTGGGGGTGAAGATCGGCAGCCTCGTCGGTCTGGCTGTCTCCTAAAAAATGCCTAAACGCGGTCCTAAAATAGCCCAACATTGTTGAAGTTAACTTTAACTAAATTGTGAAATGTTAACGGTGTTGTGCAGACTTCCTGTAGACACAAATCCTCCTATGTAGCTTTGATTGGTTGTTACGTGAGTTCTTTTGATGAGGGAATTCCCTTTTTGAAAGATTTCTTGTAAAGTCTCGTTGAACAGTTCTCGCGAGATCTCATGCCTCGTTGCCTAACAACGCTGTAGATCCCTTCGCGATGAGCCAGTCCTGCGCAGAATTGATCACCACAGTGCATGGATAGATTAATATTGTTGTTGTTTACATCATCAGGGATCATACTCATGTTGACCAATGGAGTTCCAGGACTTTTCCAGGACTTTAAACCAAATTTCCATGACCAAACATTTAGTGAAATCTGGGTGTGTCCATGAAAAAGTGATAAAATGTAGTATTTAAACTAACAATGAGGATTCCAAAGCATACAGTATTCCTTAAAGGACACAAATGAATGAGAGACAATAGTTTGATTAAAAGAATAAACATTTATAGATATACTCAGCGTATGCATACTTATATTTTGAGTCTTTCTTTTAAAAGCATATTCATTATTTCAAACTCAGCGTAAATGAACCACATGAACACATATATAACACATTTACATGACTTTTACTAAACTTTGGGGATTTTATTTTTTTAAGGACTTTTCCAGGTCTGGAAAACTGTTGAATACTGAGACCGTCATTTTGGAGATAGGAATGTTTATCTGCAGTGACAGAGACGTCATCATCTTGAAATACAATATTCATTTAGTTAATGAATTTAACTTAATTAAGTTTGAATAGCACTATGCCATCAGAGATGGACAACATACCAAACATATTTAGTTTAGTATGTTGTGGATGGAACTGTATTTATTTATCGTTTAAAAAACAATTACAAAAAAAAACATGTATTTTGTACCACAAAAAGCATCATGCCCCAAACAAAAAGACCGTAGAAATGGTCGGAGAAAATGACGAGTTAATATAAGAAATTGCTTCATATAAACTTTCAGTTTTCTTTCAATTCCATAAAACATTAAAATATTGCTCTTTTTGTTTCAAAAGTTCTGCTTTAAAAATGCAATAACTGCATTATTGTTTTATGGATTTTCCAGAATGTGTGTGTGTGTGTGACAGAGAGCTAGCTGACATGTGAATCTAATATTTCAATAAGCACCGCTCTTCTTCTTCACTATAAATGATGTAAAAGTACCCGTGTGCCGTAAAACAGAACGTTTGGGGGAATATAGATTAGTCATCGCGTCGTCCACCCAGCAACATGAATAGACTAATGTTTGCCTCCAATTTAGCTTTTTGCTGTTTTATATAGTTTAGAAATATATATTATATTCAGGTTTTGGACAGTTTCCCCTGCAAATATAAGCACATTTGAAGTAACTCTGAAACAATTGGCCACAAAATATCCAACTTTTCGCTCTTATAAGATCAAATTAAGCATTTTGGATTGACGGTCCATCAAAACGAAGCCATTTGAATGAGTCACGTTGAGCTCAGAGACAATATTTCTGACGTTTCATAGATAAAAGCAGTTTATTTCAATCGACAATGAAAGTGAATAATCGTTGGCTGCAGCCTTTTGTTGTGAAGACTTCGGCCTTCAGCTCTGGAACATTGATTTAACATTTTAAAAGTACGATTGCAAAAGGCAGCCGTCAGGTGGACCATTAGTTGTATCTTTAAATGGTACACTACCTAAATAAAGGGGCACCTGTCATTTTTTTCCCGCTGGTTCAGGTAGACCTATTTTGCATGCAAAGTACATGAATATTTTTAAATAAAAATCCATATTTTAAATGAAATTATTTATTTATACCCAAATCCTACCAAACTGACTCCAGATCAGCACGTACACACATGGACATGGGACACGCCCACATACACACACGCACCTAATGCTCTCAGTCTCCCGCTCGATCCCAACTCTGGTCTGGTAGTTAGTGTAGCTAGCTAGCTAGCTAGCAACCCCTGGAGAAACATGACACCCGGTAAGTGGGCTAAATACGGGAAGAAATATAATATAATGCTGTTGGACTTTAAAAGCAGTGTATATGGTTTGGCAGGGGCATATTTTGAGTTCTGATATTGGGCTGGTTTTTGGGCTGGTTTTATTGGCCATTGGGCTGGTTTTGTCACACAGACCTGGCAACCCTGACTCACAGTCCAGGTGCTTCTTCTTGGGCCCGCTGACTTCATGTGTGGTGGCTTTGCACACGGCCTTGCTGATGGCAGACCCGGTCATGCTGTGCTGCGCCGCTCCGTGATGGATTGTCCCGACATCTCTCCCTCTCTATAATTGTATTTATTTATATTTGTTCTCCCACAACAGCACGATAACGACCCGACCAACACCTCAACGTGACTTCACTGTCAAGTGGAGGTAACAGGGTTCGCTATCAGACTCCCCGCTGGTGTGTTCAGGTGCGTGGTAAAACCTGTGCCGCCTGCAGTAATGTCAGATCACTGGGGGAGCGGGGGGTAAGAGCGCGTGTGTGTGTATGTATATATGTATATATATATATATATATGCGCAGGGTGGTTTAACTATGAAACCCACAATCAAAAGCTGATTTGCAATTGTTTTTTTTAAATGTTTGGCAACAGTTAATTCCGACTATCTATCTAGCTAAGTGAACACAACACGACGACACTAATCCGAGCTAGTCTGTGTTAGCTAACGTTCCCGTCGCAGTCGCAGGAAAGAGTCCCGACACTGGAAGTTGTAAACACTGTGAATTACTTTCTGGCCGCAAATAAACATAATTAACTTGCTGGTTTGTAACCTTGGACGAGGCGGAGGCAACACACGCGCGCACGCACGCACAGGCACACAAAAAGTAATCCGTGTGAAATCACAGCTTGGAGAACCTCAACAATCCTCCCCCCCAAATAAAGGAGTAGAAGAAAAAAAAAAGGAGAAATTCTTGAGTTCGTCCTCCACGTCGACGTGTTCGCTCGGGCCGCTTCGGTTAGCTGGTCGCTCGGCGAAGTGTTGCGTTAAAGCACCGCTCGGGCGTGAGGAAGTTCCCCGGGGGCGAGCGGCACATCGTCTTGAGTTTACAGCCGGGGTGGTGGGTGGTACCGTGTCGCTGACAGCCGGGGACAGGTGCGGCTTTCCTCCCGGTGCGGGGTACATGTTACATCAGCGCATACAGTACATATATCCTCATATTAATTCGTATCAATTAGATCCTCTTTGGACTCGTTTTTATCTACTTGTTTTGAAAGAGTTGAAATAATTATTTTCGCTATAAGATCTCATTTGATGATGCATATTATTAAGCCTATTGCCAGCAGGCACATTTAAATAAATATAATCTGATTGATTGGAGTGATGAGATATAAAATTTAGCCGATACATTTTCCCAACACCTACACATTTAACTCGTGTGATATTTTGCCCTGCGTCTTGTCTATCCCTCACAGCGGTGGCGCTGTAAACTAGATTTCACCAAAGTTATGGTCTTGAATTCCTCATATGATCATCTTCTGCTCGTCAGCGGAGAAAAAAGAGGCTCTTCTTTAGAGTTTATTTGCCGTTGTACCGTTAAATAATCATGGTTTCGGTGATCGACGCTTCCCCCTGCACGCGCAATCATCCTGATTACTGACGTCTGGTTCGAATTAACGAGACCGGTTGAGCGCGGATCAGCCTTTGAGGAACCGAGTTAGCCTGATGTCAATCATCGGGTTGATTTAAGCTGGATAATAGGACATTTGATTGACTTAGTTGAACCACGTACGAGGAACGGGGCCCAGGTTTTCACAGAAAATGTTTTATTTCTTAAGGTTTATCAACGATGGTCTGTATCTTGATTTACAATAAGCTTTATTTAATATTTCCTGATGTTAACTGGGAAATGTAAGCCAAGCAATTGTAATACGTTGTACCATATATTTGGCAATTTGCTTTGAACTTTGTAATAAAATACCCTAACTCATACAGTTGTACTGTGTTTATCTCTGAGAAAGGCTGTAATTAGGTTCACGGAATAACTGCTGTTTTTAAAAGATATACTGTAATGTCTTATACGTTCTCACTTTATTTTTTACGGTGAACTTCTGGCAACCACAGCTTCCGGTAATTTACCGTTAAGTTGAACTTATCAATAAAGTACCGTAATATATCATACAGTTGTTCTGTGTTTTTAACTGAGAAAGACTGTAATTAGGTTTACAGTATGTGCTGTTTTTAAAATAATTTACCGTAAACGCATCTATATGATAGCTGTTATTTCTAAAGCAAATAACTGTAAACACATTTATGATATATCCTTTTTTTAATAGTAATATACCGTAAACAAAAAACTGTTCCCAACTGAATTTTACGGGTGCAAAAAATATGCCGTAATGTCTTATACGGTATCACTTTATTTTTTACGGTAAAGTTCTGGCAACCACAGCTGCCGGTAATTTACCGTTAAATTTAACTTTTCAATAAAGTACTGTAATGTATCACAGTTGTACTGTGTTTTTAACTGAGAAATACTGTAATCAGGTTTACAGTATAACTGCTCTTTTTAAAATAATTAACCGGAAACACGTTAACAACATAGCGGTTATTTCTAAAGCAAATAACCGTAAACAGGTTTATGATATATCCGGTTTTTTGATAGTTAGTTACCGTAAACCAAACCGTTCTCAACTGTGTATTTTACGATTGCAAAAAAGTATACCGTAATGTCTTGTACGGTATCACTTTATTTATTACGGTAAAGTTATGGCAACCACAGCTGCCGGTAATTTACCGTATTTTCACAGGTATTTTTTTACAGTGTAGGGACAGAGTCAGGTTATGGAGAGATCTTCAGTGCAAACTGAAATGGCCAGGTAGGCAGACATACACTCATGTCAATGAGCCAGTCAAATGTGTCATTAGTCTGTTTTTTACCATGATGGCAGCAGTACTATTATGCAACTCTCATATAACATTAATTATGCCTTTATTTAAGCTTTTTAGAAAGTTATCTGGTTAAGGGCAATTTTAATGTAATTGTCCAGTCTGTGAAAAACCAACTTCCCGAAGATGGCGCATCTCTAGGACAGATGGCTACTTTACAAAGCAGCAGGTTCATAATTACTGTACCTAAATTAAAATATATTTTATGTTTATTGTACCTGCTAATACAACCAAAATCATTATTTGGGGTCATCCTCAAAATCAGTTGTTTAATTTTGTTATGTTTTCACAGGTGGAAGTGGTAGTAAAAAACTCTCTGCTGTTCCTTTGGAGGCTGAGGGATACACTGGGTTCATACTGAGAGGTTCCTCAAGTGCAGGAAACACCTTGCTCTACACTCACCTAAAGGATTATTAGGAACACCTGTTCAATTTCTCATTAATGCAATTATCTAATCAACCAATCACATGGCAGTTGCTTCAATGCCTTTAGGGGTGTGGTCCTGGTCAAGACAATCTCCTGAACTCCAAACTGAATGTCAGAATGGGAAAGAAAGGTGATTTAAGCAATTTTGAGCGTGGCATGGTTGTTGGTGCCAGACGGGCCGGTCTGAGTATTTCACAATCTTCTCAGTTTCTGGGATTTTCACGCACAACCATTTCTAGGGTTTACAAATAATGGTGTGAAAAGGGAAAAACATTCAGTATGCGGCAGTCCTGTGGGCGAAAATGCCTTGTTGATGCTAGAGGTCAGAGGAGAATGGGCCGACTGATTCAAGCTGATAGAAGAGCAACTTTGAGGTATGAGCAACCGAGGTATGCAGCAAAGCATTTGTGAAGCCACAACACGCACAACCTTGAGGCGGATGGGCTACAACAGCAGAAGACCCCACCGACCCCCCTTTCGCCTTCAGAACTGCTTTAATTCTACGTGGCATTGATTCAACAAGGTGCTGAAAGCATTCTTTAGAAATGTTGGCCCATATTGATAGGATAGCATCTTGCAGTTGATGGAGATTTGTGGGATGCACATCCAGGGCACGAAGCTCCCGTTCCACCACATCCCAAAGATGCTCTATTGGGTTGAGATCTGGTGACTGTGGGGGCTATTTTAGTACAGTGAACTCATTGTCATGTTCAAGAAACCAATTTGAAATGATTCGAGCTTTGTGACATGGTGCATTATCCTGCTGGAAGTAGCCATCAGAGGATGGGTACATGGTGGCCATAAAGGGATGGACATGGTCAGAAACAATGCTCAGGTAGGCCGTGGCATTTAGACGATGCCCAATTGGCACTAAGGGGCCTAAAGTGTGCCAAGAAAACATCCCCCACACCATTACACCACCACCACCAGCAGCATGCACAGTGGTAACAAGGCATGATGGATCCATGTTCTCATTCTGTTTATGCCAAATTCTGACTCTACCATCTGAATGTCTCAACAGAAATCCAGACTCATCAGACCAGGCAACATTTTTCCAGTCTTCAACTGTCCAATTTTGGTGAGCTCTTGCAAATTGTAGCCTCTTTTTCCTATTTGTAGTGGAGATGAGTGGTACCCGGTGGGGTCTTCTGCTGTTGTAGCCCATCCGCCTCAAGGTTGTGCGTGTTGTGGCTTCACAAATGCTTTGCTGCATACCTCGGTTGCTCATACCTCAAAGTTGCTCTTCTATCAGCTTGAATCAGTCGGTCCATTCTCCTCTGACCTCTAGTATCAACAAGGCATTTTCGCCCACAGGACTGCCGCATACTGGATGTTTTTCCCTTTTCACACCATTCTTTGTAAACCCTAGAAATGGTTGTGCGTCCCAGTAACTGAGAAGATTGTGAAATACTCAGACCGGCCCGTCTGGCACCAACAACCATGCCACGCTCAAAATTGCTTAAATCACCTTTCTTTCCCATTCTGACATTCAGTTTGGAGTTCAGGAGATTGTCTTGACCAGGACCACACCCCTAAATGCATTGAAGCAACTGCCATGTGATTGGTTGATTAGATAATTGCATTAATGAGAAATTGAACAGGTGTTCCTAATAATCCTTTAGGTGAGTGTGTATATATATATATATATATATATATATGTTTATCTAAAATTTCAATACAACCTTTAATATGTATCTTTTCTTTGTGTTTTCTAATCGTAATGAGCATTTCCTTGGTTTTTGAAAGGTGCTGTGACATTAAATGTACTTTCTTGCCACTTTAGACTCGTAATAAACCAGCAAAATGTTGCCGAAAGAAATGTTCAGGTGTGTTTCTGGAAATATTTTCTTTAGATGATCAACATGTGACTCCAGAACAGAAGACACTATATTTGGACCAACATGTCGAATCAGTTGAGCCCGATGCAAATGAGAACTCGTCAGTGATTGTCCCTTAAGTCATACATAAAAAATGTATTAATAAACATTCAAATATTATTACAGTATTATAAAATTGAGTTTTCAACAACAATGACATAATAATTTGACCCCATAATTTCATAAAAAGTTTTAATGTTTTTTAGAAAATATTTTGTGTGTGTTGCTGAAGCTGTTTCAGTCGGCCTAATTGAATCAGATCAGCAGCCAGTGCCCAGCCCTTTTGATGGAATGAGGGAAAATCTCCCCATGAACTTTGGGACACGGGGAGAAAACTCTGGAAAGGCCGAAGAGAGATCCCCTCTCCTCGGGTGTCTGGGCGTATCTGGTGGTTGAGCAAGTGCTTACATGAGTCTTTTATGAGGACTAGTTTCAATTCTACACCTGAAAAGTGAAATCACTTCACTTCCAAGTGTAGAATCAAGTCTGAACCCTACAATATCGCACATCCGGGAGATGCAGAGAGAGAACCGTGGGCAAAGGGCAGTGTTCTTGTGTTCACACAACAAGGTGGAGAAACTGTGTTTATACATAGCCTTGACAGGTTGAAACGTTCTAGAGCGCACGGCAGCTTGGAATCGGCCCCGGTTTGCCCTGATCGGCTCTGAGGCGATGGGGTTGGAATTTGACTTGGATTTTAGTGTCTGTGTAAATAACTGGCTGAAAGTATCCAAGAAAAGCAGTTTTGACTCCATTGTGCGAAACCTCCTGGTTAATTGTTTGTATTTGAATTGCCCAAGTTGAATAATTGCAATAAAAAATGTAAAATAAAATTGGAAGTTTGTGGTAACAATTTCTATAAAGACAGACCAACAGTGCATTATTTAGTTTATAATGTATTTATGCTTCATGACTACACTCACAAACACACATAATGCTCTCGGATGCACTATAGTCATAAAACGTATTGATTTTGAACCAACTGTAATTAATTAGTAGTTCAATGCTCTTGACTAGTTGTGAACTAGAGGTTGACTGATGGCTTTATAACACATGATGGAACATTTACTCCCCTTAACAATAAACTGTATTCAGGACTCATACAGTATATGCTTTAATAAGTTATCATTTAAAGGAATCTATGCTGCATCATAGCTGATATTTATGCAAGACATAAAAATGCAGAAAATGGAACCTGAAGTTATCGGTAGCACTTTATAATAAGTACACACTATTTAGCATTAGTAAAGCATGAATAAACACTGGATTCATCATTTATAAAGCATTATTCAAACATGAATCCTTATTAGTAACTCATTAGTATGCAATTCATAAACACAGTTATGAATGTTTTATTCTTGATTAATAAGCTTGGGGTTTCATACTTTATAAATTATGGATTCCCCATTTGTAAATTAAGTATTAAGGACTTATAGATGATTACTAAGATAATTTGTAAAGTGTTAGTAAATGATAAAAAAGCAGCTATTTATAATTAATTCAGTATTTACTACTTGTTAGTTAAGTATTAATTAAGTATGTTCTGTGACCTGATCTAAAGTGAAGACTATATGCTTTACAAAGCATTTATAAGCAGTGCCTCAAAGCTAGCAGAAGTCTTAGTTATCAGTAGCACTTAAGTACACACTATAAGTACACACTATTTAGCATCAGTAAAGTGGGACACATGTTTGCTAATGCTTAATTAATGAGCTTGCTAGCTGGCGAGCTAGCGGGCTAGCCATAGCTAGCATAATCGACAATATGTAGCTATGTGCCAACAAAATATGGAACACTCGTGCCACTGACGGGCATGGCCCCCTCAGCACCATCATATTAATGTTCTTTATCACTTTGTGTTCTGTCTATTTCCCTTTTCTGTTGAGAAGATAACTGAGACTTCTGCTAGCTTTGAAGCACTGCTTATAAAGTCTTTGTAAAGCATAAATAGTCTTCACTTAGATCAGGTCACATAACATACTTAATTAATACTTAACTAATGAGTAGTAACTACCTGAATTAATCATGAATTTCAGCTTTTTTGCATCATTTACTAACACTTTACAAATTATCTTAGTAATCATCTATAAGTCCTTAATACTTAATTTACAAATGGGGAATCCATCATTTTTAAAGTATTAAAACCCAAGCTTATTGATCAAGAATGAAACATTCATAACTGTGTTTATGAATTGTATAATACTGCTTTATAAATGATGAATTCAGTGTTTATTCATGCTTTACTAATGGTAAATAGTGTGTACTTATTATAAAGTGCTACCAAAATATGTTAAGTAATGTGTTTGTGTTTCACGTATAGTTTCTGCCCATTAATAATTTTACTTTATTTGATAATGAAATGTCTTCATGAAAAATGTATTTGAAGGACACTGTTTACCATCTGTAACTGATCCATGATATAACTATACATGACATATTAAATTTATGATAAGAGAACGGAAGAGAGAGATGTGGGTTTTTTATCATCATTATAATCTCTTTCTGAGATGGCGTCATATCGATGGCCGATGCTTTTAAACGTGTTTGATGATCCGTCTACAACTTTGAGACATTTGAATGTCCTCTTCCCACTTGGTATCACACCAGGACCTTCTGAATAAATACATGAATAACTGAGTGAATATGCTCAGTCAGCGTTTGAGGAAACACAAGCAGTTGTAATGAAAGAATGCACAGAGAGAGCCGTGTTTCAGTCAAAGTCTCTTTATAGTGGCATCATTGACTGTTGAGGTGATGAGTTCAGGTCTGCAGCTGCTGTTCAGAGTGCACCAGGAGACAATCTTCCCTCTGCGCGTCCTGTCAGGACGTCTGAGTGGGCTTCTTCTGTACCGGGGAACAGCACAGAGGTGGATCAGGTCAAACAGTGAGTGATGGACACAGCGTGCAGACAGGCAGCGTGTGGAACATGGATATTGTCAGTGTGCTCATGTGGACACTCACAGCAGCTGTAGAGAGTGTTGAGCCTGGCGATGTCGGTGCGGCTCATCTCCTTGGCGTTGCCAAAGTTCACGTTGGAGTTGGGGATGGGGACCATGGTGGGCTGGTTGTTCTTGGAGAAGGCGTACCTGCAGGAAGAGATGGAGCAGTTAGAGGGAACAACACACACACACACACACATACACACACACACAGCAGACCCCAAGTGAAGCCTCTGTTCTCACTTGTGGTACTGCATGACGGAGCCGTAATCGTAGGGAGTGCCCTGGTTGAGGGTGGCGATCTTCCTGAAGTTGTGCTCCATTCCTGGAAAAAATAACGAAGAAGAAGAAAAATAACATTAAAGTTAGATCTAAAATTGTAATTATTTATATGAAGTCATAGTTTCTTATACATTGATACATTTTTAAGAAAAATAAATGAAATGAATACACGGTCATGGATGTCAGTATGAGCACACTGTCTTTCAGGAGCACTAGAAGTCTTTTGTCCACTTGTGAGGACGTTTGAACGAACATGTTTTCTCTTTAGAAGTGGACTTTTTCAGGAAGCTACAGAGTGTTTTAAAGTCACTAAGAGATGTGTCAAAGAGCGGCAGAATGCGGCTAATGAGCAGAAGTATTCAACATGAGGTCTGCATGATTTATAAGAGGGAACAAATCTGTGTCTCTTCTCTAAATGTTCCTATCTTAGTAAACAGGCTCTCCTCAGTATATCAGATGACAAACAGCTGCATTACCAGACTGAACGTTCTGCAGCATGACTCTGATGTGGTTGTCCCTGTCGGAGCGGGTCTGCTCGTGGTTGAAGCCCAGAGCGTGGAGCAGCTCGTGCTGGACGGTGCCGTGGTAGAGGCATCCGCTACGGGCCAGAGACACCACCTGCTTCCCTCCAACACGGCCGACGTAGGAGTAGCAGCTGGACGGGATCAGAGACGAGTTCAACGACACCAAAGTCTGAGGGAAAGCTCTCAACTGTAAACAGCTCCACGACCTTTCCTTTCTT